>OZ004713.1:36394422-36711922 GCA_963924515.1 Vespertilio murinus | reverse complement strand
TAAGTCAAAAATTAAAATATGTAAGGTTAGACTGGTAAGAGTGATTTAGCTTAACCAATTGCATATTCAGATATTATCCTAAGATATTTACATTATGTGAAATTCTATGAGAGCTAATTTTAAAATAGTATTAACTTGTTAAATCCATTAAAAACTTTAAAAAAATTAATTTACTCTGTGTAAATTTTGTACAAATACATGGTAAGTTAGCATTTGAAGTTCAAATAGCTTAATTGAGTTTGAAGGGGGAAAGGTCATTTAATTGGCCTATTGAAATGTTAACAGAAACAGATATGCCATGGAATAGACTTTAATGGCAGCAGTGTTGCTCTAATGTCTGTATTCACTTGCAAAACTGTTAATTAGGGCACTTTGGTAGTTCATTTGTTTTTGTATTGATGTTCTTAGTCCAGTAGAAGAAATTTACAGGACTAGCTAGAACCCTAAAATGCATATTTATTTTTTATTCCCAAGAGAATACTACACACAGTAAAACCCAAGTGCATTTTGACTCAAAGGCCTCTGCTTCTATTCTGGGTAGTAAAATATCATCATCTTTTTTTTTTCTTATTTTACTTTATTGGTTAAAAAAAAAAAACCTAAATAAACATCTGAATGTCTGAGTCTATGTAAAACTTTTCTTAGCTGAATATTTGCAGAAACTAATGTCATTGTTTTAAGAGAAAACTAAGGAAGAAAAATGGAAGAAGAGAAATGTGTGTTGTGATGCTAATTGAATCCTCTTTAAGTTGAGGTGTAAGCAGCACATCATTCTTGGTGTGTTTTGCTAGATATCAATGCTGATTTCATTAATTAGGAACAACAGCTAAGAAAGAGTATTCCAAAGAATTTTAAGATTTCCTTATTAAGCCTTATATGAATCTTTTTTTTAAAGTTGAGGCTATTATGAAAGTCTGCTACTGAATGTTGATTTTATGTAATATAAATTACATAAATTTGTACTATTTTATTCCCTTTTTCAAAAATATGTTTTTATTGGCCCTGACCTGTGTGGCTTAGTTGGTTGAGCCTTATCGAATGCATTGGGAGGTTGCAGGTTCAATTCCCAGTCAGGGCACATGCCCGGGTTGCAGGCTTGATCCCTAGTATGGGGTGTGCATGTGGATGTTTCTCACATCCATGTTTCTCTCTCTCTCTCTCTCTCTCTCTCTCTCTCTCTCTCTCTCTCTCTCTCTCAATTGATGATAATGGGGGTGGGGGGCAGGGGGGAGAGATCCTACTTGGGATTGAGCCTACAACTTGGGCCTGTGCTCTGACCCGGAATCAAACCAGTACACCAAAAGGGACAACACTCAACCAAGTGAACCACACCAGCCAGGGCTACTTGATTCACTTTTAAAAGCATTTGTGGAGTAAGGAAGGCTCTAAAAATAAAATTTTTAATAAATTCCAGTTATTGCCAAAACCGGTTTGGCTCAGTGGTAGAGCCTCGGTCTGTGGACTGAAAGGTCCCAGGTTCGATTCCGGTCAAGGGCATGTACCTTGGTTGTGGGCACATCCCCAGTGGGGGGTGTGCAAGAGGCAGCTGGTCGATGTTTCTCTCTCATTGACATTTCTAGCTCTCTATCTCTCTCCCTTCCTCTCTGTAAAAATATCAATAAAATATGTTTAAAAAAAATAAAAATAATAAATTCCAGTTATTAACTTCTAATATTATGTTTGTTTTGCATAATTAGTACCCGGTGATATAAATATTTGAAAATATCAAGTCTTAGAGATCATCTAATCTAGACCTTTTATTTTACTGATGAAAATACTGAAGCCAGAATAAGAGACTAGCTCAGAGCTGTTGTTTTCTGACTCCCATCTCAGCATGTTTTCCTTCTCTTACTGTTTGATATGCAGTTAATTTTTAAAAAATGAATAAATGTTTCGCAAAAAGCAATGTAGATTTCTAAGTGTATTTCTTAAATTGTATTATTTGCTTTAGTGTATACAGAGCTAAATGAAGCCCTAATTTGAACCTCCTAAATAAACTAAAATTTTATAGTCTACTTTATTTAGCTCACATAAAGTAAATATTTTATTTAGACTCTGAACATTAGAGAATATAAAATACCATATATACAATAAAAAATACGTATTTTAAGTTTCCTATAAAAATAGCATACTTTAATGTACGAAATTTACTCTGATTTTGTGATAATGGAATGAAATTCTTGGGTTCTACTTGTTTCTGCTTTTTAAAATAGATGGCTGAATATTGTTAAAATTTTGTTGGAAATAATTACATTAATCTTGTACCATGAACATTATAGGTTAATTATAATGTGCTTTGAAGTCCTTACTAAGAATACTCATCTATATCTTGATTCTTTTCACTTATTTTTCATGCTACATATGTGCACAGTTCCTATTTAGCTTAGTAGGTTAATAAAAATTCTAGAACATTGCATTGTATCAGTATGCAAATGCATTTACATAGGAATAAGTCTAGGTTTCCTTAAAGAGGGCAACAGAATTGAAAACTGAGGCCAACGAATAAATGAAAGTCTCTCTAAATCCACTGGATAATAGAGGCAGTGTTAAGGCTAACCATAGTGTTGAACTAAACAGAGGGATTACTCCTGGGTTTTGCATCAGTTGTTTTCTGCCGGGTGGCCTCACTTGTCAAAAAAAAAAAAAAGTTTAACAGGCAAACATTCACATAGGCACATTGAGAAAAGAAGTATGCTTAATTCCATCAAAGCTCTAAAAAAATCAATCATTAATTTATTCTACAATTGTTGGTCATTTGTGAAAAGCATCTGGCCTTTAAGTCATAGGATCCCAAACACAAGTACAATGTGAACACTTGAGAAGAAGCTTCAAATTTGGTATCATGTAAGGAAGTATATGAGTGTGTGTGTGTGTGTGTGTAGCTGTATCTCACTGTACTACTGCATTTGCTTAGTCATAATGCTTTCACTCCATTTTGTTTTTTGGATTTTGAAGTTGTTATAAATGCAAATGTAATGTGCTTTAAAATTTAGAAAACTGTTAATTGGCAGCTTTAAAAAGTCCTGCTTTTTTTACATGTCTTTTCATGGTTATTTAGCAGAGTGATACTTCAGCAGTCTTGGCATTGCATGTCAGAAATGGTTTCTAATGAAATTTAAATTCAAGATAGTAAATATATTTTTTAAATAGTTTCAGGAGAGACATACCCTATTTTCCATATGGCTAAGTAATTGTTAAGATGTTTGTTTTAAAGCTGGACTTAGACACTCCTGACTGCTCTTTAATTTGATATAGCTAGTCCAAATGATATTTTTCAAGAAACTTTAGTAGAATGCAGTGAAGTAGATAAATGATTTTGCAGCTATACTCATATTGCAAAGTATAGAACTAATTCAGTCATTATAGTAACAGCATTTTTTAAGTAGCTTTAAAACCAGCAATAGAACACCTTAATGTCGGGGTACATTTAAATATTAAGCGTTAAGTTAGTCAGTTTAATTTTCTAACAATACATAATAGGTTCACACTGTACCCACAGATTTATGCATAGCAGGGTTTTTTTAATTATTATTTTTAAAAAAGAATGTACCTTTAAATTGTAGAAGGCCTAGGAAAAGCCTTAATGGGTGAAATTTAGAGCCTAAAATAGAAATAAAGTTGCATCATTTTAATTGTATGCTTTAATATAATATGAATAATTAAGTTATAAAAACTGTACCTCCCCATGACACATACCACTTAATCCAGTGGTTTGTTTATGTACAAAGGGAATAAATGTGGTATAACCAAATGCTACTATGTCAGAGACTTCATATAGAAATTATCTATTCTCTTACTGTTAAAATTTTATCATATTACACTTAAAATATATATTTTACTCACCACTACTCTTTAACAATTACAAATTAAAAAAAAATATAAACATTACTCATAAGATTTGATTCTAAGCAAAATGACTAATAATGAAAAAGTAGTTTTCACAATAGGAAAAAATACAAATCTTTAGACATTTATCTCACTTTATGCCATATGTATGTTATTATAACTAGAGGACCATGTTTTAAAATGTATAATGAAAATAAATCTAAAAATGCATATTCTATATGTAGAATTCCTGTGTACACTTGTTTAGCCTTCATTTCAAAGGTACTATTGATATCCTAAGTACTATTAGGATACTAGAGATGAGAGAAAAATCTCTTAAAACTGCATGTGAAATGTAATGTTTGAAATGTTCTTTGAGAATGTGCAGATCATGGCTTGCATAGGGATTCCTTCCACCTCTCTGGGGAAATGAACTGTTGACATTCTTTTGGGTCATCATCCCAGATAGGAGGGCAACCACAAGGATTTAGTAGATAAATTCATCCCCATAGACCTTTATCCATTTCATTGCAACTTGGAAACATTTATGTTGAATAGTAGCATTAATGTAGCCCATTTACTGTTCAAAGTGAGCTGTATGTTTAAAAAAGAAAGAAAAGAAAAAGAAGATGACGATGAAGAAAATCAAATGACTAGGGTAGTAACTTATTTAAGTCTTCTAAGAGGTATTCTTTATTTACATAATTCTAAAGCACAAATCATTTTTTCCCTCTATTATTTTCAAAAATAGAATTGCGGTCTTATAGTGAGCAGTGAGCCTTTGAATTTTAACTAACTACATGAAATCCTGCATGTTGCTTGTTAGTCGTTTATAACAAAGATCGGAAAATTAATTATTGTTTTAATGTGTTCTGAGGTGAATGGCAACATTTTTTAAAAATTGAAAATTATGTCATATAGATTCTGTTTCTGACTCTTTTTCGACTGTATGGTTCAGGCAAAAGAGAAAAGCAAAGCTCTGGTAAATGCCTTGAAGGAATTCACTAAGATTCACACACATGTTCTTTCTTATAAATGATGGAAAAAATATTTTTACTCCAACTGGAATGACACTATATAGGGCTGAATGTGTAGGAAAGGTTCCCACAATGCATTGTGCAAACCTAGAGCTAGCAAATACCCTGCTGCTTTGAACCCCTCCTACCCTCCCCCTCCACCCCCCCAAAAAAGACAAAAGCACAATGAAATAGAAAGCTTACCACCGGTAGCTTTCAAAACGACAAACTAGGCAAACTATACATCTCCACCACTCCAATTTTGTCAGAATGCTAATGAGCTTGCTCTGATCTTTACTCGGCTTCCCGTGTTTTCTACATCTTCAAGGACCACATGGCGCTAGCAAAATAAAGACAACTAAATGAGAATTTCGAATGCTTTTTGTGTTAGGACCTGGTGCTTTTCAGTGGACGCACTCGTTGAATATTCTCAACTTAAAAGAGTACAACAGGGGGTTGGGTATGAACTTTTTAACAGGAGGAAATTTGTACAGAAGTAAATTAGTGAGATGAGGAAAATATGAAAAAAATTTCTGATTAATTTCCACTCCATAATATCAATGACACCTTCAGCCCCACTCTTACTCTTCTAACAAGAGAAGCTGATAAAAGATGAATGATTCTGTGTTGTTCACAGTGAATGTTTAGTGGTTTTTAATGGCGGCATTCAACATAAAAGGCACCAGGAAGTACTCCGCAGTAGCAGTTGAGATCACTAGTTAATAGGATGATGTCTTTTAGCTTTTGTCACAAGATTATTAGAAAGGATGGGTTTCTGTTCTCATCGTTGCATAGTTTGGAGTGCCTGTTGAGTACAAGTGCTAAAATACAGGTTTCCCAGTATTGTTTCACATGTAAAGCAAAAAGCCTTTTAATACAACACCTTTTTCCCTTTCTGTCAGGTGATTTTGTTATTGATCTCTAATCTGCCCCTTTAGCTGTATTAAATGCTTGAAGTGTTCTGCTTTTCACTGTAGCCTTGATGCTAGCTATTTGTGTTTATAAATTCATTAAGATTAAAACAGGATCTATATAAAATATTTGATTCTATGACTTAGGAAATGGCAGGTTATGTTGTTTTTATGGTTTAGGGAATAGATAAACAAAAAGTTAAAATTGCCTGAGTAGATACTATAAAAATATATTCTTTGATTTAAAAAAACATACTTTTATGAAACTTAAATCACATATTTATGAGACATTTTTCGCTAGCTCTTTCTCTTTTCTCTAGCATTCACTGTACACTTACAAGGAGATTAGAAGTAGTCAGCTCCATCTCTCTTTAGACCTATATCCAGGAGGGGAAAACCAAAATCAAAACTGGGGACACTTTTATATATAAAGATATCAGAACTTAGAATTAAACTGATTCAGTACTACTAATAAATAACCAGGAAAGAAAGTTTGGTATAGTAACACTTTCAGGTTTTGTGTAGAGAGGGAAAAAAAATTGGCAATGTTTTTCACATTTAACACATGTATTTCTTTTTTTAAATTTTTATTAAGGTATTACATAAAACACATATATTTCTATATTTTCAAAGTTTTATCTGACCCAGGAAAATTATATTTTTGTATGTTGAACTTTGTTCACATCACTTAAGAAATTGCCTCTTAATTTAGTCACACTGCTAACAAAATGAAGGGGCAGAAACCCTATAGCAATAGGAATAACTTGGACAACCATAATCAATAAAGTCAGCAAAAAAAATAAAAACTATCTTCTATATATAACAGAAGTTTTCTTAGCATCTGGTTATTCTATATTCTCTCATTTAACACAATATTTCTATGCTCTTTAAAAGTAAGATGGGAATTAGAATTCATGTAATAAAGTGTCTCCATTGTGTAAAGGTTCTTTTTTTTAGACATAGTATATCTGTTTTTACACAAATTACAATAAGAAAATAAGCCATATCATTGAAAAATATCCATTAAGCTAACTGAGATATATATTTTGACATTTGGTTACAAAACCAAAAAAAATTTTAACTGTAATTTTCAAAAATGACAATTCTTTCTAAAATCATATGACGTACCATGGTAAAATAGAAAATAGAAGATTTTAGCATATAAGGTAGAATGTTTCCATTTGATCTCTATTGACATAAAATATAAAATGAATAGGCAAGATTATAATATTGTCTTTGCAAAGGAACTTTTCATTAATAGAAACAAAATAAGTAAAGGAATTTGGTGCTATAAAGTAAATAAAATGACCTTTACAGTTCTATAATAGTATAGATTTAGCCTGTTATTCCCCACTAAAATAATCACTACTGACAATTCATAGGGCAATGAATCTGTGTCATAATAAAGAAATCAGGTGGGGGGTTTTTTTTGGTGTGTTGGAAAATTTTCTACAAAGTGAATGTTTAACACAATTTCCAGAGCCTACTCTTCAGTAGACCCTAAGAGTTTATAAAAATCTATTCCTCTCTGGAAATAAAATGCTAACATACTTAGCGTAAATGTGGTGATGCAAATCTAGTTTGAGAGAGTGTGTGTTTTCAACTATGTCAAGATTTTAGTCACTTTGTGTCATCTAACTCCAAGAATGCAAAGTAATATAAAATCATTTTCTAATTGCAAGAAGTGACTCTATTTCATACAATTACATTCTAATTCAATATCCCGAAAAGTAAAAAGCATAAAAGAACATGTCAAACAATTGATTTTGTCACATCCATGACTAGCAGAATCATAGCCAGGTGGAAGCATACTAGTAGTGAGCCAAGGCCCAGCTTTCCAAGGTCTCTGTGTGAACCTTCTCTCCCGTGCTCCTGTCCATTAGGACCAAAGCCCATCTGTCTTCCTTTGCTGTTAGCATAATTATAGGAGAGGCTTTTCTTCAATATTTAATCCTCAGTACACCGTCATCTGAAAACACAGGCTCAGCCCTTCCAGTGGTGAGTTGGAACCTTGACTGACTTCCCATTCTAATCTTTGCTATATTAATTCCTGCTTACTAGATCAGCTTCATAGCTGTGATCCTCGGTTTCAACTGTAGTAGAATGAGGACAGTATGGCTTTAAAAATGAAAATTGGGGCAAGGAACCTAAGTGCATAAAGGTTGAAATTCATTTAATCTTCTATGTCTTATGATTTTCATTTATTCAACAAATAGTTTTGAGCCGAAACAGGTTTGTCTCAGAGGAGAGAGTGTCGGCCTGAGGACTGAAGGGTCCCGGGTTCGATTTCGGACAAGGGCATGTACCTCGGTTGCTGGCACATCCACAGTGGGGGGTGGGGGTGCAGGAGGCAGCTGATCGATGATTCTCTCTCATTGATGTTTCTCCCTCTCTATCCCTCTCTCTTCCTCTCTGTAAAAAAAAACAATAAAATATATTTTTTTAAATAGTTTTGAGTCTTATTATGCCTAAGACACTATATCCACTGAGAGCAGAAACTTAACCCTGGTTAGTGAATATAATTAGTTAAATTTAGTAACACTGAGTCAAGAATATAATACGGTATGGCAGCTAAGAGAATTGGGAGAATTAAGTTAGATGCCTTATACCAAGCATTTGCACAGTGCCTGGTTACATATACCAGGTTCAGTAAATGTCAACTATTACTGTTTATATGGTCTGTTTAATACTTAAGCTTATCAAGGTCTCCTTTAAAATAAAAAATACCAAAAAGTGGGGGGAAAAACTAATATGTTAGGAATGTTACCTATCACCATCAAGCATTAAATAAAATATTTATAGTAAATATTGGATTTTTTTGTACATTTATATAAGTATATTAGAATAGGCCTTTGATTATTAAAAACAATCATGAGTAGAAATACAATGTAAAGTTTGTTTTAAAAGGAGAGTTTACATAATTTAAAGTACTTGAAGTGCTTTTGCTCTTTACTTTTTTACACCTTCCATTTTAAAAATTGGTAATATTCCTAAATTCTTTTATTTCTATAGTCTTTTCCTTGTGTCATACTTCCAGAATTTCTTTACTCTCAAAATTTGTTCTAATTCAAACATCTTTAATATTTGTTTCTATCTACATTTCATTATTTTGATTATTTAAAGGATTGTATCTAGAAGTAGTAGAAATCAACTTTTATTGAATTATTCTCATTTATGCAATAGAAACATGTGTTTCTCCTCTCCTTGATACTCAATGTATGTCCTAGCTTTTTACTATCTATAGTCTTTAAATATATAGGTGACATTTTCATCTGCTGACTCATGTTTGTTCATTTATCCACAAGAACAAATGTATATCATTTCTACCAGTGATATTTAGAAACTATTTTCTACTACCAGAAATTTTGGATTGGAAATATAAAATATGATTTTTGAACCTAAGGAATTATCACATCACCAGAATTTTTAGTTTGGAACATGTCTATTGCCTAAAGTGAAGTACATTCTTATTCTAGACTGCAATAAAAATTTTAACACTTAAAAGAGAAGAAATTCCAGGAAAATGTGTTTTTCTCAGCAACTATCTATGAAACGAAATTTAAGCATTTGAACTGATTTGGCAGCAACATGTTTTTCTTCTGCATGTGAAATTAAAATTAAAATTGTGTAATATCATGCCAACGCTAAAATAACATACATGGAATATCACCATTTCTTTAAAAAGAAATCTTACTGATTTATTTGTGAAAGGGCTAAGACAGTGGTTCTCAAACTTTTGTCTGCATAAAAAACACTTGAGGAGTTTGTTAAAAATAAAGATTCTCAGTCCCTGACTAAAAGATTCTGATTCAGTGAATCTGGGGTGGGCCCATAGTCTAGATGATTCTAATATAGGTGACCCGCAGACCACATTTTGAGAAACAGGTGCCTATGCTATGCTAAACTCACAATGTTACAAGTGCCAAGGAAGTAGTAGAGCATAGATTGAAGAGCATAGACTTGAAAATCAGCAAGACCGTAGCAATTTGTCTGGATGGTCTAATATTTTTAAAAGCTGATAAAACTTATTTCAGAAGCCTATTGGGCTCTAGCCGGTTTGGCTCAGTGGATAGAGCGTCAGCCTGCGGACTGAAGGATACCAGGTTCGATTCCAGCCAAGGGCACATGCCAGGGTTGCGGGCTCGATCCCCAATAGGGGGGGTGCAGGAGGCAGCCAATCAATGATTCTCTCTTATCGTTGATGTTTCTCTCCTTCTTCCTTCCTCTCTGAAATCAATAAATAAACATATAAAAAAAAAAAAAAGAAGCCTAGCCGAAACCGGTTTGGCTCAGTGGTAGAGCGCCGGTCTGAGAACTGAAAGGTCCCGGGTTCGATTCCGGTCAAGGGCATGTACATTGGTTGCAGGCACATCCCCAGTAGGGGGTGTGCAAGAGGCAGCTGGTCGATGTTTCTCTCTCATCGACGTTTCTAGCTCTCTATCTCTCTCCCTTCCTCTCTGTAAAATATCAATAAAATATATTAAAAAGTAAAAAAAAAGAAGCCTATTGGTATTTAAAATATATTGATACAGATGTAAATAAAATTTATATGCATTCTTAGCACAGAGCCTATCAAAGGGTTAGCATTCTATTAAAAAGAGTAGTTGCTGCTATCAGTCATAGTAATAATTTTATTATTTATTACTGATTTCATCTTTAAATTTTTCCTTAGCTGCTAAGTAATATGTACATCGTATGTCTCCCATTCTTTCATAACTCTTCTCTTTCCTCAACACACACGTGCACTCTTTCTCTCCCAAGAAACGCCTGAAAAACTGGTTTGGCATAAGACTAGAAAGTTGTGGGTTTCATTTTTTTAACCTTTGGCTTATATATAAAAAGTAACTGATAATTGTATGAACATTTTCAAGTCCTTCCATTGATATACTGAGTTTTGTAAAACACATACAGAAACCAACAACTTAAACATTGTATTTTAAGAAATTTATTTTAGTACATCCATGTAGGAACCAACTTTACAAATGCATTATCTTCTTCTTGGTTTCATCCTGATACTATCCTGAGATGCTTAACCAAGATTTCTTTTCTTTTCTTTTCTTTTTTCTTTCTTTCTTTTTTTCTTTTTTTTAAATTTTTTTTTTTTTTACAAAGAATGGCATCAGAGATGGCTAAACATGTATGCATTGCCTCCTCAGTCCAGAGTTAAAATTACGGGAGCTTATGGAAGGATGCAAGCTCTGCTCCAAAATCTTTCTTCCAGTTTCCCAAAATGGACACCATTAAGAAGTACAGATGTTAGTGTACAGAGACAATTGGACACATATTGACACTAACTCCTTAATCTTTGAGATAGAAATATCCAGTTGAATAGCAGGAACTTTCTTTTTATTGTTTATAGGCTTACAGAATTTTGCTTTCAAATCATTGTTCATTCCATTGTAAAGACATTACCAGTTTTTCTTGTAGTGGATTGTAAATTATCTCTTTCTTTTAGCTACTAGTTATGATTTTAACATTTTTCATAGACCTCCCAGTGCATTACATAAGAAAACTAAACATATATAGTCATTGCATCTGTTCCCTGTCCACATGTCATGTTTAAGCTGGAATGTGAAAGACATTCAACCACTCAGAGGAGCTATTTCCTCAGGAAATGGTTACAGTAAAAGTTAAGGGAAAACTGTTGAGCTGATATCTATTTTTAATTAAATTAGATATGTTTAAATCCTTACTATTACTGATTAAGTTTTAACGTTTATTGATGAGTCATTTTTTTCTGAATAGGTTTTGTTTTCTTGTTTTATTGGGGGATTTAGATGAATGTTGTAGAAGAAAATTAATAAAAATTCTGTGATTATTTCAACAACTGAAAAGATAACATTATATATATATAGTGAACCATCAAAATCAAAGTATATGGCCCTGACCAGGTGGATCAGTTGATTGGAGCATCATCCAATACACCAAAAGGTTATGGGTTCAATTCCTGGGATGTTTCTCTCTCTTTTTTTTTTCACCCCAAAATCAATAAAAACATATTCTCAGGTAAGGATAAAAAAATTAAAAAATTAATTAAAATTCAAGTGTATAATTCTCCTATTTTTATGCTGGTGACATTGAGGGCAAGAGGATATGTAAATTCACAGCACACAGAGCTGTGAGCATCTAACTTGTGAGTCCTGCTTTTACTGACTGGTTATTTACTTTACCCACCCAAAACCACCCAACCCCAATCCCCCAATGCCAGCTCACTCTGAATTAATAGCACCACTTGGTGGCCAAAGTGAGGAATTGTGTAGAGCACCAACATTTCTGCCCCACCAGGCAACATGTTTTATCCCACTAGACACTTCTGAACTGGAATTTGACAGACTTGGTCCTAAGTTTATCTGTTGTGCTTTTGAAGGATCTAGTTCTGTAAGGAAAGTTAAAAATATACAAGGAAGATACTTAGGATGATGTATTTTTTAAATTTAAAATAGAATCATTTTGTATTTCTGGTATAAAGTAACTTCCACAGAAATAAGTTAGTAAAGTAGTCATAATATTTTAATTTCTTGTGAGGGAGCTAAAATTTAAAAGTTCTAATACAGTTTGTTTTGATTCAAGTTCTTGTTTTAAATCTCAATAAAGGGTTAAATAAAATTATACTGAATGTTGCACAATTGTTAGTGTAGACTAGGAAGCTATTTTGCAGAATTCTGAACTTTGTAATATCAAGAAGAATAAACAGACTTGGACCTGACCATAATTTTGGGTGGGAATGTAGGCTAAAGTGTTTTAGATATGATAGCTCTGACTCTCTTTTTAAGTGAATTGTAGCTTCAGAGAGAGGGAGGGAACATACACAACAGAAGGATATACAGCTAACTGCTGGCACTTAAGATTTATGCCAGAATCTGAGGATCTGAGAGGGACTCTTGAGGTAGCATGATATTCTTCAATCTAAGGAGTATCTAAAAATATGTATCATGATAAAAGAGAGAATTGAATTTATCCTAGGGATTAAATTGAGGAGAAAATCTGAAAATAACTTTGACTTTGGTAATTCTAAAGATTCTGCAAGTCACATGTTAGATTTTTTTCTCTCTCTGAATTTCTGCTGAAGGAACTGCTTTTAGCAAGAGAACCTTTGGGATAGATTTAACAGAACACATGTAACCTTGAGAAAAGGGATGCTTCATAGAGGGGTCTCATTTGAGTAGCTCCTTTAAGAAAGAAAGATGGATAATGGGAAGTTGATGGGCATCCATATTTGAGGGTAATGAAAAAGTTAGTGATGGTATTTTACTTGATTGGTTCAGTAAAATAGATATGTACAGGCATTGCTCAACGGAACTAACATCTTAAGACTTGCACCATGCCGAAACCGGTTTGGCTCAGTGGATGGAGCGTCGGCCAGTGGTCTAAAGGGTCCCAGATTCGATTCCAGTCAGGGGCATGCACCTTGGTTGCTGTACATCCCCAGTGGGGGGTGTGCAGGAGGCAGCTGGCCGAAGTTTCTCTCTCTCTCTCTCTCTCTCTCTCTCTCTCTCTCTCTCTCTCTCTCTCTCTCTTCCTCTCTGCAAAAAATCAATAAAATGTATTTTAAAAATAAAAGTAAATAAAATATAATATATTTAAAAAACAAAAAAGATTTGCACCAGATTGCCAACATGTTTACTTCTGGGGGTAGGCCTTTTTGGTGCTTGCAGAGACTGTCAGAAAAACTTTAAGATTCAGCCAGGAGGAATCGCTGTGCCTTGTTCAGCAATAATTCTAGGAATCAGACAGTTAGGGGGAATCCTAAAGCTTGAATAAAGAATACTGTTCTGTACTGGGGGCGGGGGGGGGGGGGGGTTGTATGTATATAGGGATGTTGGAGTGAGGAGAGAAAGAAAGAAGAAAGGGGGGGAATATAACAATAGCAACCACCATTAAATTACTTATATAGCATTTATTATAGGCCAGGCACTATTCTAAATGCTTTACATATATTAACTCACTTAATCTTTTCAAAAACCTTTGAAGCAGAACTATTATCTTCGTTTTACAAATGAGGAAACTTAAGCATAGGGAGATTAAGTAATCTGCCCAAGTTCCCATAGCTCTTACAGAGCAGCTCTGGAACTGGGATGTAGCTGATATTCCAGTGCTGGCAGAGCACTCTTGTCTGGCCGTTACTGAAGGATCCTCAATGCTCAACTGGAATCAGAGTAGCTTATAGTTGTCTAACACGTGAGCAGACCTATTCCTGCAACCGCCTGTTTCTGGAAGACATCAACCCCAAACTATAATTCAAGGATCTTACGGACACATCTGCACAGGAAGAAAGGCAAAATCCCTTTGACATCCTTTGATGTCCTGTTCTGAGATCATTGTCAAGTTCCAGTGGCCTTCATGGAAAGAGTAAACAAAATCCTTTCTACTAACGGATGAACTAAGTAGACAGAATGGGGATTTTGTTTATTTTTTTGTTTATCAGAAGTTTGAAGGTTTGTCTTTTGTTTTTATTTGTTTGCTTATCAGAACCACTCTGACGGCTTTGTCAGGGTTAACCTGAATTCTAAACCAAGGTCCTATTCTGGTAAGACTGGTTACCTGTGAGTGTCTAGTAGGATGACTAAGAGTGGTGGTTCACAAAACAGACTCCCTGGATTAACTAACCACTAACTAGCTCTATTACTTTAGGTAAGTTCTATAACCTCATTCAATATTTGATGCTATTGTCATCATCATTATTATTGCCAGTCTATTAGAAAGTTATTGGTTGTTAGTGATCTAATAAGAGAGAGATATAACATACAGTGGCCTTTTTAAAATGCTATTGTTCCCAAGGCTTTAGAAACAGTACTGTGAACACCAGTCCAACATGAGTGTCTCTTGTGGATCCTTGTGAAAAGAATGGCTTCATTGAGACCATGAAGGTTGAGGGGCATTGGATAAGGTCGTACAGAGCTGAAACTCACACTAGTCACTGGCCTGCTCTTGAAAATCAGCATTCATTGCATTTGATCCACACTGTGGTGTAGCTATTCAAACCCTGTGCAGCTTAGAAGGCTGCTTTCATTAGGTTTCTGTTTTGAGAATGGATGCAGACATAGACTAGAAGGGAATAGGCATAATTCCCCTCAGCTTTTCCTCACCAAATAAAGATGTTTAAGAAGGTACAAAGGGAAGAATATATCTCGGTGTTGCCTGGTGTCCGAACCCAAGCATGAGCTAAGAAGGTACAGAGTAGAAGTAGTTACTGTGCAGGTAGTACATTGGGGTTTAGGGGAAACTGGAAGCTGTGGGGACACCCTGGGTATGATTTTTTTAGGGACATTTGAGGACTTTAAACAACCCAGGAGGAGGTTATCTAAAGGGGTAACTGACTGCATAATACGTCTTTGCAGAAACTATTAGAAAGAAGTAGATTTGGAGCCTCTCTACCCGTTTGTCCTTCTGTATTTTAAAAATTATGTGTATTTAGTTTTCCACACTCTCAACAGAATCTATTCTCATTCTCACCTGGCATTCAGTAAGTCAGCTATTTTATCTATAATGCCATTTTCATAAGCTGATATTAAAGATGCCCTTTTAACATCAAATTTTTTCTGTAAAAATGATGAAAATGTACATTCTCAGTGAAGCTTTTTGCTTTATAAATATTTGGTTTTTCTTGTTGAGGATTTTCTTTTCTAAAATACACCAGTTCATACTTCAAATTGTCATTTTTTAGCTTTATTTTGATAACAAGTAAATTTTTACATTTGTTCTATTAGCCCATAATTAACCTTAAAAGTTACCTTTTTCATTTTTTTAAAAAGTATTAGTATTCATGATCTACTTTGTTCTTAAAGTCTCTAAAACTCATTGCAAATAGCTAGCCCGTGGCTACCGGAAGCATAGCCACATCCTGTGTCACCGTGGCTGTGGATGTCTGTCACACGCACCACTGACGCTGAAGATCCAGTGGGGCATTCACTTTGTTTGTCCAGCTACAGAGAAGAGTTTGTACTGATTCGCCCACATTTTTCCCCTATCTCACTTATGACCAGTGACTTACTATAGACTTTGTTATAACTAAGAAACATTGAGAATATAATTTGTGCCCATAGAGTTTAGAAATTTACCCTCACTCTAGCTATTCCTAATTACATGTCTGTCTCCACAATACACTGAGCCCTTTTGAGAAAAGGACCACATCCTAACCTGGTTCCTAACTTTTATCATGTCATCATCACCCTCGTCATTGTCGTCGTCATAGTTAGCAGTTTTAACTTTGAGCACTATGTGTTTACATTTCTCATTTAATCCCTCTAATAACCATACGAGTTAAGTAACATAGTTATGCTTATAGAGATGCAGAAACTGATGTTTAGAAAAGTTCATTAGTCTAAGATCAAAGAGCTCAGTCCCTTTTTTAAACCAAACTGGGGGAAAACCATTATGGATGCAGATTCAGTGTTCATTTTAAAACAACAGATCTAACTAGTCACAGTAACTATAGATGGTAGATAAATTTGACCTACCAGAATTTATAATGTTATCCATAAGAGTACCTTGGAATTAATGTAAGTAAACACTCATAAAGGTAGTCTTTAATTTAAAGCAGATATTCTAACGTTCATTTATGAGTCAGATGCTTTTCCATAAAATACTTAAAATCATAGATTGTGGCCCCTACCATCCTATACCAAACTACCTGCCAAATAACAAAAACCAAAAAAGAGAACCCTTATTCTCCCTAGATGTCCTACCAGAAAGTTTCACCTATTTGAATAAATAAAAGTTTAGAAAAATCTCTTATAATATATAATTTAGGTACCTGTGCATACATATTTAAAATCACATATCTTAAAGTACATTCATCTAGAAATATTTTTCTCTCCACTCCTATTTTTCAAGAAATACTTTATTCATCTCTTCATGGTCATCTTTAACATTAATGTCTCTGTTCACTTAGAACCACTCTAAGTCATCCCCATGGCATGACAGTGAGAAGGCTCTCGGGCAGAGAGAGGACAGAGAGGAACCTGCCACGTGCAGTCCAAACAAAAAGGGCTTCAGGAGAGGGGAGGAGTGACTAGGGAAGCTCTCCATCTGTAAGCACGGCTCACAATTCACATTTCCCCCGTATTGGAGTATGCCTAATTGGTTTTCCAAGTAGACCACAGTTTATTTGGCTGAATGATGCCTATAAAAGTGACTCACTGATTTATTCTACTTAACAAAATATTTTCAATGTACCTTAAAAAGACACAGTCTTTTAAGAGCCATGGATCTGATCACTAGTCAGCCATCTCCATCCACTATGGGTCTATGGCAAGATTTCAGCACTTTTTAAAGTTTTCATGGTAGAAAATTTTGAGTTTGTTTATATTTACAAACCTACATCTTTGTGTTTTCATTTTTTCCCTTGGATTCATCTTCTTTTCAGCTAAAATTGTATTGTTCACTATTTTGCGTTTATGTAAGAATTCACTATCAAAAATATATCTTTCTAAATAGATAACTTTATGTGAAAGCTTAATTAGGAAAGTTAATTAGTAGACAGTCTTTTAAACAATTTTTCAAAAATTTAGATTTTTTACATCACTTTTATTTATTTAAAAATTTTCATCAAAACACTGCTTCTGAAAAAAATAAATGAAAACTACATACAGATTCCTTGATGAATTTTTGAATGAAATTAAATATTGACTTTAAGTCATGTGGGTTTTTTTAGGAAATGGAATATAAAAATGGTTACTATAGTCAGGTGCTGACTGAAAGGTCCCGGGTTCGATTCCGGTCAAGGGCACGTGCCTTGGTTGCGGGCACATCCCCAGTAGGAGGTGTACAAGAGGCAGCTGATCGATGATTCTCTCTCATCGATGTTTCTAATTCTCTATCCCTCTTTCTTATTCTCTGTAAGAAATCAATAAAATATATTTAAAAATAAAATAAAATCAGATACTTATAAAAAAATTAAATTTAAAAAAGTATCAGCGTCTGACTCTTAAGGTGACAAAAATGTAGCTGGTAAGTACAAATAAAAATGATTTTAAAATAGAAGTAGTTAACCAGGTAAGGTTAAACAAGAAAAAAATTATTTATGTCCATTTTATAAAATAATGATAGACTTCATTCTAAGCTACAATGTAAAGTGCTTTCTTCTGAGATTATGTATTGTGGCAGAAGCTAAAACTGCCTTTTTTTTCTGACAGTGCCAGAACACAGCCTCTTTTTCTTTTTTGCACTAACAAGACTGCTTTACCACCACAGCCCACTCTAAGTAATTAAATCAATCCTTTGTACTTACCGTATTCTCCTCTAGTGACGGTACTAGATCTGATTATATGCTTCATGCATATTCAAAGTGCCGCACTGACAGCTCTTTAATGAGCTCTTACTTAATCAGGATGAACAATGTTCATCTTGTTCTTTTTTTCCTCGTGCATTAGAGCTAGGAACAGTTGGGAAAAATGAAACATCCAGCATTCATTTGAAAAATATATTGTACTTTGAAAAGTGTCTAAGCTGAGGAAGTTGCATTCTGCCCTTTAAAAGTCTGATGGACAAATTGGATTACTAGTATTGGATTAAATAACAAATGGTTAGAGGAGAAATGAGAAAAGCTCACTGTGATCACAGGCTTTAATATTTTTTGTTACTTATAAAGCTAAAGGGGTCTTTAACCAGTTATTAAAGTCAGGATTAATTTGTAATGGTTCAACTTACTGGCTTTTAAAAGCTTTTTGAATTTAAAAAATTTCAAATCCCTGAAAACAATAGTGTAATGATGTGTTAGAAGAAAATTTAATTTTTTTATTGCTAGGCTAAGTATAGATTTCCATCATTGTGTACTATCTCAGATAAGAATTTGTGGTACATAATTGATTTAACCTTAAATATGCTTTTTTTTTTCTTTTCAGTTAATTCATATAATCTATGTCGCAATGTGTAATGTGTCTTTACATATTATTGTTAGGCTTATTTACTTTTGAAACATAAAACTCTGTGTTATTAGTTATTTCCTAACAATTAGGGGAAAGGGATTTTATCCTTACCTAGGCATGAGTTAAACTGAAAATAACATAGGACCACATCAATATTGTTATTATCAAGGAAGCAGTCTTCCATTGAAGAAAATTATGCTAATTTAAGAGTAGGCTAGTTGCTTCTAGTTTTCCTGAAAGCCTCAATTATAAGTTAAGTTAAACTCAAAACAAACTTTTAATGTCTGCATTTTTAGAAGTTACTTAGGTTATGAACACAAGAATTAAGTCTTTCATCAGAAAATAAAATATCATAGTAACTGCACCTATTAATATTGTACACATGTGTGATTTCAGTGATCAAAAAGGCCTTCACCAGGGCACAATTGGCCTTTTTCCAAATTCCAAGCTTTTCCCCAGCTTTTCCTTTTTACTCTTTCTTCTTTTGTTGCTACCCAGGGATTTGTTCCTATCGCAGCCTATGTCACATGACTAGTGTCAAGACATCACATGGTCTAAAGTGAATACAAAACCAGCTACCCTAAAAGAGAGATTAAAAATACTGTAAAACAATAAAGACTTTTGTTCATAACTCTAAAGAAGCTATCTTATCTTTTAACAATAAAGTTTTAACAGCATTTAATGAAGACATATATCCTCACTATTCTCCCTAATGATGAACAACAGATATCTATTTCACAGGGATGCTCTGAAGTGTATGTTTAATCTTTGCACACAGAACAGTTCTTTATACTCTATTTTCATTCTAAATTTTTCTTCAAATTTATATCAATGTGGAAATAGTTAAATGGTACATTCATAACTTATTTAAGTATTTAAAAAGAATGAAGTAGATCTTCAAGCAATATGACAACAGTACATCACACTGGGTAATATATAGGGATGGGAACAAGTAGGTTAATAATAATAAGTAATACAATAATTAATAAATAATAATACAAGAATAAATTTGTTTCATGTACTCATAACTGTTAGCCTAATTTTGCCCACTCCGGTTTGATATGATCTCATTTATGTTAAAGAAAAACCTGTGCATATCTATAGATGAGGTATATGTGTGTGTGTGATAGACAGCTATCTCTGTGGTGTGGAAGGAAACATGATAAACCTTAATAGTACTTACCTCTGGGGAAGGGAGTTGGGGTAGTATTGGTGCAAGAGGACTTGACTTTTTACTCAGTTATACCTCTGTACTGTTTAAATTTTTTAAATGTATTTGAAAGTTAAAAGAAAATATCTTGTTCACAAAGAACATATAATTCAGGGAATGAACTGGAATATTAAATCTTAGCTGGGATATTTATTTTTTTAATATATTTTTATTGATTTCAGAGAGAAAGGGAGTTGGGGAGAGAGATAGAAACATCAGTGATGAGAGAGAATCATTGATCGGCTGCCTCCTGCATGCCCCCTATTGGGGATCGAGCCTGCAACCTGGGCATGTACCCTTGTCCAGAATCGAACCCGGGACCCTTCAGTCCACAGACCAATGCTCTGTCCGCTTAGCCAAATCACCTAGGGCAATTTTTTTAATATGACTGTTATTACATGAATAATATCAAATATGTACTGTATATTATAATTCTTGATACAGTGGCCTTGGGGGGGGGGGCAGTAGTATAGATGATGGAATGGATAGTAGCAAAATGTGCAGTTAGTAAGTTTATAATCTAAAATGTTAGACTATCTCTCTGTTCAAATGTTTTCTGATTTACTGACATTATTATGTTTATTATGATGTGTTTTTTTCACAGATAGCTATAGGCATTTTTTTGTAATTTGGTCATTTAAAATAATTTGCAAGTGTTTATTACTATATTAGTGATGATAACTTCCAGAGTGGTATATGCACGTATGTCTTAGTTTACTTTGGGGAGAAAAATAAGAAAAAAAACAAGTTGTTACAAGTGGAAACTTTCACAAAATCTCTGGACTTCTCTGATCTTCCTGCTAGTATTGTAATTCTCATAATGGTTTTTCAATATTTTTTCTTTATCATGACCATATGTCTGTCAGCACCATGAGTTCCTCACTGAACTATAATAACAAATCAGCCTCTGGGGAGGATTTAAAAGTTGGAACACTTTTCTTTTAACAGTAACACTATATTAGTGTTAGCATGATCTGTAGATATGTTTGGGGGGGCTGTATATTTAGACATGCTGCGTAACAGCTGTAGAAGATTGAATTTTAGAAGGTTATGAAATTTTAAATATTGATTTCTTTTTTCAGGCCTTGGACTTTAATCTTATGTTGTTATAAACTTTAATTTGTACTGTCGGGTTAACTAAAATGTTTTCATGTTAGAAAAAAAATATTTGTGCTAAACAATTATCTGTCTGCAAAAGTCATATAACAAGAAATAACTTTTCCTGAATTATAGGAAGAAACGCCGAAGAAGAAGAAGCTATGATGCAGGAATGGTTTATGTTAGTTAATAAGAAAAATGCCTTAATAAGGAGAATGAACCAGCTCTCTCTCCTGTAAGTACTCATGACTGCTTGTTTTTCCTGCAACATCAGTGAATCTTAGGCCCTGGTTACTAGTTTCTTAGGGTTTCATATTTATTAGACTTACCTTTTTCTTTCCTTAGAGATCAAAGTCTATTTTATATAAAAATGAAAAATAGTATATAAACAGTTTTTATCTGAACAGTAAGAATTTAAAAAATAAAGTGCTAGATACTGAAAAAAATGTTGGCTATACAGAAAGCCAATGAATATAAACAATTTTTGTGTTTAAGAAATAAAGTAATGTGTATAAAAAGACTTAGTGTGCCTGTTAAGGGTTAAAAGGGAAAATAAATAAAATTGAAATGTATTTAACATCAGATCCTGAGTTAAAAATTAAAGTAACTCTTAAGGGCAAAAGTACCTTTGTCTTCTACAGATGATGTTACCCTAAATTTTGAGATAAAAGATGAATGAGTTACAGAGAAGTGACCTTTTTATAATTGCAAGAATTATAGTAAAGTGTAGACTAAACCAAATGTAAGCATTCTTAGTCTTTAGCATTTAATTTACTATAAGACCTAATGTGTGTTCCTTTTTGCTAACTATCAGTGTTCTTATATTATGCCACCTAGTGTGGGAAGAAACAGGCTTATATGTTTTATTTTAGTGAAAACAGCTATTTCTGTCATTTCTGTTATGCCTGAACTTGAAAAAAGAATTATAAAGAAGCACCAAAATTAACCAATCCTAGTTTTATAACCGTGTCCATATTAAGTTTGCACTTGTAGGGCTGCCATGTTTCTGTGTTCTTTTCACACGGAGTTCTAGACAAAAGCATGTTTGTTGTGAACTATGAAAACTCTTTGACAAAATAGTCTTATACCTTGGCACTTAGTACAAGAAGCATTGAAGAATGAGACTGTTTATTTTCAGATTAAAATATATCTTTGTGCAATTCAAAATTGAGGGGGGAAAATAATAGCATTAGTAGATATTCAACCTGAGGAAGGTTTTAGATTTGTGTATCATTTGTTTGGAGTAGCTTAAAGTTAAAGAGAAAAGTCAGTTATGAGTCCTAAAATCAATGTAACCTAAAGGCTCTTTTAAGTGTTTAATGATTTAGTAATTAGCATATTGATGAACTTTTGCAACTTGCCTAGGGAAAAGGAACATGACCTAGAACGAAGGTATGAGCTGCTGAATCGGGAACTGCGGGCCATGCTGGCCATTGAAGGTAAGAAATGCTATGGTGGAGTGGAGGTATGTGAGGTGTCAATTGTGTAAAACACTTCTTGTCTCCCTAGGTGTGATCTGACTAGGGACCTACAGAATTTGCAAATAAATGCCTTAGAATCAAAAAGCATTAGTCATATAAAACCTAAGGACCTTACTAGTAATTCAAATAGATAATCATTATGCTTATTATTAAACACACGATTTTCTTAACTTTTGTCAGTAAGCTTAAATGTCAATAAAATGGAAAATATAAGGTGTTAAATGATTTAATTACATAATACTATGTGCAATTTAAAGTTGTTTACAGTCTAGAGATTTGGGTAAGATTTACCATTTTGATTTTTCACATTTCAAATCTAAATTTTACCTTAATATTTAATTGATGTCAACACCGAAATATGTCACTGTCAGTCTACTCTAGCTCCTATTAAGCGATTATTAAGGCAAAGATTGGCATAAGAGATAAATGAAACACTTTCATTCTTTTCATAAAGCTTTTAAATGAATTAGATAGTAATCCTAAGCATAGTTCATAATATCAGTAAACATTGGCTGTCTTAACTATAGCATTTACTATATATTTTTTAAAAATAATTAGGTGTTTTAGAATGCTGTTCTCTTTATACTTATTATTTGAAAATGTCTCATAGTGGGGAAGGGTGTCCCGGGTGAGCCGTGTGTCCCATGGGGTCGAGTGCCCCGGGTGAGCCGAGTGTCCTAAGGGAAGCAGTGGGTCCCAGGGGAAGGGGCGGTGAAAACCAGAGGAGGAGCGGACTCTATTCATATGAGCCTGAGATGGTCACCATAAAACAAGCAGATTGTCAAATGACAGGGGGGAGGGGAAGGAGACCTGGGGGGAGACAGGAGAACAACCGAGGGACTGGTATCCATGAACATAAGTACAACCAATGAACACAAAACTCTGGGGAGGGAGGGCATAAATGGGTGGTGAGGGGGGGCAATGGTAAACTATGTACACAGAAAATACCTTAATAAAATAAAATTAAAAAAAAAAAAAATACTTTGAGAGAACAATGACCAATATCTTTAACACTTAGCAAAGCACTTCTGAGTACATTTTCAAGTGTAATCTTCATGCCACTGTCTTGACTATAGATGAGAAAATCAGAAATTTGGATTGAATTGTGGATGAAAGGGTAAGGGAGCATATTTTATGGTGCTGTGTTTTTATTTACTTAGTTCTCCAAAATGTGGACAATTTTATATTTTCTTGTGTGACTTTCAAATAAAAAGTGAAAAGACAAAAAAAAAAAAAAAAAAAAAGAAAATGTCTCATAGTTAAAGATGTCTGTCTGCTTAAAAGCTAATCCCTTGGGCTCTGTAAAATGGACCTTTTGTCTAATCAATGCAAATTGATTTTCCTATTCTATATTGACCTCTTAACCCATTGACTGTCCATGGTAATTTCCTTCTTTACCTGATAAGGTACCTGATCCATAATAAGTCAATTCTAATTAGTTCAAAAACTAGAAATTTAAGGTTGTCAAGGGAAGGCAAGTGAAAACATTTTTAAAATATTTTAATTATCACTGTTATTAGATAAAATACATGCTATTTATCTAAATAGCATCTTTTACATCTATAGAAGTTTTATTTTTACTTTTATGTACATTATCTCATTTGATAAATATGACTAACAGTATTTATACATACTCATTAGAAATCAGACTCATTTTAAAAGGTTTCAGATAGCTAATTTCCTTCAAGTGGCTATCCAAATGTATCAAATTATACATACCACAGATAATGAAAAGTGTGTGTTTAATAGCAAGCATAATGATTATCTAAATAAAATTTGTCAAAAATATTTAAGAAGTTCTTTGAAACTTGTCATTGAAATAAAAAAATAGAAGTATACTAAATGATATTTTTTCCTCTGTATATAATTTTTGTAGTCATTGTATAATTTTTAAGAAATTGGAAAGCTGAATAGTTAATGAAAGGTAGTTACTGCAGATATGTTTACATGGTATGTACATAAATATATATATGTACAATTTAAAATGTATGTATATATAGTATATGTAATATATAACTCATTATACAGTTTATTCTTTATAGATTCATTATACATTACACTCAATACACAGTATTAAGAATTTGCCCACTCTTTCATATATAATAATTAAATCATTCCTAAAACACAACTTGATACAATACAGTGGACTTTTAAGGCAGAGATTGCTTCTATCCCAAAACCAGTATTATTACTATATACCATCTTAAAAGGAGGGCCATGACAAATATAGAAGATCCCATTTTCATCAGCAGTCCTGTCCCCACATACGAGACATACAATCTTAAATAATCTTACTTTTTTCCTGCCTGCTCCTGTACATATGGAAGACCGATAGAAAACCATATATTTTTAAGAGGGGAAAAAAACTAATGTTTTTCTTTTTCAAATGATTTTGATTTATTTAAAAATAACATAATTGTCCTATACGTGATTGTGCCTCAAACCTCTCAGCGAGTTTCTGTTGCTGGTTGAGGGGAAAGGAGACGTGAAGAATGGAGCAGCCTGTTGATCACAAGCAGAGGCCATTTTTCAGAGAGGGGCCTGGTGCACTAGCCTGGGCAGTGCGAGGGCTGGGCTGTCCTGGAGAGGTACTGCCATCCTGACCATCTGTGAAGACAGGTCCTCTGAGCCAGTCCTTAGAACGGACATACATGTGATTGGTTCAGTAGCCTTTTGGAGTGTTTAAACGCCTAGAAAAACATATTAACATGCAGCATTACTTGATTTTGTTTTTGCTTTGCATTGTTCTTGCCCATCTCTTTAAAAAAATTTTTAGTAATCATACAATGGTTTTTGTAATAAATAAACTAAAATATTTTCAAATAAATCTGCTGCTGAAACCATTCACCAGGAGAAAAGCACGGAACATTAATAGCCATAGCACTTGGAACAAAATATTAACAGCTTGGTTTGAGAGCAAAATAATAATAACATTCAACATATTCATTCTTCTGAAATCCATAATCACTCTGGTCTGTGTTTTACCTTTTTTTTCCTCAAGTTTTTTTTTTCATAGCAGGAGTTTCACTCTACTGTGCTAAGTTATAGGATCCCCTAAGCTAACAAACATCATTCAGATACTTTTCCTAGAGTTTTTTTTTTTTTGTTCCAGATTACTTATGCCCCCTTGGAGAGGTAAATTCATTTCTGCACACATTGGGGTGGGCTTTTAGAAAGTGGTGTGTGCATTTTCTGCACAAGAAATGGATCTTCTCTAGGATTTTGTACATCTTGATTTATTCTTGGCTTAGAGCTTGAAGTGGGTGCTCTTCTAAAGGGATTTATGCATAGGTTCACTATTTTTGTAGTTATGGTTTATATGATAAGCTTTTTATATTTAAAATCAATATGTAATCCTGTGGAGGAGCTTATCCCCTAAAACCCCATTTGTAAATCTATTTTAGCTTTGTTGCACAGCACTGCCACAGTCTTCCATAGATTGATTAGGTACAGAGGTAGAATCCTATCAAATGGCCTGCTCTGATGATGATGCAAACTCTTTCAGGATTGCTAGTTGACTGGAACTAAAGATAAGACTTGACTGCAATCCCCGAATGTGCTCTTTACAAAACTAGTGTTAATTTTCATCAAAGTGCCAGGCTTATTTATAGTGGCAAAGTGGAAGGTTTACTACAACAACTGGAGGTCCTTTCTATTAAAGTGTTCATAGGTATTTCTTTTGCCTTGTTTCCAAGGTAATCATCAACTGAAACAAATAAACTGAATCAGGGAATAAATAATTGACCCTATATATAAAAAAGAGGTGTGGGTTTTTTTTTCCAAATTAACAAAACAGCTCATTGCACATGGACATAAATAGAATCTCTTTATTTCGATACTTTGGCTCAAATGCAGCATCAAAACTTAATCCTATTTGTTGCGAGAGGATATGGCTTCTGTAGCAAAAGTACACTGGAATCTTTAAATTAATCAGAACCCAAATTTTAGTCTGTCCAAGCCAAAGTCACCTAGCTAGCTAGCTGTGAGTGCAGCTATAGGTGAATAATCCTTTCTTAAAATGCATAAGAGGTAACACATAAACTTACATACAGGTTTTTAAAACATAACATTATGTCTGGGTGAAGCTATTTTAAAAGGTTTTTTATTTATTTAGACTTATACATACAGATGTGATTTTGATAAGTTTTAAATGTATTAATTTTTTTAAATCATCAAAATAGTTTACTTAATTTCCCAAGCTAGCATTCAAATATGTATGTGTTTGTATAACACAAACTCCCATGAAAAGCAAGTACAAAATACAAATAGTTTGCCACTGTAAAATGCACTCACTGCACAGCTATTTCCTCTACAATGTAAATTCTAATATCAGTTAAATTTGACTGTGAAATGATAAAAAATTACCTAAATATTCATAATTTTAAAATGTTTTTGTTACAGTTATGGGAAATTCAGCTTGAAATTTTTTTTTAATTTTTCAATATATCAAGAGTTAAAAAGTTTTCTCTTATACATTTTGTTAAAGCATTGTTTTTTAAAAATTAAAGAAATCTTGATATTTCTAATTATTAATTAAATCCTTAAAAGTACCTGGTCAAGTGCAGAGAAGGGATAATTCAATGTCTTGTTAAAAAAAAAAAATTTTATTTAAAAAAATGTAAGTTTCAATTTAATTATACTTTTTAAGTATATGGTGGAGAAAATTTCCCAGTTATAAAGTTCTTATCAAAATGTTTTGGAAATAAGGATTATAAATTAAAGCTTATAATCAGCATGATTTCTACAGGTTGGAATGGAAAATTAATATTCATCAAAACTAGTGATCTCAATAATTATAAAATTTAGTTACAAATCTTTTACAAATTTAGTGGCTCTTTCTCTGAGTTGATATTTCTAGAACTACAGTTACCTGAAATTAGACTAGATGAACTTTAAGATCTTGCACCCTGGAGAGCTATTAAAATATCTACTATGTAGAATGAGACTGATTAAGAACAAGAACCAGATTAGGAAATTGCCCAGCATTCCTGAAACTCAGTAGCATTTTAATTCAAAGAATAAAATTATGATAAAATATGGCTTTTTTTCAGTCTTGCTGTTTTATTATTTTTAAATTCTTACATTTAGAAAAAACTTGTCATATTAATAATTTATTCCTCTTCCTGTTGTAGAATATTTTATTTCTTTTTTAATGAGAATGCATTGTGACCATTTATTTGTGTGGTGTTTTGTATCGGATGTGGATTATTATATGGTATTATTTATATATTTGTATCTCTGTATTTGAGCTTATAATGAAAGGAATAATGATAAAATTGAATAAACCATACTAGCCTCTTGCTGCTATTCTAACCTCTATTGCATGATGATGTATCTAATTTTTAATTTGTAAATACAAGATAGAATTCCCTCTAGCACCATTTGCTTTCATAAAGCTGCTGAGCAGTTTGCTGTCTTGAATAAATTTTGCTTTGGAGGGGGTCGGGGGGATTTGAACCAGCACATTCTTGTGTGGTTTGTGAGGATTCACATGGTAACAGCGGTGTGCATTGTTAGGTTTATCTGAATAAGCACCAGCCATGTGAGTTTTAACATGATTGCCCAGGGCAGTGGAGAGAGGAGAGAAACCCGAAAGGATTGCGCTTCTGTTTTTTGGAGAGTGTGTTTGCTGGGGGAGGGGCTGCTTGAGTCAGTGGCCAGGATTGGGGTTTTTTGTTTTGGTTTTTTTTTAAGCTGGTGTCCTGTTTCCCTCTCGGTCCTCATTTGTTCTGCTATCTGCCTCATCATCTACTTCTTCTTTTCATTGTTTACCTTCCTAATGAGGGGGGCGGGGTAGACTGGGGATTGATTGACAGCTACAAGCCCTTACAGTCTGGCCAGGGAGCTGTTGGCTTTGGTTACAAAAGTGCTCTAAATGTTCGATTAGGTTCTGTTTTTATCAAACCAAACTGCTGCTCATCTCAAGAAAATAATCAGACCAGCAAAGATTAGGAAATATACTATTGGTACCAAAACCTTCAAAAAACTGCCCCTGCCCATGTAAAGAACACGGCTCATCGCATTTCCCAGCCTTTAACATGGGCTTTCAAAAAGAAGTATGTAATTTTTCCCTTGCAAAAGTGCTTTGATTTGAAATCACCCAGCCAACCTCTCCAAAAGAAAACTGGCTGTGATGCGATCGAGAGCTGCAGTGTAATATTGCAGAGCAAATTTATTTTTTACTTCAAAGAAAAATGCTAATTAGCCGATTCACTACTTTTAAAGTTATTGTGAAGCATATGGCGCCCAGTGTGAGATACATCCAACTGCTAAAATAGAGCGGAGAGGAAATTAGTGAAGAATAGGCGGTGAGGGGTGAGGCTGGGGGCGGGGAGGAGG
Organism: Vespertilio murinus; assembly: GCA_963924515.1. Lineage (NCBI taxonomy): Eukaryota > Metazoa > Chordata > Mammalia > Chiroptera > Vespertilionidae > Vespertilio > Vespertilio murinus. The sequence goes on along the minus strand of OZ004713.1, from coordinate 36,683,176 downwards.
ACAGGTTCTCAGGCAGATTCTCTGGCCCTTTCAGAGGGGTTTATCGCCCATCTCGGCCCCCGCCCCCTCATTTACCCACCCCCCCCCCAGCCCCGGGCGGCCTCTCCGGGCTCCCGCTCCCCTCCCCCACCCTGGCACCTTCGGCCGCCCCCGGCCCACACCTGGTCTGTTTTTCAGGGTCCAGCCCTGCCGTAGCCATCTTCGTCTGCGGGGCATTCTAGACAGCAGGGCTTTAGGGGTGAAATCTTATCTCAGTGGCCACACTCCCCACAAAACACTTCACTAGTCGTTCTATGAAACGGTTTGTGGAGAAATTGAAGGAAACCGGGGAAGGCGGCGGGAAGGGGAGGGAGGGCGCGGAGGTGCTGCGGGGCTAACGAGCCTCCCTCCCGTCCGCAGACTGGCAGAAGACTGAGGCCCAGAAGCGGCGCGAGCAGCTCCTGCTGGACGAGCTGGTGGCCCTGGTCAACAAGCGCGACGCGCTCGTGCGGGACCTGGACGCGCAGGAGAAGCAGTGAGTGCGGCGGGCGGGAAGTTTCTCAAACTCCGGTCCGAGGTCTCGGGTGGGCCCCGAGATACCTGCCCCGCTGGGCCTCGGGGCGAGGGCAGTGCAGCTCTGCCCTCCACGCAGAAAAAATAATTTCGTTTCCTGCTTGACTTCCAGGGCCGAAGAAGAAGATGAGCATTTGGAGCGAACTCTGGAGCAAAACAAAGGCAAGATGGCCAAGAAAGAAGAGAAATGCGTTCTTCAGTAGCAGCTGGACCAAACTGTTTCCCAGAATTTTAGTCTTGGGTCCGCAGACCAGAAAGTCAGACTCGTCGTTGGTTTAAAACTTAACATTTCATTTGGCTGGATTGTACTTCATTGCTACCGCCACCACCACCCCTGTTCCTCCCTCCTTCCTGGTTTAAATATACAGAGCTCCAACATAGCTTTGTTAAGGATTTTTGTGTGAGTTCATCATTTCCTTGAAATCATGTGAAATAGATTTGCACAGATACCTTGTGAGTGATTGGTATTGGGAGTGTTCGAGAAACCGTTCACAGAAGAAAGAAAAGAACACCCCTCATTTGTTTGATGAGAGGAATTTTAAAACATTTTTTGTTAATAGCATAATGATGGTGGGAGGGGGGTCCGAGGGGAATAAGAAGAATGTCATGAATGATTTTTTTCCAGTCCTGCCATATGTAATCCTGACTCTGTTACCTAAATTTTATAGTTAGATCATATTCAATTTACTTATTAAACTGTTCTATTTACCAGTGGGATTTTCTGCAGTTGTTTTGCATTTCAGTGTAAGGATAATAGAGTCCCTCTCCTCTGCTCTCCTCAGAGGATGGCCCTTTAACATAGCCCGAGACAAGTCCTGCGACTTAAAGGTGAGCTTTGAGGTTGGGACTAATTGACATGCATCAGTTTACAAAGAGCTCTTATCTTCTGAGAATGCGCCATCTTTTTCTCTGGATAATTATTTATTACATCTAGCTTGGTTCCTACATTTTGTTGGCTCTCAACATTGGCTCAAGAATGCTGTTAATATTTATTCTGTATTGATAAAAAAAAAAGTCTGTCTTGCCACTATGCATAAGTCTCCCAATTAATATTTTCTTCTCTAGCATAGCATTGTCTTTTTGTGTGTGTGAAAATGGTTATCTGTTTATTTATTACAATACTGAAGTCATATATAAATTTTCAATAAAAGCAGAAACTTTCTTACCTTAAACACTCTGCTACTTCCTTGCAATCAGAATAACCCTGGTTTGAAGAGAAGCTTGTGTATCTGTAAGACTTCCTGTGGGAAGAAGTGGTCCTTTTGAACACGGGGCATGATACACCATCCCGGAGGGCCCTGCTGACACAGGAACGGGGTTTGAAAAGCAATGAGGCATATTTTCCTAAGCAGTGTAAACTATCATCTTATGTAAAGGGTCATCTCTTATAAAGATACAAGGAAAATTTTTATTCCACAGCACTGGGGGGAAAAAGCTAATATCGAATTTTCCACATTATTTTAAATTGTTATAATTTTGCACTCCTGTGAAGAACTATGATTTCTGATAACTAGCGAGTCTGTAGGTGCTGAAGTGAAAGGAAGAGAGTTATTGTTCGAGGGAAGTGGGTGCATGCAGGGGTGTGTGTGTGTGTGTGTGTGAGAGAGAGAGAGAGAGAGAGACAGAGACAGAGAGAAACAGACAGAGAGACAGAGACAGAGGGAAAAGGAACTTTTAGCAAGTTCTAGGCAACAGAAATTGGCAATTTCATGGTAGTTTCCCATTACTCCTGTAGAGAGGCGTCCGAAACAAAGAAGGCTAACTCAACAAGTCAGGAGACGGAGAAAACAGTCCACTAGCATTTACACTTTTGCCTGGATCACACACACGTACACACACGTCGTCATACATGCACACACACACTCAAATTCCCCTCGAAACCATGCAGCCGCCTTCAGTTGCCAGTCTTTCAAAATGGCAAAAACTTGCTACGGTAGAGTTTCTTCATGACAAGGATTTTACAAGTTGCTGAGAAGTTATGGGGACTCGGTGAAATCTCTTTATTCGAGCCGGAGAGAGCGCGCGGCCGCTCCCTGGGGAGGCTCCCCGAGGCCGCGGAGCCGGGCGGCGGGCGGAAACCGCCGGCCCCGCAGCCTGAGGTCTGGGCGGCCGGCGCGGCCCTCCCCGCGGACGCCGGTTTCCGGGAACCTTCCCTTCCCAAAGCCCCCCAGACGGCGGCTCCCGGCCGCTTCCCACCCCCAAGCCAGGCCCGGCCTCCGGCTTCCTCGGGCGGCTCCGTGGCGCCCGCACGCCCCGCAGCGGCGGCGGAGCGCGGACCCCGGGCCCGGCCGGCCGGGCCGGGGCGAGGGCGCCAGGCTCAGACGGGGCGCCCGGCGCCGCTCCCCCAGCGCGGGCCGAGCCCAGGGGGCCGGGAGGCCGGAGCCCGGAGCCCGGCTGCGGCCCCGGAGCTGTGGGCCGGGGTCGCCGGGAGGAGGAGCGCTGGCGGCGGGCCGGCTGGGCACAGCCCTCGGGCCGGGCAGAGCTCCCGCCCCCGGCCCGCAGCCCACGGCCCCTCCCCCGCCCCGAGGGTCCCCGGAGACGGACCCGGCCTCGCGGCCCCCTGGATGCTGGACCCGGGTTCCGGAGCCCGCTCCACGCCGCCGGCCGGGCCGGGCGGGCCCATCCGCCCGCTCCCTGCGATGCCCCCTCCTCTCCTCCTCCCGCCGCTGGAGGCCGCGGCTCCCACCCGGCGTCTCCCCCGGGCAGGTGCCCAGCGACGCCGCTCCGCGCCGAGGACCGAGCACAAGAAACTTTCCTCCTCTCCCTCTCTCTCTCTCTCTCTCTCTCCCCCTCTCCCCCTCTCCTCTCTCTTCTTCTTCTCTTAATCCCGGGGTTTACGGCGGAGCATTAGGAAAACTCGCCGGCAGTGTGGGGATTAGGTAAACACCCTCATTAGGGGTGTGTGTCTGGAGGGGGGACCCCGCCGCCCCAGGCCTCCCGCACCCCGGCCCCGCGGCACCTGGAGCGGGAGCGGCGGGCCGCGCCGGGCCCCGGGGACCGCCGGGCGCATTCCGGCCCCACGGCGCCCGCCGCCGCCCCGCCGCCCCGGCCCCGCCGCGGGCCGAACCGGGTCGGGGGAGCAGGAAGCGAAGGGGCGGCGGCCTGAGGCCGGGCGGCTCCGGACGCGCTGCCTCCCCTCCTCCCCCTGCACCCAGGGCCTCTCCCCGGGGTGAGGAGGGGGTGCGCTTCGTTTTCTTTCTTCCCCCCCCCCCCGGCCCCGGCTCCCGGCGGGCGGGGGGCGGGGGGCGCAGGGTCCGGGCCTGCGCCCGCCCGGGGTGCGCCTCGGGCCGGGTCGGCGCCGCGCGCGGCCCCGTCCCTCTTCCTTGTTCAACTTTTCTTTCCCGCGTTCCCCCCTTTTCTCTCCTTCTCTCGTTGTTTTCCCGCCGGGGCCCTCACGCTCCCGCCGGTGAATGGGCCGCGGCGTCTTTGTTCCGCGGGGAAACGCCCGCGTCGCTGACTTTTGTGAACCGGGGGAGGATCGTGTACCACCTCCTCTGCCCCGGCTCCCTGTCCCCCGGCTCCCCCAGTCCCCCGGCACACCCCTCCCGGCCCTCCGGTGAGACCTTCCCCGTCCTCTCCCCCCACCCCCACCCGCCAAAAAAAAACATGTGATTTCGTCGGTCCGGCGGCCACTTTCTTTGAACATTAGCTCGCTTTCAGCCCCAACTCCAATTAGAAGGAGTTGATTCTGAGGGACTGACAAAAGCGCCGGCCGGAGCCTCATTGAAGGCCCGGGACGGCCCGCCGGCCCTTTGAGGGGCGGTTAGGGAGCAGCGCGCCCCCGCCACCGCCTGTCACCGCGTCTCCTCCGGGCTCCGGGGGAGGAGGGGGCAGCGCTTATGGTGAGCGGCGGCCGCGGCCCCGGCGCCCCGCGGGCTCCCCTTCCCCGCGGCCCCCGGCGCCCCACACCCGCCTCCCGCCCGACTCCTCTCCGCCCGGGGCTGCGGGGGAGCGGCGGCCAGGGCCGGGGCTGGGAATTCCTCGAAAGGCAGTAAAGCGCCTAATATCCCCGAGGAGGTGCCGTCGAAAAGAAGTGCCTTGCTCAGGATGGCGCCGAAAACACTACTTTTTTTTTTACTTTTTTTTTGCGGCGCTTTGCAAAGTCCACGCAGGCGGCTGTGCCGGAGAAGTTTGGATCGGCTGGGACACACACGGGCCCCGCCAGGTCGAATAACCCGGGGAAACCGCCCCGGGAGGCTCCCTCCGTGGCACGTGGGGGTGGGGGAGTAAAGGCGGGGGTCGGTGGCCAGGGGTCCCCCCGGCTGCCCCCGGCAGGAGCAGGCAGAGGGGGAAAGAGAAAGTTTCCCATCGAAGCCTCTCGGTTCCCCAGCGGTGTGCGCACGGGCGGAGGCGCGGGCTGCGTGGCAGAGGAAGCGGCGGGGATGTGCAGGCACCTCCGCGGGGGGCGGGGGCGGGCGGGGGCCGGGAAGCCCCGGGAGACGCCGAGCGCCGGGGACGTGGCGCGGCCGCCCCTGCGGGTGCGGCTCCCGAGCGCGGGGACGGAGGCGCCGGGCGGGGGCCGCGCAGCCTGTGCCGGCACGAGCCGCCCGCGGCGCCCGCCCGTCTGCAGGTGGCGGCGCCGGGGACGACGCCGGGGCCCGCGGCGGGACGCGGGGGGCCGGGGGCCGGGGGCCGGGGGCCCGCTCCGCTCCAGCGCACGCGGCGCCGGGGCCCGCGCGCCCACACCCGGGCCGAGGAGCCGGGGAGGCGCGCGGGGGAGCGAGCGAACCGGTTCGCCGGCACCTCGCCCCCTCCCGGCCACTCCCTCCGGGGCGCGGGGAGGGCGAGGGGAGGGCGGGGGCCCGGCGGCCTGGGCCCCGGCGCCCCTCGCCGCGACCTGGGCTCGGGCGCCGCGCGCGCCTCCCGGCCCGGCTGCGAGCGGCGTTTGCCGGCCGGGCCCCGAGTTCGCGCGCGGCCGGGGCGGGCGGGGCGGGCGGCGGGGGCGGGGGCGGGGGGCGGGGGCGCGCGGAGGTAACCCCGGGCGCGGGCCGCCATTGCCCGGCTCCCTGTCACTCAGCCCGCGCGGGGCCCGGGATTGGCAGGCCGGCCCCGTTACGCACTCACCTCGCGTTCACATACCCGGGGAGGGCAGTAGAAAGGTGATCAATCTTCATCAGGCTACATTTCCAATCACCTAAACAACCGAGCAAGACAAGCCACTCCGACAAGGTAAACCGCTTGATTTATTCAGTTTGCAAAGAGCCTCCGCAGCGCTTCCCCAGCCCCCCAGCGCCTCCACGTCGTGCCGGGGGCGCAGCGGCCGCCGCGAGCCGCCCCCCGACTCTGCCCCCTCGCCCCCAACCTCCCCCTCGCCCCCCAGGCCCCTCGGCGTGGCCCCGGGCGAGCCAGGGTCTGTCTCGGGAGCGTGTAGGGCTTTGCAAACAAAGTGTCTGTGCAATAAAGTGAAACCTGGAGGGGACAGGCACAAAGCCAGTGGGGAAGGAGAGGGGAAGGAGGAGGAGGGGAGTTGGGGAAAGAGAGAGGTCCGGGGCCCCGACCCCCTGCGGCCGGCGGGTGACGGCGCCCGCGCCGCTCCGTCCTGCAGGCTGGCTGCCCGGCGGCCGGGGAGGCGCGGAGTGGATGGGGAGCAGCCCCGGCCGGCGGCTGCGGGCAGGTAAGGAGAGACCGCGGGGCGCCCTGGGCTCCGAGCAAAGCGGGGTGCTCTCGCCGCCCCCTCTCCGGGCGGGACCCCGCTCCCCGGGTTCCCGGCGGGTGGGGGGCGAGGCTGGGGGGCGGCCTGGCCGGCGTCTGGGTGCGCCCGCCGCCGACCCGGGCTCCCCGCGGCCCCGCGCCCCCGCCTGCTCCGAAGTCGCCGGCACGAGTGCTAAGTTTGAGCAAAGTCTGCAACTCCTCCCGCCGCAGCCTCGCGGAGTCCTCGTGGTCCGAGGGGCCCGGCTGTCTCCCTCTCTTCCCCTTCCCTGCAAGTGGGGTTCCAGCCCAGGCCGGGGTCCCCCGGAAGGGGAGCGGGAGGCGTGCAGAGCTGTAGCTTCTCACCCTGCGCCCCTGCGCGGCTCCCAGGCCCGCGCTCAGCTTCCCTAACGCTCGGGAGGCGACGGGTCCCCCAGGGCCCCGTCCACTGCCGGGTCCACGCCACTTCCTGGCTCCCGGGAGCGGCGCCTCGGGTTCGGGGCGATCGGGGAGCCCAGCTTGGACCCCCAGCCCGGCCAGCGCGGGCGCCGCCGCCGCCGAGGCCTAGTCCTCTGGGCCGACCGGGCGCCGGGGCCGCGGCGCAGCCCGCAGGGCGGGCGGGGGGCGCGCGGGACCCGCTGCCCTCCAGCCTCCCAGTCTGCCAGGCCCTCGGGGCACAGCCCCCGGCCGGGCCCCATTGCCCACACCAGGAACCCCCCTAGAAACCAGAGCCGCTTGAGTTGGCGAGGAAAGGCCTGCGGCTCTAACCAGGCGCCCTAACCCGGGGTTGTGTCTTAGAACCGCCCAGGCCACCGTGGCCCCGTCCGCGCCTCTGGCCGGTTCCGGGGGGCCTGGGCCAGTGAGGGAGGCTGGGGTGCAGTAGGGTTTCGGCTGAGCACAGAGAGAGGCCAACTGGAGGGGTGGCTGCGGGCTCGGCCGGCACCAGCCTCGAGTCCTCTCCTGCTCTGTGCACCCAGCGCCTGCGAGAGGCCCCAGGCCCGGGTGCTGCTAGCGCCTCACCTTGGTTCTCCCTAATCTATCGTTTCGCCTGGCTTTCCAAAACATTTCAAACAAAACGAAACAACAGCCCCTCGCCCCCTGGGCGCCTGCAGCGGCCCGGGGCACATTTGCCGGGCGGTGTGGGGTCGGCTCTCGCCGCCCGGCTAGGATTTCCCTAAACTTGGGGCCTTGCACACTCGACGGTTCAGACTCCGACCTCCCGGCCCAGTCCAGCGTTTACCTTCTCGCTCCTAGCGATGCCCGCCCTACGTGGCTCTGGCCCGTCCCGAGCACAAAAAGAGGGGACGCCGCCAAAAAGAGGGGAGCCAGAAAAGTTTGCTTGTTGGAGAAGTCTTGGTCTTTGGACTACGGGCCTTGTGCAGCCGAACTGACCGCCCCGCGCAGTCCTTCGCCAGTGTTTCTCCCCACCCGGTGGCTCCTGGCCGCCGACGAGACCAGGAAGCCGAGAGGGCTGCGAGCGAACGAAGGAACGAACGACTCTGCCCTTGTGTCTCCTGTCTCCGCAGGCCGAGCCCCGAGACCCCTCAGAGCCTGAAGGACTGCGCGGTGGTCGCCCGCATTGCCCTGGCCCCCTGGATCCGTCGGGGCGCCTCCACCCGGCTGTTAGCATGATGTCTTACCTCAAACAACCCCCGTACGGCATGAACGGGCTGGGCCTGGCCGGGCCCGCCATGGACCTCCTGCACCCCTCCGTGGGCTATCCGGGTGAGCACCGGCCCCTGCGATCCTGGGGGCCCACCGGCTCTGGGGTTTGAGCACACGGCTTGTGGGGGAGCAGGCCCCGGGAGCCGGGCCTGCTTATCATGCAGAGGCTCGCTGCAGGCTCCCGGGCAGCCGCAGCGTTTGCCCGTCGGTGAGGTGGGCCAGGGCGGCGGAAACAGGGCAGCGTGCACGCTCCGGCGGGGCTGTACCGACCCCCTGTCTCCCGTTGCGGCCCCACCGCCAGCAGCACAGGATTCTTAGTTTCCCGGGCGGCTTTTTCTGCTGTGTGCACGTGTGAATCTTCCTCTGCCCCCGACACGGAATGAGGAGTCTAGACACTCGCCGGGCCCTGGCAGGGGGAGCAGAGCTGTCCCAGGAAGCAGCTGGGGATTCTCTCTCCCCAAACTGTCCTCCAGACCAGTGGCCTGCACCAACTTTTGTACAGCTGATGTGGGTGGCGGGAGCCGCTTTCTGGCTCTCTTGTCTAGCGCCCGCTCTTTCGCTCCCATTTATTCCCTTGAAAAGTGTTTTCCAGGTGGTGGTTCTGTGCACCCCTTCCCCAAGCCCCAGCCATGGAGTTTGTTGGTGTGCATGCCTGTGTGTGTGCGTGTGTGTGTGTGTGTGTGTGTGTGTGTGTGTAAGAAGGGAGACTGCATGATTTCTCTTCCTTTCTTAACCTCTGAGAGCTGGGGAAGGGCAGCCCCGGAGCCTGGGAGGCGGTGGCTCGCAGTCACAGGCAGGCACTTTCTGCCACCTGTGGCCTCGCGGGCTCGGCCTCTTTGGCTGGGCGCTCGGCTTTTTCTCCGCTCGGGGCCTGCCGGGGCCTGTCCGATCCCCCTGGCGGGTCCTGGCGGCCGGCGCTGACCCGCGGCGCGTGTCCCCGCAGCCACCCCGCGGAAGCAGCGGCGGGAGCGCACCACGTTCACGCGCTCGCAGCTGGACGTGCTGGAGGCGCTCTTCGCCAAGACGCGCTACCCCGACATCTTCATGCGCGAGGAGGTGGCGCTCAAGATCAACCTGCCGGAGTCCAGAGTCCAGGTGCGCACGGGCGCTCCAGGTCAGGATAGGGGCGCTGGGCCCGGGGTCCGGTTCTGGGGCGGGCTTACCAGACGGGGCGGCCCCTCCCAGACCCCCACCCCGCCCCCACTCTGGTCCTGAGCCTGGACGAAGGGCACAGAGTTAGAGGAACTAGCTTAGAGCCCCGGATCCGGCCCTTGGCCCCGGGGCGCTTGGGTATCAAAGGCCCCTTTGAGGATTGAGGGAGAACAAAGGGGCTCCGAAGGTAAAGCGCCCCGAGGGCCCCACACTTGCCCCAGTTCTGAGGCCTCCCCAGGCAGGGCGGGCCCCCTCGGGGTCCTGAACGCCGCCCTCGCCTCGCCTCGCACCCGGGATCCTGAAAACAGGAGGGCGCTGGGCAGTCCGCTGCCTACCTGGGGGGCGGCTCCGCGGGAGCTGCCGGCCTAATTAGATGCTCCCTCTGCCGAATGCAAACCCGGGCTATGGGCTTGGCCATCAAAGAGCCCCGGAAAAAAAAATATTGTTTGGATTATAACTCAGAACTCTCCTCCGGCGGGGTGGTGGGGGCTTTTATCTCGCCTTCTTTTCTCGAGAAAGTACCAGGAGTGAGTGCAATGCCAGGTCCCAGGGCCTTCCAAGAGGAGTGAGGTCCCTGGCTGACCGCACCGTCAGGGCCCCCCTGGGAGCCAAGAAGCCCAACGAGGCGCCGCCCAGGCTTCCCGCCCCGGGCCCAGGGCTGCCTCCGTCCAGCTTCCTCCTTGGCTCCCACTCTCACCCCAGCTCTCGCCCTGCCCACCCCGGGCCTCTCTCCCGGCCGGCCCCTGGCTCAGACCTCAGCCCTGGTGTCTGCCCCCCACCTCCCCGCCTGCGCCCCAGGCCTGGCAGCCTGGGCCTCCCAGCCCGCGGGGCTGCCGGCACAGCCACAGCACAGCCCAGGGGCGGCCTTGTGACCGGGCCCGCAGGTGTTCCCCCCCCCCCCCGCGGGCGGAGTTGCTGGGGTGCGGGCGAGGGGCTGTGTTACACCCCTGCTGGGCCAGGGAGGGTCTTGGGGCCGTCGGAGCGGGTTGGGAAGGCGGGAGCTGGGGCAGGGGGTGGCCAGGCCGGAGGCGGGAGGGGCGGAGGCCTGGGTAGGAGTTCCAGGTTCCATCCCAGGCGGGGTGGTGGGTCCCGGGGGCGGGGGCGGGGGAGAGGAACGGGGGAGGGGGGAGTCGTCAGCTCTCCTTTCCTCTCCGACTGACCCTCTCCCCCGACGGGCCGCCCGCAGGTCTGGTTCAAGAACCGTCGCGCCAAGTGCCGGCAGCAGCAGCAGAGCGGGAGCGGGGCCAAGGCCCGGCCGGCCAAGAAGAAGCCGTCGCCGGCGCGGGAGAGCTCGGGCTCCGAGAGCAGCGGCCAGTTCACGCCGCCCGCCGCCTCCAGCTCCGCCTCGTCCTCCAGCTCCGCGTCCGGCGCGCCCGCCAACCCCGCGGCGGCGGCCGGGGCCTCGGCGGGCGGCCTGGGCGGGACCCCGGCGGCGGCCGCGCCGGCCGCCTCGTCCATCTGGAGCCCGGCCGCCATCTCCCCGGGCGCCGCGCCCGCGCCCGTGGCCGTGTCGGTGCCGGAGCCGCTGGCCGCGCCGGGGCCCGCGTCCTGCATGCAGCGCTCCGCGGCGGCGGCGGGCGCGGCCTCGGCGGCGGCGGCCTCGTACCCCATGACCTACGGCCAGGGCGGCGGCTACGGCCAGGCCTACCCCGCGCCCTCCTCCTCCTACTTCGGCGGCGTGGACTGCGGCTCGTACCTGGCGCCCATGCACTCGCACCACCACGCGCACCAGCTCAGCCCCATGGCGCCCTCCTCCATGGCCGGCCACCACCACCACCACCACCCGCACGCGCACCACCCGCTGGGCCAGTCGCCGGGCCACCACCACCACCACCACCACCACCACCACCAGGGCTACGGCGGCTCGGGGCTCGCCTTCAACGCCGCCGCCGCCGCCGCCGACTGCCTGGATTACAAGGAGCCCGGCGCGCCCGCCGCGTCCTCCGCCTGGAAGCTCAACTTCAACTCGCCCGACTGCCTGGACTACAAGGACCAAGCCTCCTGGCGCTTCCAGGTGTTGTGAGCCCGGGAGCGGAGAGGAGGAGGAGGAACCGACACTACCTGCGCCCTGTGCCCCCCGCCGCCCCCCGTCCTGTTGCTGCTGCTGAAGCTGCTGCTGCACCCCCGCCCGCCTCGGCCTCGGCTCCCCCCGTCCCGTCGCCAGGCCCCCCGGAGGGCCATCGCCCGCGCCGCCGCCCTCGCTTCCTGCCGCTTGCTGGGGTCGGGGGTGCACAGGCGCCCGCCCCTCGGATGCGGGGATGCGGGGACCGGTGCTCTGTGCTTGGCCCACGAGGCCTGTTTGCTCCCCCCTGAACTCCCGAACCCTCCACCGAACCCCGAAGGCACCCTCCTCTCCTCCCGTCTTTCTGGACACGTCTACGCACTCGCAGCCTTCGGGGGCTCTTGGCTCTGCCTGGCTGATGGAGCCCCACACGTGTATTTATTCTTCCTGGACGCCGGCCTCACCAACTGGCATGGGTTTGCCTGTCGGGGAGCACCCACTCTCTCCTCCCAAACCGCCACCGAGGGCTCTTCCTCTGCCCCGGCCCGCGCCCTGCCTGCAGGCCAGAGCTCCCGGCTCTCCCTCTCCTCCTCCTCCTCCTCCTCCTCCTCCTCCTCCTCCTCCTCCCCCTCCTCCTCCCCCTCTCCACCCCCCCCCCAGGATGCGCGGGGCCGGCCGGGGAGGAGGGGAGGGGGCGCCCGCGGAGCGCAGGCCCCGGCTCCCGCCCGGCGGGAACGCTGTACAGAGTCGGTCCGTTCCAGGGACCCCTTAACGTTTTAGTTGCTGTTGGTTGGACTGAAGCATATCTCGTTTTAGCGCCCAGGAAATAGAACTTTAAGATATATAAGCATATATATATATACATATACACACATATATATATAAAACAAAGGCAAAACTATGTCCCTCCGCTCCCCCTGCTTCTCCAAACGAGGGAGGACGCGTTTCCTTTTTCAGCGGTCGGAGGCTGCCCTGCCCTCACCCCTCTCCCCTGTCTGTATTTATTGAAGGGCCGTTAGGGCGCCGGGGACCGAGGGCCGGGGGCGGGGGACGCAGCCTCGCCGGGAGGGGCTGGGCTGGGCTGGGCTGGGCTGGGCTGGGCGCGGGGCTGCGTCCTTCAGGTCTGAGCACAGGGTCGCAGTTCTGGTTTAGAGACCAAAAAAGGGGGGGGGCATGTTATGGAAAAACGAAGGAGCCCAGGCCCGAGCCCCAGGCCCCCCCACCCCGACCCCTCCGCCCGTCCTGTCCAGTGAGCCCCGGCGCCCCCCGCGCTCCCGGACACGCGGGCGGCCGCGCTGTGTCCGCTTTGGCGGCGGCCGCTCCGTCCAGTAGGTGGGAACGTCACTTGTAAGTTTGATTTGTCCGATGTGGAGACCACAAATTACTCGTCGAAATGTGAGGCAGCCCCCACCCCCAGCCCCGTCCCGTTTATCTACATGATTTCCCGAAAATAAACGCAGATTCATGAACGCCGGCTGGTCGGTGTGGCTCGTGTGGCTCTAGCCCTGCGTCCGGGGCTCCGGGCCCCCCCGGGGGGTTAAGGGGTATGAACGGGAGAGGGGTTGGGGTGTGAACGGGGGGGGGGGGGGGTTGGGGTGTGAACGGGGGGGGGGTTGGGGTGTGAAGCACGGCTTTCCGTGGGAACAGCCCGCGTGTCGGCGATCGGCGATCGGGGTGAAGCCCTCCGGGGCCCAGAGGGCAGGCGGGGGGACGTGGCCGGGAGAACCAGAACCGCTCCTCCCGGGCGTGTCCGCCCGTCCCGGCCTCTCCCCGCGGGCGGCGTGACCCGCACCCCTCCCGCCACCGGGGCAGAGACAGGTGTCAGGACTCCATCCCCCAGCGACTCCCTTCTCTTCGAGGCGGGGGCCTGGCAGCGATTCCTTCACCCTAATTGCCTGCGCCAGAAAGGGGAGGGGGAGATGGAGGGGAGGGGAGGGGAGGGAGGGGAGGGGGTCGGAGGCGGGAAGGGGTAGTTCTGTAATGCTCTCATCAGAGCTGAGCCAGAAAGAAAAGGAAAACAAAACGACCAAAAAAAAACCCCAACCCCAAATGATCCGTGTCCTGCCCGTTGGCAGCAGACAGCCCTCCTTTCCGCCGAGCTGCGCCGGGGAGGGGAGAGTGGGGGAGGGGAGGGGAGGGGATGAGGGGGTGGGGGGCCCTCAGCGGCCGGGGGACCCTTGGAAAGCCCGGCCCCTTTCCAGGAGGAGCCGAGGGCCCGGCCCGGCCTGTGAAGTTTGGGACGCGAACCCCTGAAGCAGCGGGCACTCCGATTGCAGCGGGAGGCCGGAGAGGAGCCCCCCTGCTCCCCCCAAGACGGGAATGGGGTGGGGGGGATGGAGTGGGGGGATCCCCCCGAAACTCGGAGCCCAGCTCCAGGACTCCTGGGCGGGAGGCCCAGAGCCGCCCCACCTGTGCACGGCAGGAAGGAAATGAGGAAACAACGAAAAGTTCCCCGCGAAGGGGCCCGCGCGCCCAGTTCTTCTCATTCCGGGCGCGGCCGGGGCCCCGGGGGAGGCCCGTTTGGGGGCCGCCCCTCCCCGGGCCCCGAGCGCCGGGACACAGCCCTCCGCCGGCCGGCCGCGCGCCCTCCGCCCGCCAGGCCGGCCCGGCCCCCGGAGGCCCCCGGAGGCCGCTGGGGGGCGCCCCGGGCCCCGCCCCGGAGGGAGGCCTCAAAGCCCGCCGGCACGTGCGGGCAGCGCGGCCCGGACGGCCCCGGCCTCGCCGAAGGGGTGGCGCCGGCTGCAGGCTGGGGGCTCCCCGGCCTCCCCGGTGCTGGGCCGGCCCGCGGGCGGCCCCGGGCCTCCGGCCGCCGTGGAGGAGCGGGGAGAGCCGGCCCTGCCCCGCGGACGGCTGCGCGGCCTCGGAGCCAGGTACCGACCCCGGCGGCCCGCTTTTGTCCGCCCGCGGGCCTGGGCGGCCTGGCCCCGTGTGTGTGTGTGTGAGTGTGTGTGTGTGTGTGTGTGTGTGTGTGTGTGTGTGTGTGTGTGTGTGGCGGGGGGGGGGGGTCCCGGGGCCCCGGGGCCCGGCGCGTCTCCTGAGCCTCCGGGGCCCGCCCCGCGGGGACGGCGGGGGGCCGGGGCGGAGGCCGGCGGGGGCCGCCCGGACGCGGCTTCGAGGGGCGGCACGTGCTTCCCGGGCCTCCCGGCTGGAGGGGCCAGGCGGACCGGTGAGCCCCGGGGCCGAGGTCCTCCCGGCCCGGCCACCGTCCACCGGCCTCAGCCGCCCTCCGCCGGAGGGAGAGAGGGAGGGAGGGGACGGGGGTGTGGGGATTTGGGGTTCGGTCCTGGCCCCCTGGGCGCAGCCGGGACGGGAGCAGCGCGAGGAGACGGAGCCGCTGGAGAGCGTGTGGCCGCGCCCAGCTCCGCGGTCTCCGCGCTGGGCGCTCAACGGAATCTTCGCGTTTCCCGCCCCCAGCCGTGCACACACCTGGGCAGGGCCTTAAGGGAACGTGGGTGAGGAGTCTCAGGGGCAAAGGACAGGTCCTATTGGTGATTTACAAAATAATAAAACAAACATTAAAGCCATCCCGAGAGAGAGAGCCCCGCATTAACTTGCTGAAACTCTAAAATTAGAGTGGGCGAAGTCACCCCGTCCCATTCGTGGGGGAGCTTCCCGGGACTCTGAGGGGGTGTGGAAACATTGCCCCACGTTGAGCGCGGTTTTTTTTCTTTTCCTTTTCCTTTTTCTTTTTAAGAAAGAAGCCCTCACACCTGCTGAGCAAAAAACAGGTGAGAAGACTCTGAGTGTCAGCAAACGCCTGCCTGTGATATGACAGACACAAAAAACCTGAGCGGTTTCGTGTAGTGTATCGAAATTACTCGTTTTTTCCATGTATTTTGCTCAATACAGCAGTTTCCCCAGGAAAAGTTGAGTTTTTTTTTTAAAAGTTGTGAAAAGAAATGATAAATGAACCACTCGGGCAGAATTAATTAGTGCCATTGATGTCATTAAGCACTGATAGGGAGTAAGAATTTAAAGATACAAAAGTAAGATATATCTGATATATTAAATATAGTTAATATATACGCTATTGGTAAAGAAAATCTGTATCATTACTATTCAAGACCAAAAAAAAATCACTTGGCTTCTGTTGCAGAATTAATTTAAGATCAGCAACAAGATAGCTTTATACAATTCCCTAATTGAAACTGAACTTCTCAAGTTATTTTATATTTCCCACACTTTTCTCTCCTTTCCCCATACATTTTAATGTCTGCAATGAGAATGGAGAAAGTTCTTAAATTTAACCAAGGAATATTTGTATTCAACAATATCGTACTTAAGGTAAAAACCACTAACTAGAAAATGAATACCAAATAATAACAATGCTTTACTTGTTTGACAACAAGAGACCTGATTCATTGTCTTTAAGAAAGCATCGTTTAATTAAGTGTGTGGGTAACTGGAATATACTTATTGAAAAGGAGAAGATCTGGGGGCCCTCTATTTAGGAGATAATTCCTGAAAAAGCAATTATGCCTCTTAATCATCCTGTTAACATTTACTGGAAAAAAGATTGATTTAAAAAAAAAAATTTGTGGAGAGAGAACATGCCATTTTGACACAATGATTATTTATTTAACCATGCTTTATAAGTAAGTTGGATTTTTACTTAAAACACATTGGGTTCAGTCTTTTCAAAAGTTTTTAAAAATAAAAAAATGTTTCCCAGGAAACTTCTAGTAATTTAGGTAAAATGGCAATTACATAAGATAGATAGCCAAAGTGTAAACTGCTTTTAAATGTACCCATTTTTCCCTTAGGAAAAGAATAAAGCAGTGTGTGGTGTGCTACTAAATACACCGCATATCCCTCTAATTATGAAATTATACTTTCATGTTTCTAGGACTATTACTTTAAAAATTAGGATATGCTTACAATATTTTAGAGTTTTTTTTTTTCTGATCAAGTAGGATTTAGGCTTGATTTAATTAATGCCAACCCTCCCAAATTTTTAAATGTTGAAAATCTATTGTGTTTCTAAAAATTGTACTTCTCCTATCCCCTTTGGATAATTTACTTGGTGGCTAATATAATCAAAGACAAAAGTTCCATTCCATTCCAGAGGTCCTAAATGCTTTGTTTTCCAAAGGTATTCTTTATTGAATAGCTTACGAAACTATTTTTAGAAAATTTTAGAAATTCTTTTAAAATAGACTAGTATTTAAGGAACTTGAGACTTTTATTTTCAGGATTATAGTATAAACAACTATTTTTGACATTTGGGTTCAATTAATTTAAATGTAGGGTTAAATGGTCTCTGATTCAGCATCTTGGTGTCTAAAGAGCTCATAAAATATTTTAGGATGCAAATATTCTTATGTATATTCAAAGCTCTGAATACTTATAAGATATACCATTATCTGTCATAGATATTTAAGTACAGGAATCATTTTCTTTTTAAAGTTTTCTTTAAAAATTTTATTGTGAAATAAACATACAAGAGAAAGTATAAGACAAATGTATACATTTTAAAGAGAAAGGAAAACTATAGGAGCAATAAGTTCTTAATACTTGAAAAGGAAGACTTGGAGTTGGTTACAATATGTGTTTAAATTTGATGTTACATAAATTATGTCTATGTTTTAGGGTTTTATTAAGTCCTTCAGAGTAGTGGCTACTAATATAAGAACACCCTTTTAAGGCAGAAAAAATAACATCATAGGATATAAAAGTTTGTGTTTTATATTTATAATTTTAATAAAAGTGCACCAAAATACTATCTCCTTGTTTCCCAATCATGGCTATTTGATTTCATCCAAAGCTAGAGCTTCAGCTCTTGAATTTATTACTGATGACTCTCAAATCCATAATCCTAGGTCAGACCTCTCTGTTGGACTTCAGATACCTATACATACACTAAAAAGAGGCCTTTGGATTTTAGCTCTTAGGAAGTTAATGATGATAGCAAGATTTGCTTTAAAATGAAAGAAGAAGAGAGGGGATGAGTGAAACAAGATTCGTCATGAGTTAATTGTTTGAAGCTGAGTGAGAATACATATAAATTCATTAAAGAATAGTTTTGCATATTTAATTCTTTTCTGCCCTACCTGGTTTTGCTCAGTGGTTAGAGCATTGGCCTGAGGACTGAAGGGTCACGGGCTCAATTCCTGTCAAGGGCACGTGTCTCCATCCCCAGCTCCAGTGGGGGTGTATTGGGAGGCAACCACTCCATGAAACCAACAGCTGTGCCTCTCTCATCTCAGTGTTTCTCTCTCTGTGTCTCCCCCTCCCTTACACTGCATCTAAAAATCAATGAAAAGGTGAAGATTAACAAAACGATAATAATTATGTGGTAATAAAAAGTAAATAAGAATATTAGTTTGCAGAAAGTGGTTGTAGCAGTGTGTTGAGGAAATGAGTTTCCCATGCTTTGAAGCTCATACGGTATTACTCACAGGTATTATTGTCCTCATCTGCTCTCACGCCTTGTACGGCTGGCTGGTGTGAGGCTCGGAGTGGTTTGGTTATTGACTCAATGTTGCATGGTTGGCAGGTGGCAGAAAAGATTGATACTTAGTCTTTCCTTTATTTCTTTTTATTAGCAATTATTTTATGCTGAACTTACTCTCAGACCATAAGTTTTTGTTGCTTTTTAAAATATATATATTTTTAATTGATTTTTTACAGAGAGGAAGGGAGAGGGATAAAGAGTTAGAAACATTGATGGGATAAAAACATTGACCAGCTGCCTCCTGCACACCCCCTCCTGGGGATGTGCCTGCCACCAAGGTACATGCCCTTGACCGGAATTGAACCTGGGACCCTTCAGTCTACAGGCTGACACTCTATCTACTGAGCCAAGCCAGTTAGGTCATAAGTTTTTGTTCAGTTTCTTCTGAGTTTTTTTTTTTTCTTCTTTTGTGCAACCTGCTCTCAGCTTTAGGAAGAATCTACACGTTCTCAGTAGGATCATCTCAGAGTGGCTGGGAGGGTTCACGTACGGGTTAATCCACCCATGAGCTCTGTAAAGTCTGCATCACGGCTTGGGAATATGCTCACCTGAGTGTGCTCAGTGACCAGAGACTCCGTAGCTGCGCCCTGAAGTTCAGCAGGACTCTGCGTCTGGAAGCACTTGCAGCAGAAAAGGAAGCACTCTTTGGGGCCACCAGCCCTGCGTCCACCCCCACTATTTGGCCTGGCACTCTTACCACCTCCACCACTGTGACAAAGGAATGCAAAGCGACACCCTTCAGCTATGCACACCCTTGATGGCCTGGGCCCTTTCATGAGCGTTTTTTAAAGTGAACTCGAAAATTTGGTCCTCTTGATTTTGCATGATTTTGTGGAGTTTTCTGAGTCACGAAAAGAGCGAACCCTATCTGAGGTCACATCAGGCTGCTTCTGAAAGAAGCTGGTACTTGTCTTCAAACCAAATGTCCTTTTTGACTCTAAGAGCTACCTTGAATATATTAAAACATATAAAAAAAAACACACAAAAATCACTTGAGAATCAGGTTAACAGATACACATTTGCAAAACATGCTTTAAGTTCAAGTTGTAAAATTTGTTTTGGTAACTGACTATTATTTCCTGGGTCAGTAATATCTTTATATAAGTTTCTAGACATCACCTCAATGTCATTTTTATGAGTGTTCAGAAAAATATTAATAGAGCATTAAGTGAGGTTAGTCTGATATCAAGTATTTTGATTTCTTAATAATTTTAGTTCTTTACTAGTTTTAATTTCTAAGGAATTTTAAAGTTCCTTACCGGTTCATTTTTATGCATGGTGTTTTTTATTCTCAGTTGAGGCTTTTTGCTCCTTAGAATATTGCTTTGCTACATTCTAGGGATTCTAATCCAGGGAAAGTTGTGACCAGATATAGAGTTGAGGTTAGATTAATATCTCTATAGATGAGGCATCATTTCTTTGTAAGCAGATATTTAAAATCTCACTGATCTTAGCAAATCCGTTTGTTTTTTTTAAGAGTATATTTTCTCTTTCAGAGATCACATCACAGCACACATCTGGAATTTTTTTTAAAGTAAAAGTCTCATTTATATTGTATCTTTTTAAAAATTATGTTTTTTATTAATTTGGGTTTTTTTAGAGAAAGGAAGGGAGAGGAAGAAGGAGAGGGAGAGGCAGAGGGAGGGAGGGAAGGAGAGAGAGAGAGAGAGAGAGAGAGAGAGACAGAGAGAGAGAGAGAGAGGGAAACATCAATGAGAGAGAACATCAGCAGGTTGCCTGCCTCTGTACACCACCTACTGGGGATTAAGCCTGCAACCCAGGCATGTGCCCTGAATTGAAGGTGTGATCTCTTGATGCATGGGATGGTGCTCAAGTCACTGAGCCACACCAGCTGGGCTAAATTATATTTTTCTTCAGTTTTTAAGTACTCTTTTTTTAAAAAAAATATGGATTTTTGTTTATTGCTTTTTTCTTCTTTTTTAATCCTTCCCTGAGGACATTTTTCCATTGATTTTTAGAGCAGGAGAGGGAGGGGAGGGCAGAGAGAAATGTCAATGTGAGAGAAGCACATGGATTAGCTGCCTCTCGCACAAACTCCGAACAGGGCCTGGGCCAGGGAGGAGCCTGCAGGCAGGGCACATGCCCGTGACCGGAATCAAACCCGGGACCCTTCAGCCCACAGGCCGGTGCTCTGTTCGCTAAGCCAAACTGGCTAGGGCAGTTTTTAAGAACGCTTGATCTCATGCTTCTATTTCTGTTACTGACTTCTTCAGTCTTGATCGTACCTGACATAAAAAAAAAAAGGTTGTCTGTGTTTGTTTGGAGAAGAATATTAGCTAGCAACTGGCATGTATTTTCTCCCTATTTTCCCTCCGTAGAGACGTAAACTTTATCATATACTCAGATCAGCACCTGGTAATTCCTGCATACCTTTTTATTCATTTTGGAACTGAGTTCAGCCCGCCCCCATATTGTATTCCAGCCTATAAAACAGCTAAATCTTTATCCCAAGAGAGATTAGAAGTTTGCCAGAATCCTAATGCGAAGAGGAACCTAAGAGATAAGCCAGCAGGTCCTCAAATATAGTTGTTTTGTTATAACCTTGATGATATGATATTAACTTTTGTTTATGTCAATTAGCTTGTAGTAATTGTAGTTTATGTTAATTAGCTTGAAGGAAGTATAGTTTCCTTCATTTTATGTTGTTTCCCTTAAAGCTGCAGAACCTATAACAAGGATGAGAAAGGACTCGCTGTACACCGGGCTCTGGGCACAGTGGCAGGTACAAGGTAGGTCTCAACAGTGTGTGTTGATGAATGAAAGAATGAAATCCAGTCATCAGCCCTGAAACAGATTTAAATGTAATTCGTCTCAGATCATTTGTGGTACTCAAATGATTTAGTTTTAAATGGATTGAATAGCTGTTTCATTAATCTCTTTAGTTACTTCTCACTATTACATATCTTGTTAAATGTAGACATTTTCAAAATTTTGTTCGTTCACATTTTGTTACAAAATATAATTATAAGCCCATAACATTTATATGCATGTTTTATCAAATGGTTATCAACTTAACACCAATAATCACTTCTGATAAGGTCAAGGAGTATAAAATTATTGGGATCACAAAATTTCCATGAGTATCCCTTGCCTGTTACAATCACCACTGTCTCTTAACCACCTTATAGGCATTTCATATATATATGAATGACTTTTTGGCCCTGAAAAATATGCCTCCAAGTGGGGGGTAGTCTTATACGGCGAGTATATAACAAACTCTGTATTTTTAGTGGAAATGTTAGGGGGTCGTCTTATATGCCTAGTCGTCTTATATGCTGGCAAATACGTATTTTTCAGGGCCAAAAAATCGTCTTATACGCCGGCAAATACGGTGTGTGTGTGTGTGTGTGTGTGTATATATATATATATATATATATGAATTTTATATGAATAGGATTATATTGCATTATTTTTGTGTCTTTTTTTCATTTGATGTTATATTTATAAGATTCATCCATGTTATTGTGTGTATCTTCTTAATTTTCTTTGCTGTATAGGATTCCATTGTGTGAATAGACCACATTTATTGATTTGCTTTTAACTGTTGACAGACATTTGGGATGCTGCCAGTTTAGGACAATGATAGTGGTGCTGCTCTGAACATTCTTTTGTGTATACCCTGGTGCACATAAAGATGCAAATCTCCGGAGTATATGATTAGAGTAAATTTTTGAGCCACAGGGGACACATATTTCAACTTGACTAGACACTGTCGGTTTCCCAAATTAGCTGTTTTAATTTATATTCCAAAGTATGTGTGAGAATTTCAGTTGCTCCATATCTTTGTCAAAGGTTAGTGCTGTTAGACTTTTAAAATGTTGCCAAATTTGGTGTGTAGTAATATCTTGTGGTTTTGATTTGTATTTTCTTCATTACTGGTGAGATTGAGCCTCTGTTCTTACTTACATTTGTTGTCTATTTAGATGCTTTTTTTTTTTGATGAATGGCCTGTTCTTATATTTTCTTCTTTTTCTAGTAAAATGTTTAACTTTTCTCTTTGATTTGCAAGAGCTATTTACCTATTCTGCAGTGTCAGTTATTTATGTGGCAGGCATTTTTCCCACTTTGTGTATTATCCCTTCATTCTTTCTTATTTTTAGTAGCCTTTTGATTGGTGCCTTTTGCGTGTCTTGTCGAGAAAATCCTTTTTTACCTTATGATCAAGAAAATATTTTCTCATTTTTTTAAATAAAAGATTTGTTTTAAAAGGCTTACCTTAAATATGTATCATCCGACACTTTGTTATGTGCAGTATTTGGCAATGGTTCCTCTCCTTCCTTCTAGAGACTTCTGCTCACACGACTATAAGTGTTATCTTTGTTTCTAATTCTAAAAATCTATATTCTTGGTATTGATTATACTTCTTAGCTGAGATTCTTATTTCCAACAATCCCCTGGATCATCTCTCTACTTGAATGTCTTGCAAATATTTCAGTTTAAGCTCATTTTATATATATATATACATATATATATATGTGTATATATATATATATATATATATATATATATATATATATATATAATTTTGGTTTAGATTAAATCATCATATAAGCCAAAACACATGGTGGAATCTTAAATTCTTATTTCCTTGTCTTCTCCAATCACATAGCCATCATGTCCAAGTGATTCTACTTCTGAAATGAATGTCAAGTCCTTTCATTCCCTTCTGTCCAGTCCCACAATTACTGCTCAGAGCTCCACCTGGCCCGGTACAATAGCCTTCTAATTGGTTTTCCTGCCTTCTTTCTGTTCCTCTGCTCCAGTCAGTCAATCACACTGCCCCAGAGTCTTCCTTCGAACACTCAAATCACATCTCTTTCCTGCTTTTATGGCTCTTCATTGCTTGCATTATAAGGAAATTCAGATTCCTTCACATGGTTTTTTACCATTCCTCTACAGGAATCTCATGTTTTAGTCACACTAGGCTACTTTTCATTTTCCAAAGAGCTTTGCATTATGCCGTGCCCTTTGTCATGTTGTTCCTCTGCTTGGAAGAGTCTTCTTCTGCCTCTTCCCACGGGGAAAATCCCGTTCCTTCCACCACCATTCCCAGAAGGAATGAATCCTTCCTGCCTCTGGGCTTCTTACAGGGCTTTGTTCACACCTTTTTCGCAGTACTTATCATATTGCTTTATACTTACTACTTTATATATCTGTCTCCCACGCGAGGCCATGAGGTTTTGAAGGCAGAGAACATGTTCTACTTATCTTTTTTATTAGATTCTAGCAGTGCCTGGTACAGAATAGTACTCAATAAATGCTTGAATTAAAGAATTGTGCTAACCCTTAAAAAGAAAATAGAAATGTGTGCATTGGCTTAACAGTTGTGAAGAGGGAAAAGTATCGATGGAGTACACTGAGCGTGGTTCAGCTGGAAAAAAACCCAAAAAACCCCCCGAGAACCTGCCTGGCCAGTGTGGCTCAGTGGTTGAGCATCAACCTATGAACCTGGAGGTCACGGTTCGATTCCTGTCAGGGCACATGCCTGAGTTGCAGGCTTGATCCCCCGTGTGGGATGTGCAGGAAGCAGCTGATCAATGATTTTTCTCTCATCATAGATGTTTCTCTTTCTCCCTCGCCTTTCTCTCTAAAATCAATTAAAATATATATATATATTTTTAAAAAATGAGAATGTGCTGCTCTGACCCAATACTAACTGCAGGGGCAAAAATAATCTAACAAACAGACAAACAAAAAAATAACAAATTAAAATTGATTGAATTATCTTTATTTTAAAAATGGACTTACATTTCAAACAGCCTTTGAATACAAAGTTAAATAATCTAAGTTTGTAAAAAGTAAGGAATTCACCATACTGCTCAATAAATGTGTCTTTTTCAGAGGACATATTCATGAGCATGGTGTATCCCATTATAAGTTTTATAAAACCATGAACATATCTCTGTTTGGCCAGTGCTTGCTAACTTGTACTCTGGAAGGGGCGGTAGATCAGGTACTCCTTAGGTTAGCATTCCTGCATGTGTTAATTCTGCAGAGTCCCACAACAAAACAAAAGCTGGTAACTAGAGTTCAAATATTTACTTAAGGCTCACACAACTCGCACAACACAACTGAATTGTGATTGAACATTTTTTAAAACAGTTCATCTGGAGGAAGCAGGGTTAGTGCGCAATAACATTGCTTTCCTCTCCTTTTATGCCAACATAACTGATTCCCTGTATGCACAAGAGTATTCTAAATACACAGTGTTCTTTAGTAGAGGTATTTTAAGAGCAAATTGATTTTTCACGAAATTATATTGTTAATATCTAGAATTCTGATTGCAGTAAGTCTTTAAGGAAGCTTGAAAAAGTTTGTGTGCAGATGAGTTACCTTCTGATGACGAATTTATAGATTTTGAAATAAATCAGCCCCTAATCCTAAAAGCAATTTTCAGATAAACGTGGTCAGTTGGATGTATGTGTTTATTCCCATTCTCTCTTGAAAACATATTAAAACGAAAGGGAATAAAGAAAGGCATAAACTCCATAAGGATAAAGAAAACATGAGAGGAGAAGTCAACAGAATGTTGGGAGCTTGGACCTGGATCCAGTGGTAACTGGTTTAGTAAAGAAAGTTGAACCGGCAGTTTCCTTCCACCTGCCTCACGGGGCGGGCAGAGAGCGGACGTCAGCCAGTGGCTGTGTGGAAACTGATGGTTTCCAGGCAAGTGGCCCCCCCTGAACTCCGCAGGGAACCGAAGCTCCGTCTGGGATGATCTGATTACAATTTCTCTGGTTAGACTCTTTGAGCTTGGGGGTAACTGAACATTCGCATATGAATTCTGCTATGTAAGCACATGTGATGAATGATTATAGGAATAAGATGATAGTATATAAGGAAGAACCTTAATGGCTCTGTTAATTCAACAAAGGTATCATAATTCTGGATATTGTGCAAATATAATATCTGGAGCCACACTGTCCAGTACTGTAGCTACCAGCCACATGTGACTTTTGAATTCTTGAAACATGGCTAGTCTGAATGGAGATACAATGTAAGTATAAAATTCACCCTGGATTTTGAAAACTTAGTATACAAAAAAGTAAAATATCCTAATTTTTTATATTAGTTGCTTATGGAAATATTTTGTATATATTGTGTTAAACAAAATGTATTATTTAAAATATTTCATTTTTTTATTTTCTAATGTGGATATTAGACAATTTAAAATTACATATGTGGTTCTTACTGTTTTTCTTTTTCTGTTTTAAAAAATTTATTTATTAAGGTATTACATATGTGTCCTTATTCCCTCAACCCCTCCCCCCACTCATGTCCTCACCCCCCTGGAGTCTGTGTCCATGGTTAGGCTTATATGCGTGCATACAAGTCCTTTGGTTGATCTCTCTCCCTTATCCCCACCCTCCCCTACCTTCCCTTTGAGGGTTGATGATCTGATCAATGCTTCTCTGTCTTTGGATCTGTTTTTGTTCATCAGTTTAAGTTGTTCATTATATTCCATAAATGAGTGAGATCATGTGATATTTATCTTTCTCTGACTGGCTTATTTCACTTAGCATAATGGACTCCAGTTCCATCCATGCTGCTGCAAATGGTAAAAATTCCTTTTTTACTGCAGCATAGTATTTCATTGTGTAGATCTACCACAGTTTTTTTATCCACCCATCTGCTGATGGGCACTTAGGCTGCTTCCAAATCTTAGCTATGGTGAATTGTGCTGCTATGAACATAGGGGTGCACATATCCTTTCTGATTGGTGTTTCTAGTTTCTTGGGATATATTCCTAGAAGTGGGATTACTGGGTCAAATGGGAGTTCCATTTTTAGTTTTTTGAGGAAGCTCCATACTGTTCTCCACAGTGGCTGCACCAGTCTGCATTCCCACCAGCAGTGCATGAGGGTTCTCTGTTTTTCTTTAAACAGCTGTGAATAGAGGTGTTTTTCCTCAGGAGTGGCTGGGTTAGTTACCTGGTCTGTCTCTTACAGGGGCTGTTTAAAAAGAAGGATCTCTATCTGACTTGTTTCCCTTAGCATAATTCCCCCTACATCCATCCATGCAAATGGCAAGATTTCATTCTTTTTGGTGCTGAGTAATATTACATTGCATATTTATACCACATCTTTATTTATTCATCTGTCCAGGGACACCTTGTTTGCTTCCATATCTTGGCTATTATAAATAATGATGCAGTGAACATTAGGGGTGCATCTATATTTTCAAGTTAGTGTTTTTGGATTTTTTTTTCCAGGTAAATACTCAGAAGTGGAATTGCTTGGTTGTGTGGTAATTCCGTTTTCCATTTCTTAAGGAATCTTCGTACTGTGTTCTATAGAATCTTAAAAAAAAAGAGACTCATAGAAACAGATATAAAACTAAATTGATGGTTGCCAGAGGGGAAGAGGGAAAAGGATGGGTGAAAAGGGGGAATATAGTCAACAACAGTGTGATAACTTTGCACCAGGACGGATGAGTACTGGACTTAGTGTGCTGGTCACACTGTAAGGTATTAGGTGCCTAATATGATATTGCACACCTGAAAACAATATAATATTGTGTACCAGCCATGCTTAAATAGAAAGAAGGCACCCTAGTACGTCAGCTACCCCCCAATCGTAAGTGAATTTAGTGAAAGGTTCTCTAAGGGGTCCTCCTCCACACTGTGCAGCCCCTCTCAGTAGCACCGAATGCACCGCAGTATATACCTTTTGCAGGCTGCAAAATCAATGGTGTTGTGAGTCTACTGATTGAATAAAAGAAGTTATCAAAAGAAGTTTTGCTAAGCTCTAGCTGGTTTGGCTCAGTGCATAAAGCATCGACCTGCGGGCTGAGGGGTCCCAGGTTCAATCCCAGTCGGGGGCATATACCTAGGTTGTGGGCACATCCCCAGTGGGAGGTGTGTGGGAGGCAGCTGATGAATGTTTCTCTGTCATCAGTGTTTCTAACTCTGTCCCGCTCCCTTCCTCTCCATAAGAAAATCAATAAAATATATTTTTAAAATAAATAAAAAATAAATTGGCCTTCTTTAAAAAAGTTTGCTAAAATCTGTACTTTCTTTGTTATCCATTTTATCTTGCCTCTTCATCATCTCTTTTCCCTTAATCCATATAATTTTCTGTACCTGATTACTGAATACTATAAGAGAAAACCCCACAGCCCCACCAACTGAAAATCCCATAGAGGTTTAATTACCAACCTGGCCTTGGGTTCCCAGCCTTCTATCAATACGGGGGGGGGGGGGGGGAGAGAGGAGAAGGTTTATACTTGTGAGTACACAAGACACAGTTTATTCCTACATTATTATTTGTGGTAATTCTATTCAGTGATAAAATGACTGCACTTGGTGAGTAACTAACAATGAGAACTGAGGAAAGACAAAGCGGTTGGGATGTGGGTGATTCCCTGGTTTCCTTCTTCTGCTTATGGACTGACTTAAGTTGTTATTTGCTGAGATTAAGACTAATTCTAATTATTCTCTGCACGGGAGAACGTATTTGCCAGTGTCATCTCCGATAAGGCTTTAATCTCCAACATGTACTGGGCACTCATACAACTTAACAAAGGAAGATAAACAATCCAATAAAAAAAAATGGGTAACGGACCTAAATAGACACTTTTTGAAAGAGGACATACAGAAAGCCAAGAGACATGATAACACGTTCAAAGTCAGTAATCATCTGAGAGGTACAAATCAAAACAACAATGAGGTACCATCTCACACCTGTCAGAATGGCTATCCTCAACACACAAGGGCTGAGGATGATCAGAGAAAAAGGAACCCTCGGGCACCGCTGGTGGGAATGCAGGCTGGTGCGGCCACTGTGGAGAACAGAATGGAGTTTCCTCAGAAAACTAAAAATGGAACTGCCATTTGACCCAGCAATACCACTTCTAGGAATATATCCCAAGGAAACAGAAACACCAGTAAGGAAGGATATATGCACTCCTATGTTCATATCAGCACAATTCACCATAGCTAAGATTTGGAAACAGCCTATGTGGGCCCGATTTCTATCTGTCTGCTGGACATACAACAGTACCTCTGGTACCAGATCTATTCATCTTATTTTATTCTTAATCTCAGCGATTAACAACTTAAGTCAGTCCATTTTATCACTGAATAGCTCTTAATTCAGTTCACCCGTCTGCATCACAAGCAGAAATACAGAAATAACCGCTCCCCTAGACTATTCCAGTAGCCTTTTAACTGGCTGTTCTTTCTCCACTCTCGTACCCAAGCATAAAACCTGTGGAAGCTAGTTTCCAAAGACGGCCACATCTCCCAGAATGCGTGCCCTTGTTCAGTCCCCTCTCCTACCGAATCTGAGCGGATCTTGTAACCCACTTTACATGATGGAGCATAGCAGAAGTGACCCCGTGCCAGTTCCAAGCCTTACAAATGTTCAACAGCTTCAACTTTTGCACCCAAAATGCCTCATAGTAAGTTGTGCTGGAGAGAGAGAGCACCTGAAACTACATGGAGAGAAAAGGCCTGGGCATCCCAGGTGGATTCAGACTTCTGCGTGTGCCTGCCATGATGCCGAGCCAACGAGAGAGCCGCCCAAACACTTCCAAATGATTTCAGCCCAGGAGGCATCGCACGGAGCTTTAGGATGGCCTAACTGAGCCCAGTCAGCCCACAGAATAACCAGAGAAGACAAAATGGTTGCTACTTAAAACCACTAACCTCTGTGGTGGTTTATTTCACAATAGATAAAACCAAAGCAAAACCTCTTTCTGTTCTGTTCTGTTTACTCAAGTCCGGCCGTGATTTTGACATGCTTGCGTCTCCTCTCTGGCAATTCACCATTGACAGTCTTAAGCTCTACCTTCATTAAGCAGCTAGAAGTTTTCTACACGAACTCTGCTTTTTCTTCTAGATTTTTTTTAACTCCTCCTGTTAGAAAAACTTCTTTTTTTAAAATATATTTTTGTTGATTTCAGACAGGGAGGAAGGAGAGAGAAATAGAAACATCAATGATAAGAAAGAATCATGGATCAGCTGCTCCTTGCACACCCCCCACCGGGGATTGAGCCCACAACCTGGGCATGGGCCCTGACTGGGAATTGAACTGTGACCTCCTGGTTTATAGGTCGATGCTCAACCACTGAGCTATACTGGCTAGGTGAAACACTTTCTTTTTTAACTTATACCCTTTCCCTACCAAATTCCTAGCCTTCCAAGTCTCTACTTAGATATCGGGAAACCCTGGGTGACTAAAATTGCCTGTGTCCTCTCACAGTAGCTAATACTCTTACTGGAAGAATAATGACTGAGAGTATAGAGTTGTGCAGAATGTTATTTTGCATGTTACCCATTCTGTATAAGCTTCAGTTTATTCATTGTAAAATGAGGGTAGCAATAGCAATTACCTACTTTGTTGGGGACATGTAAGATTACTAAAAATGTTAGCTATCAACGTTATTAACATATTATCATAAGTGCCTGTTTATCACTCTATCTCTAGAATGTAGCCAAGTGCCTGGCACATAATATGTGTTATGTGAAATGTGAGTGAATGGCTGAATGGATGAATGATTTCAGCTCATTTGGATTTTTTTATATTAATCCAATTGAAGTCAATTTCAAACATGCTTTATTGTGGTAAAATATATGTAACAAATTTGTCAATTTATTGTAAGTGTAGGATTCAGTGGCATTAATTATATTCATAAGATGTAAGCATCATCACTGTCTAAAATTTTTTGATTAATAGGATATTGTCCCATTACACAATATCTTCCTATTTCCTCCCCTCCACACCCCCCACTCCCCACCAGAGTCTGGTAACTCTACTTCCTGTCTCTATGAATTGGCCTATTTTAGATATCTCATATAAATGAAAACATAAAATACCTCTCCTTTTGAGTTTGGCTTCTGTCATTTAGCATCAGGTCTTCAAAGTTCATCCACACTGTAGCATGTGCAAGAATTTTCTTCCTTTTTAAGGATAAATATTTCATTGTATGTATAAACATTTTGTTTATTCCTTTATTTTATTTAAAAATATTTTTTTTTGTTTTTTGTTTTTTTACAGAGAGGAAGAGAGAGGGATAGAGACCTAGAAACATTGATGAGAGAGAATCATCAATCAGCTGCCTCTTGCACACCCCCTACTGGGGATGTGCCCACAACCAAGGTACATGCCCTTGACCGGAATCAAACCTGGGACCTTTCAGTCTGAAGGCTGACGCTCTGTCCACTGAGCCAAACTGGTTTGGGCCCAATTTTATGTTTTTGATACACTTGTTGAAAATAATTGATCATATATGCAAGGTTCCCCCCCCCCCTGGGCTTGCTATTCTATTGCATTCATCTATTTGTCTATCACAGCATCACACTCTTTTGATAACTGTAGCATTTAGTAAGTTTTGAAATAGTGTGAATCCTCCAACTTTGGTCTTTTTCAAGACTGTTTTGGCTCTTCTGGGTCCCTTGAGATTTCATATGAACTTATAGTATGAGTTTTTCATTTCTGCCAAAAATGTTGTTGGGATTTTGCATTGAATCTGCATATTACTTTGGGTAGTATTGTCATCTTAACAATATGAATATGGGCTATATTTTATTTATGTCTTCTTTAAGTTTTTCAGCAATGTTTTATAGTTTTCGGTGAACAAGTCTTATACCTCCTTGGTTAAGTTTATTTCTAAGTATTTTTTAAAATTTAATTATGGTAATGTATATATATATATATATATATATATATATATATATATATATAAAATGAAATTAACCATCATAACCATTTTAACTGTCCAGGTCAGTAGTGTTAAGTTCATTTAAATTGTTTTGCAACCAATAGTCATTACTCTTTTCATTACTCTTTTTAGTTCCTGGCAAAACTAAAACTTTACAACTTCACATCAATTAGACAACTCCCTGTTTGCCTCTTCCCCAGCCCAGTCTTCTAAAGACTCATCTGTGAGTAGGGAGAGTTTTATTTCTTCCTTTTCAATATAAACCCATTATTATTATCATTATTATTATTATTATTTTTTGCTAATTGCTCTGGCAAGAGCCTCTGGTACTTTGTCAAATAGAAGTGGCAAATGGAGGCATCCTTGTCTTGTTTCTGATTTTAGGGGAAACCAAAGCCCACTTTTTTCTATAAAGTATAATCTTCCACATATGGAGAACGGCCTTTCATATTTGGATACATTTTTCGTTAGCTTGGTTTGAATGAAAAAGCAGAAGAGCTTATTACGAACAAGAGGGAAAGAGTGTGGGATGGAAGGAGTTGGGATGAAGCTGAGAGGGAGGCATAGGAGAACATTACCAGGCTTGACAAGAGTTGAAACAAGGTGGGGCCAGGGACATCCACTAGGAGGCAGTCCCTAGCTTCTCAGGGCTAGATTATTTTAATATCTTGTTCATAGATTATGACATGTGTTTTTATAAACTAGGAATAAACGTAAGGTGAAAATTAAGTGCAACTCATAAAAGTTTCTGTGTGCTTGGCTTCCCTGATATAGGGCCCATGCCATACATCATCTAGATTTTAAGAGTGTAAGAGGGTGCTACTAATGTTCCTGAAAAGCAGGTGTGAACTGACCGCCCCAAGCAAACTGGGGCATAGGTTATCCTGTGTTTGGAGCTCCTCGCATTCCTAGATTACAGCTGCAATTAGCATTTCTTCTTGGGACGGTTTCATCATGATGGCATATTGATCAATTTCTGTAAAGAACTGGCTGCTAACATAATCTAAATTAGTTGTGGGTTTACAACTTTAAGAAATGTACAATGAACGTAGACAATAAAGGGTCATTTATGAAAAAGAGAGAGATTCCTGCAGCGATGGCCTCTGCTGCTGCATCTAACGAAATCTGTTCTCCAAGCGAGCGTGCCCTCTAGGCAGCCTTTTTGCCTGTTACATTGCGCCAGAGAAATCCTGACAGTGATGCAACTTTTTTGTGTGATGATTGATGATGAGTTTATACTCATTTCTGCTTACTGTTATTTTCTGAGACTTTATGATAGCATCTCTGAGGCAATTTACTCAACCTGTATATGACAGAATTCATTTTCTGTACGTAGTCTTTCTTTCTTGTAGAGAACCCTCCTTTATAGGAAGATGTATGTGTGATTTATATATAGGGCTGTAATCTTGGATATCAACCTAAAAGTGTAGGGATTTGTTTCATAATATACTAGTAAGCAGTCACAACCCTGTGATCTATAACATTTCTTCAATCTTAAAAAATAATTAGCTTATATTTTCAGGTTCTCTTACCTACCTGGCAAGAGTAAAGCTTTCCATCGTTTGTATATAAAGTAGTATTCATCTTTTTTTTTTGGCTGTGGGTTGTTCCTCTAGTCCTGTGGATGTCTCCCAACTCTAACTTCTCAATATTTGTTGCTTCTGGGGGTGAGCTCATTCATTTGGTGGTGAGAGATTCAGCTGTCACCTGTATTGTCTTTTAAAGATATTCAAACTGATTATCTCAATTTCATCAAATCTAAAACTTAACTCGTCTTTGTAAGTCACACATCCCCTCTTTGAAACTTTATGAGGTCATTTCTATCTGTCTTTCTCTCTGTAAGTCTGCCTGTCCTATAAGTTATTGTCAGCCTTAATCTTTACTATTCTCTCTAAGAGTCTATTCAGGCTTCATTTTGTCTCTTACTTTAAATATAGGCTCCTATGCCTTTGAAGACTTTTCACCATCTAGTTCCACCATTCTCACCGATCCTCCCAGGATCTAACTTTCCTCCTTTCCTCCTCCTGCGGCTAATAGGTTGGTCTCTTCTTTCATGGTAATGGTGTTCCCTCAGTTCTGGACTGTATGACAGAAGGCCCACCATGTCCATTATTTACCTTAGCCACATCGAACTTGTGATTTGTTTTAATCTAATCATGTTGTTGGTCAATCATAGGTTGTTCTAATTCAAATCCTTATCTTTAGGGAACCAAAGCTTCTAAATCAGTGGTTCTCAATCTCACCAGACTGAACACTCACTTAAAAAAAATGCTTTGTAAAATCCACTTTATTGTCCTCAAGTAAAATTTATAGACAGTACAACCTAACTAAAAATTTAATTCCAAAACACAATATAGTGTTGGAAATCATAATCAGCAATAAAAGAAACTGATTTATAAGATATTAGATATTTACATCTAATATATATTCAATGTATATACTCAGGCATAACGACACTGGAAGTCCCAAGGAAGTAGTCAGATGCTTGCACTCGTAACAAAATCCCTCTTGAAGTGGACAGCTGTGTATGCAAACTAGAGGTGTGCTGTGTATATGTTTAAAATACCGTAAGTGGTGTTTCATGTAGTGTGACTTTCTGAGATGGCGAAGTAGTCTTTAAAAAGTTCCAAACTTTGCATCCCTGAAAAATTCAGCACATGTCAATACCATGCGAGAATAAATTGTGCTTATATACAATATGGAGTTAGAGCCTAGGCTCATATAATTATAAATGAGTTTTTTCCTTATGCGGCTTTCAGGAGAGCGGAAGTCACAGAAATGGCTCTTTTTCTGTGGACTGTCCTGCTTCCTGCCCACTGGCTTCTTGCCCCTAAACATCAGACGCACCTCACCCATCTTCGTCATTATAATAACCAAATTGCCTCACAAGTTTCCAAAAATGTATAAAATTTTTAAATTTTCACACATTAAAAAAAATCCCTTTTCCTAGGGAATGCTGCCCCATTGAAAAGAATGTTGAGAATAATTTTCAAATTTAATTAACATTTCTCAAACTGTGTTTTGTGTTAAACTAGTTTTGGTCAGTTAATAGAATACCCATGAGGAAAAAATATTCTATGGTTGAAGCAAAAGTTGTTTTGTTTTTTTTTTTAATCTGACCTGCATGATTTTCATAGCCTTTAATGCAGTGGTTCTCAACCTTTCTAATGCCACAACCCTTTAATACGGTTCCTCATGTGGTGGCAACCCCCAACCATAACATTATTTTCATTTCTACTTCATAACTGTAATTTTGCCACTGTGAATGAATTGTAATGTAAATATCTGTGTTTTCCGATGGTCTTGGGCTCTACAGCAGCGGTTCCCACAGGTTGAGAACCGCTAGCAGGGTTGCCTCTAGTCATTTATTTTATTTTTAAAAAATGTATTTTATTGACTTTTTTACAGAGAGGAAGAGAGAGGGATAGAGAGCTAGAAACATTGATGAGAGAGAATCATCGATCAGTTGCCTCTTGCACACCCCCTACTGGGGATGTGCCCGCAACCCAGGTACATGCCCTTGACCGGAATCGAACCTGGGACCTTTCAGTCCGCAGACTGACGCTCTATCCACTGAGCCAAACCGGTTTCAGCTCTCGTTATTTATGAAAGCAAGTACAGGAACGTTCAGTTGTCATGCAGAATCTTCTGCTTGATAGTTTCTCTCAGGTTCACTAAGGTACAAATTAAGGAGGAACAAGAAGCAATTACTATAAAAATTCCTGCACATCTATAAAATCCAAGGGCTGTCAACTAAAATATAGTCAAGTGATTTTAGGATATTTCTTTCAGTCTGATACACAGGGTGGGGCAGAAGTAGGTGTACAGATGTTTGTATGGGAAATGCCATAACTAACAAATAATAACACTAGAGTAACTGCGTTTTGTGTACTCACACTGTAAACCTACTTTTGCCCTGTCCAGTATAAGTATTCTATTTCAAATAAAAAGAGAAAAATTTAGTTTTTTTTTCCTTTATAGAAAAATTCCAATATAGGAACAAACTTGAGCTTTGGGTCTTTAAAATTTTTTGTTGTTGATTAATTTTTTTTTTATTGATTTCAGAGAGGAAGGGAGAGCTATAGAGAGATAGAAATATCAATGATGAGACAGAATTATTGATTACCTCCTGCACATCCCACACTGGGATGGAGCCCACAACCTGGGCTCCAACCACGCTGTGCGTTGTTGTTTATTTATTTTTTTTAATGCTTCATGCATACCGCTGCCTCAGGCCCATTGCATTGGCTGCTTAGGAATCCAGAAGATTGTCTAGACAGCCACAGGACTCTTTCTTTTCTACTCTAAGTCTTTACTTACATGCCATCCTCTCAATGAAGCTGACTCTGATCACCATGCTTAAAATTGCTGTAACCCTTATATCGATACTCTTTCTTGCTATATTTTTTTCCATAGCAATTATCACCTTCAAAATACTATATAAATTTTTTTTATTGTTTAAAGTGTTATACATAGTTGTACATATAGCCTTTTCTTTTCCCCCACTGACTTTCCCCCAGCCTCCCCTACCCCCCATTGCATGCCCTCATCCTAATTTATTATATTTATTGTCTGCCTGTTCCTTCCCCATTAGGATATAAAATAATAGGGATTTTTATTTGTTTAAATGAATAAATAAACTCTTATTCATTTCTTCATGGGCATTATAACATATGCAGCAGATTCTTCAAGTAGTTTGAAGAATCCCTTAGCGTATTATCATCAGACAGTGGGCCTGGTAAATTAGTGGATAGATATCTGAGTGACAATATAGTTAGTCCATTTTTTATGAGTTTATGATGTTGGATTTTGAATTAACGTATATGAAAGACAAGCCTTGTGCTTTTTAAAACATTTTATTCAGTGTGCATACTTAGTATTTTTATATGTTTTGGTACATTTTTCTTTTTATTTAAAATATTTTGGATGTAAACTAAAATATAGAAATATAGTGAACCCTTATGTACCTATCATCCAGCTTCTATTGGTAACATGTGGCTGGCCTTATTTTGGTGATATTTCTTCTTGTTCACTGATCCTTTCCTAAGATTATTTTGAAACAAAATGCAATGATGCATAGACAACACATAATTTCATTAGTTAATTATCTGAAAGGTTTTTTGATGACGTTGAATATTATTAAAACCCTTAACATTGCAGCTCATGATTAGTTTCAAAATATAAAATCTCTTCAATAAATGGTGCTGGGAAAACTGGACAGATACATGCAAAAAAATGAGACTAGACTACCTACTTATACCATACACAAGAATAAACTCAATATGGATAAATACTTAGATGTAAGATCCAAAAACCATAAAGCTACTAGAAGAAAACATAGGCCATAACCTCTTTGACATTATTCTTAGTAATATTTTGGAAATATCTCCTTGGGAAACGAAAGAAAAAAGTAAACAAATGGGTCTGTATCAAACTAAAAAGCTTTTGCACAACAAAAGAAACCATCAACAAAGTGAAAAGACTACTTACTGAATGGGAGAAGGGGAGAAGATATTTGCCAATGATAATTGGATTAGGGACTGATATCTAAAATGTATAAAGAACTCACACAACTTAACACCACCCCCCAGACAATCTAATAAAAAATGGACAGAGGACCTTAGCAGACATTTCTCCAAAGAAGACATACAGATGGCCAATAGACATATGAAGAGATGCTTATATGCATTGATCATCAGAAATATAAATTAAAACCACAATGAGATACCACCTCATACATGTCAGAATGGCTATCATCAGTAAATCAATAAACAAGTGTTGGTGAGGATGTGGAGAAAAGGAAACCCTTGTGCACTTTTGGTGGGAATGCAGAATAATGCAGCCTCAATGAAAACAGTATGGAGGTTCCTCAAAAAATAAAAAAATAGGGATCAAGCCAGCATGTGCCCTGATCGGAAATCTAACCTTAATCTCTTGGTTGATAAGCCAGTGCTCAACCACTGAGCCGTGCTGGCCGGGTGAAACATTCGAAAGTTTTAAGTGTTGACTAGGACATTTAAAAATGTTGTATTATTTAAAAAAGATTTCTTGACAGACGAATCAGTATCTATGCCAGTTTTTGCATCATTATTTTGGCAGGATAATAAGCTTTAACGCCAGGATTCAGATATATGGTAGTTGGAATTATAGATGATCCAAAAAATTCATTCGGAAACTGTGATCTATCTCCCACCCATAGGAAGTGGGGTGTGGATTACAGATAGCTAGGTGTATGCTTGTTTTAAAGCTTCCCAAAATAAAGATGAGTGGTTCCTCACAAGGGGATGGGAACTTTTGAACTGTAACTTTATGTATTTTAACAACAACCAAAGCCTCAGCACTCTGTCAGGCCCCGGCACTGCAGAGTGGTAAATACACAATAATGCTCAGCACTTTTTGAGGGGAAAGGCATAACTTTAAACAGTTCCTGACATGTATGTTCTTTGCTTGCGAGGGAGCTGGAATCACAGAAGAGAGGGCTTACTGACGGAGTGTGACACCTGAGGGGGTGTCTGCGGGGCCACCTTCAGCAGCGATGCAGAAGGCTGCTGGGCCGAGAGGGGAGGAGGGGCTGAATTCTGAGCTTGGCCTGTGAATTCTTACCCGGGTGGGACTGCGCCTCCCGGAGGAGGCACTGTACGCTTGTGCGGTGCGGTGCGCACATGAGCCATCGGAGCCCGGTGGGCAGAGATGAGCCCCAGCGCTCAGGAGAAGTAATGCCCATTCCATTATGACAGCAGGAACGTAGAAAGCAAAATCAAAACAGATACTCCTGCAAATATTCAGTATTTTATGGATGATAGAAGTTACTCTTTAGTAAAACGGTTACGCCTCATTATGTTCATAATATACCAGATGCGCAGAACACAACGAACGTTTTAACTTATATATTGTAAAAAAAAAAATTAGTTCTCCGACTACTTACAACTAGATAGTCTATTTATTCATACTCATTCAGGAGGACTGAGTGCTCCACAAAGCCCTGCTGGATCTGACTTCTCCCCGCCTTCCTGCCACCATCTCCTACGATTCATTTTCTTGCTCTTTATATTCCAGCCACAGACAAGTCCTTTTTTTCTATTCTTCAAAGGCCAAGTTTGCTTTTGCTTGGGGACTTGTATTCTTTCTCCTTAGGATTTTCCGTCCTCCCCTATCTTCGCATGGTTGGTGTCATTTACCCTTTAGGTCTTTTGTACCTCAGTGTGGTCTTCCTGACTTCCAGTCTGAATCAGCAGCCTCTCCAGCTCTGTCTTTTCTACCATAGCATCTAGTTTTTAAACTATGTAGATAGTGGTGATTAGTACCGTATTTGCCGGCGTATAAGACGATTTTTTGGCCCTGAAAAATATGCCTCCAAGTGGGGGGTAGTCTTATACGGAGAGTAAATAACAAACTCTGTATTTTGAGTGGAAGGAAATGTTAGGGGGTCGTCTTATACGCCCAGGCTCTTATACGCCAGCAAATACGGTATTTTTCAGGGCCAAAAAATCGTCTTATACGCCGGCAAATACGGTACATATTGTCCTTTAAAACAGTACTTAATGCTATTTATTATCTATCTGCATTTGTTGGTTTATTATCTGCTTCTCTTAGAATTTAAGTCCCCAAGAGCCAGGGACCTTGAAGTTCCCCTTGTTACCCACATAATTGATTCTCAATAACATTGTTGAATAAATGATTAAAGTGGGAAAGTGTTGTTCAAAATATATTTTAAAGTTATTTTCCTTGTTTTTATGTTGGCAGCACGCGCCTCACTTTTCCATATTTGGGTTCTGCGGTCAGTTTTCTTACGCTGCTTCTGAACCTGATAGCTTCCTGTGAGGCGTATTAAAGGTTTCAAATTTAGGTTAAAAAATAAATTACTTGTTCCTGGTAAATAGTACCATGCAATGCATGGTTTAATTTCAAATTTTCTGCAGATGGTGACTGTGAGTTTCAAGTGTCCATTGGCCATTTGGGTCAGGATTGGTAACTTGCAGTAGTACTGTACAACCTGATAGATTTTTCCGGAAATATCTGATGGCGATAGGTTTGGGATGGTAAGAAGTACTTAAAATTTTCCTAACAAACACTGTCAGCTTTGGTGGTTTAGAGACCAGTGCACACTTGCCTGGTTCAGAAGCAGTTACCGTATTTGCCGGCGTATAAGACGATTTTTTGGCCCTGAAAAATATGAATTTGCCGGCGTATAAGAGACTGGGCATATAAGACGACCCCCTAACATTTCCACTAAAAAATACAGAGTTTGTTATATACTCGCCGTATAAGACTACCCCCCACTTGGAGGCATATTTTTCAGGGCCAAAAAGTCGTCTTATACGCCGGCAAATACGGTACTTTAAATGGCCCCTTAGCAATTTATACAGTGATGTTACAGACTGATTTTACAGTGCTTCTTGTAGACCAGCTTTCTCGTGACCCATAGGTTGAGAACCGCTGCTGTAGAGCCTAAGACCATCGAAAAACACAGATATTTACATTACGATTATATTTAAACTTTATCATAGATATGTATGTATAGTAAAAAACATAGTATATGTGTTTTCCTTGTTTTGGAAACTTATAAATATATATTATGTATACATATATAGTATCTATACATATTATGTTTTTTATTATACATACATACCTATGATAAAGTTTAAATTATAAATTAGGCATAGAAAGAGATTGACAACAATCTATAATAATAAAAGCATAATATGCTAATTAGACCTGACAGCCGAACAACCTTCTGGACGTCATTCTGGACGTCTTTCCGGATGAAGCCATCATGGCAGGGGCCGAGGCAGAGGCAGTTAGGGGCGATCAGTTAGGGGCAATCAGGCAGAGTGGTTAAGGGTGATCAGGCATGCAGAGTGGTTAGGGACAATCATGCAGGCAGGCAGAGGGGTTAGGGGCAATTAGGCAGGCAGGTAAGGGGTTAGGAGCCAGCATTCCCAGATTGGGAGAGGGATGTCCAACTACTGGTTTAGGCCAGATTGGACATCCCCCATGGGGTCCCGGATTGCAGGAAGGTGCAGGCTGGACTGAGGGACACCCCCCACATGCATGAATTTTGTGCAACGGGCCTCTAGTAACCTATAATAAAATAAACCAATTATTATAATATATTGTAATAAAAGTTATGTGAATGTGGTCTCTCAAAATATCTCATTGTACTGTACTCATGTTTTTACCTAAAGGGAGCACTTCATGGCTTTTCTGGCACTTGATGGCTAATCTGAAGCGCCAGCATCACTCCTCTTGTGCTCCGGGACCATTAAGTAAATTAAGGGCTATTTGAACACAAGCACCATGACGCCACAACAGTCACTCTGATAACCCAGGTGGCTAGTAAGTGACTAATGGGCGGGTAGCCTGTGCAGCCCGGAGACACTGGACAGAGCGGTGATTCACTTCCCAGGTGGGATGGAGTAGGATGGGGTTAGGTTTCACCACACTCCTCAGAACGGTATGCTGTTCAAAACGCATGGATTGTTTATCTCTGGAATTCCTCATTTAATATTTTTTGGACCCAAGTTGAATGTATGTAACTGAAACTGTGGAAAGCGAAACTGCAGATAGGCGGGGACTATTGTATGTTCAAATGATAGAAAGAATAAAATAACCTAAGATTAAGAGATTTAAAAAATAAAATTACACTACTGTGGAAGAGACAGGTAGATACTCAAACGGAATGCTGACATTAATATCCTGTTCGAATAAGAACAAAACGTGTCTCACGGGCCGGGCCTTGCTGCGATTGCTGAGGCACAGAGGGCGTAGCTACAGTATTTACTGGTGCCCTTGCTCTCCTGCCTTCTCACTTTTGAAAAACCAGTGGTTCTCAATGTTTTAAAGGAGATTTGAAATAATTTTTTTTCTTTTCTTCTATCATGTTTTTGACACGTTTTGTGAGTGATTTTCATAACCAAGGAATGTTTGGTTGTAAAATAGCTTTCTAGCTATTCATGTTTCAAATAAAATCGTGGGGAGAGTTGGTATCATAAAAGGGCATTTCATTTCCTTTCGTTGCCGGCAGCCTGAGGAGACAGCCTCTGGGACCAGCCGGCTTGTTGGCATTTCTCTGCATGTTCGCTCCTCTCTTCCCATCCATTATGAACTGGGAACTCTCCTGCCCACACACTCACTTGTACGTGGCCTTATCATGACCATCTCAGATGATAGCCTGAGACCTAGAATCTACCTGACTCTGGCTCTTCTTCCCACGATTAGTTTCCTTGTTCTAATTCCAGATTCCCAGGGGACAGTGATACATTGCTTCAGCCGTGTTCTGGAGGTAGGGTTGGGAGTGGAGGGTTAGTATTAAATGGCACGAGGTAGCCATTCCTTCCAGGGTGATGGGCAGGACACGTTTTCAGAGAAAGTTATTGCAGCTCTTATATGCATCACGACTAATTTCTTTTTCTTTTTCTCTTTCTTTCTTTCTTTCTTTCTTTTTTTTTTTTTGTAAATCCTCACCTGAGGATGTTTTTCCATTGATTTTTTTTAAAGAGGGGGTAGAAGGGAGAAACATCCATGTGAGAGAGACATATCCACTGGTTGCCTCCCACTGATGCCCCAACGACCCCCAGGTGCCTTATCATGACCATCTCAGATGGGAATCGAACCTGAGACCCTTCAGTCTGAGGGTCAACACTCTAACCACTGTTATTCATTTTTTATATATAATGTGAATGTTTACAGAGTAAAGCAAGGGCTCTTCTTTTTAGTCTGACAATGTTTCACTTATTTGTGAATCATGTGAACACTTCTCTCACAAAATGAGAACATGCTGATTTCTAGATAGAATCCCCCCTAAAGTGAATCTCTGTACTTAGGATTTTATTTTTTAAATTTTACATAAAATGTTATCAAGTGAAGACTTTAATTCCACTTCATAAAAATTACATGTGACATTTATTTGACATTTATAAATAAAGAAGTTTATTCATGTTACATAGACATTAAAACCTATTTTAGGAAAATCATTCTTGTTCTATGTACATTTATAGTATTGCTTGAATAATTGTAAAATTTGAAATCCTCTTAGCATGCAGAATAGATTATGATATACTGAAGGATTAAGCTTCACTGTCTTGTGTCAGATTAATCCCTCATATATAGAGCAACACTTGAACTGACAGAAATATGGCTGCAATTCAGCAAAAAAGACTCAATGGATAAATAATTTTATGCAGGATGAATGACATGCTT
The DNA here is from genome assembly GCA_963924515.1 of Vespertilio murinus. Lineage (NCBI taxonomy): Eukaryota > Metazoa > Chordata > Mammalia > Chiroptera > Vespertilionidae > Vespertilio > Vespertilio murinus. Next base: position 36,641,840 of record OZ004713.1, on the reverse strand, counting down.
CTTGACTGGTTGATGTATACTTCTCCAAATTAAATTTAAATAAACATCATAAACTTCTTTTTCTCAGACTTTCAGAGATTCATGTCTGACGATTTATGTGGTTTAATAGTGCCATTAAATATTGGATTCTTTCCACTTTACTGGAGTAACTCATTTATTAAGAATACCTTTTATTTTATATAAAAGTTTTTGTATTTTAAACCTTAATTTACTTGTCAGACAAGTACAGATTATAAGAACGTTGTCTACTTGCTTATGAATATGTTTTGAGTGAAACAGGTAAACATTATATATGTATAGGTGAGAGCTGAAATAGGGCATGGAAAATGAAGACAGCCGATATTGCCTGGGTACTGTCCTTTGCTGAAAATGTGGCAGCAGCTTCTTTATTGGCAGATGCAGCCTCTCCAATAATTTTTATATTTTCAGTCCAAACCTGTTCCCGAATCCGTGTAACTACCGCTTCCTTGCAGTAGATGGCTTGATGTCATTTGTGGAACGGGATCCCTTGCTGAAGTTTTCCTCTAAGAGGTTCAGTGTTTTCCAGGATAACACTGCCATGACCCGGAACACATTTTCTGTTCGTGCCTTCCCTTCACAAATGTAATGCCTTCCATCTTAACTAAGCACTTGTTACTCACTGTGGGCCTCATATTTACAGCTTGAGGTGCAAAACCAGCACAGATTTCTTTTTCCCCCTTCAGTTTCCTGGATAGATTTATTCTTACAATCAATCTTAGCATCCTCAGCATATGTTTTTTCTCTCCCCATTGCTAAGTCAAGAACTTTCACCTTTTCCGTTAAAGAAAGCGCTTTTTTCAGCTTTTCTGCCTTTTGTTGGCATATCAGAAATGCCAGCATCATGACTCCTGAGCTTTGGGGCCATTATTAGTGAAAATAAGGGTGATTTGAACACAAGCACTCTGGTCACTGAGACGGCTCCAAAGAGATTAATGGGTGGGAAGTGTACAAGGTGGGGCAAAAGGAGGTTCACAACTGTTTGCACAGAAGATAATACAATCCTATATAATAAAAGGCTAATGTGGAAACTGTCCTCTCGGGAATTCGACCAACCGGGAGTTTGACTGCTCGCTATGACATGTGCCGAGAGGGTAGTGTGGAATGAAGGCAGGCCCCAGCCCGCAGCCAGCAGTCAGGGGAAGGCCCCAATCAGCCCTGATCACTGGCCAGGCCCAGGGACCCTACCTGTGCACAAATCTTGTGCATTGGCCTCTGGTAATCCTATCTAATAAAGATGGAATATGCTAATTGGCTGCCACACCCTCAAAGATGGTGGAACCCACAGCCAATAGGTAGGGAACAAGCTAATTGACTGACACCCTTCAAAAGATGTCGGAGCCCACAGCCAATAAAGAGGGAATATGCTAGTTGCCTGCCATGCCCTTAAAGATGGCGGCGCCCACAGCCACAAGAAGGCTGTGCCCAGTCCCTCAGCCCCACTGGGGCACCTGCCTCCGGAGTCCCCCACTCCCCTAGCCGACCAGGGCCGGCCAGAGTTGCAGGCAAGCCTTGGATGGTGGCTGTCCAGCTGCTCAGGGCCACCCAAGGCTCAGATAACTCAGCCGGCAGTGGCAGCAGCAGAGGTGTGATGGGGCGTCACCTTCTCCTGACCGCTGGGTCACCTCCTGCCCCTGAGGGCTCCTGGACTGTGAGAGGGAGCAGGCCGTGCTGAAGGATTCTCCCTGCTCCCCTCCCCCAATTATATGAATTTTCATGCACCGGGCCTCTAGTAAATAATAATACAAGAATAAACTCCGTGTTTCACACACTCACAACTGTAAAACCACGTATCCCCACCCTGCATAGAGTAGGTTGTTGAATAACCTTGTTCAGTATCGTTTCATTATAATATTGATAAGATGTGTAGGAACTTAACTCTTGTTTATATCAATAAGCCTGTGGTAAAAGTGGTTTTGTTATACATTGTTTTGCTTAAAATTGTAGAAGCTATTGGCATTGTTAGGTGAAGACTCACTATACAGCATAGATGCACTAGACCAGTGGTTGGCAAACTCATTAGTCAACAGAGCCAAATATAGACCGAATCTGTTCTGAGGGGAGCAGTAATTCAGGAAACCCACGGAAAACTGTCTCCCAACAATGGGTCTGAGCTGAAACTTTTGCTTAATACTTTATTTGTGATGAAAATTAATGATGTAAACAAGATCAGAAGAACAAATGCTTAAAATACTTAGAAGAACTAAGTTTAAATATTCTACTTTTGAAGCACCAAATAATGCATAATTTAAGAACTTTCCAACATTTTACATTATTGAAAATAAGTTAAAGCACCGTAGCACTTTAATTAGGATCATTTGCCATTATGCTACATGTTTTGAAATGAATAAAACTTTATTTTAAAGATACTGAATTTAAACTCTTAACTAATTTATACTGTCTTTCCTCTTTTTACTCCATACAGGGAGGTTTTTAGTCAGTAAAACACAAAGTTCATACTATTTATACCAAACCAAAGTGAATCATTCTGAGAGGACCACCATCTCCAATTTCCTGAAAGCAAACAAATAAAAATAATTAAAATCATGTTTAAACAGAGTAAAAGTAAGCGACTTAATACTTACATTTTAATATTTTTACTTTTAATATTTAAAAACTGAAACAAAAGTTTACAATGCATTATACATGCAAACAAGAGAACTGTATGTTTATCTTACTCTTAAAATTTTGACACAGCATTTGTAAAAATCAGTAAAAAGAAATAATATCTGAGGCATTAAATGGCAAAGGAAGGAAAGAATGTTGAAACTTGGAAGCATCTGAAGGCTCCTACAATGAAAAGTTGCAAATTGTGGGTCATCATTTCTGATTCCACCTACTTGGTTTTATAATATTATCTGTTCTACAGGTCCTATATAGCATATATTTCTTAATTTTAATGTTTCACTAAGTATTTAACAGTGGCTCTTGAGGTAATGGTTCATAGAAAAGATAATGGCTTTATAAGCCCTATATAAGATTTTACAAAGCTGCAAAGAGCTACTAACAAGAACCTCATCCCTCTCTCATTTTTCTTTCTCCTCCCAAAAGGATTTTTATTTTATTTATTTTTTAGTATATTTTATTGATTTTTTTACAGAAAGGAAGAGAGAGGGATAGAGAGTTAGAAACATCGATGAGAGAGAATCATCGATCAGTTGCCTCTTGCACAACCCTACTGGGGATGTGCCCGTAACCAAGGTACATGCCCTTGACCAGAATCAAACCTGGGACCCTTTAGTCTGCAGGCCCACACTCTATCCACTGAGCCAAACCGGTTTTGGCAGGATTTTTATTTTTTTTTAAATTTAATTTATTGATATGACATCAGTTAATAAAATTATATAGGTTTCAAGTGTACAATTCAGTGACACATCACCTGTATATTATATTGTGTGTTTACCCTCCAAAGTCAGATCTTCTTCTCTTATCATATATTTAACCTCATTTGCCCTTTACAACTCCCCAAGCCCTTTCCGTCTGGTAACCACCAAACTATTGTCTGTATCTGTGTGTGTGTGTGTGTGTGTGTGTGTGTGTGTGTGTGTGTGTGAGAGAGAGAGAGAGAGAGAGAGAGAGAGAGAGAGAGAGATCGAGTGTGTGTGTGTGTGTGTGTTTTCTTGTTTGTTCATTTGTTGCTTCCAGTTTTATATCCCACACATGGTGCTTTTTCTTCTTTCTGTCTGACTTACTTTGCTTGGCATGACATTATCAAAATCCATCCATGTTGTCACAAATGGCAGTGTTTCATCTTTTCTTATGGGTGCACAGTATTCCAGTGTATGTGTGTACCACATCTTCTTTACCCAATCCTCTACTGAAGGACACTTCAGCTGTTTCCATGTCTCGACCACTGTGAATAATGCTGCATTGAACATAGGGGTGAAGATAGCTTTGCAAATAAATGTTTTCAGAATTTGCAGGGAGATATCCAGAAGAGGGGGTGCTGGGTCACATGGTAAGAGTATATGCTTAATTTTTTAAGGATCTCCCATATTATTCTCCATAGTGGCTGTACCAGTTTCCATTCCCACCAGCAGTGATTGATGGGATCATATGCTGTCCACAACCTCTCCAACACTTATTATTAGTCTTGTTGGTAATAGCCAGTCAAACAGGTATGAGGTGGTATCTCATTGTATTACCACAGACACCGCAGAAAGACAAAGGGTCATACTGGAGTACTATGAAAGACCGTATGCCACCAAACCCAATTACCTAGAAGAAATGGGTAACTCCTTAGAAATATATAACCTCCCTAGACTGAATTGAGAATAACTGGAAAATATATAGAGAGATGGATCAACAGTGAGGAAATTGAAACAATCATCAAAAAAAAAAAACCTCTGAAAAAGTCAAAGTCCAGGACCAGATGGCTTCACTAGTGAATTCTACTAAACAGACAAAGAGATTTGGTACTGATAATCTCAAACTCTTCCAAAAAAATAGAAAAGATAATATTTTGCCTTCCTAACACATTTTATGAGGCCAATATAATCCTGATACCAAAACTTGGCAAGAATAACACGAAAAAAGATAATATCTGATGAATACAGATGAAGAAATCACAAACAAAATACTAGCAAATCAAATATAAAATATGATTAAAAGAATACATCACGATCTAGTGGGGTTCATTACAGAGTCACAAGGATGGTTCAATCTACGCAAATCGATCAATGTAATACACTACACACATTAACAACTAAAGGATAAACACCATTTGATCATATCAGTAGATGCAGAAAAAGCATTTGACAACATTCATTAAAACACTCAGTAAAGCCGGGACTGGTTTGGCTCAGTGGATAGAGCGTCGGTCTGCGGACTGAAAGGTCCCGGGTTCGATTCCGGTCAAGGGCATGTACCTTGGTTGCGGGCACATCCCCAGTGGGGGTGGTGCAGGAGGCAGCTGATCGATGTTTCTCTCTCATCGATGTTTCTAACTCTCTATCCCTCTCTCTTCCTTTCTGTAAAAAAATCAATAAAATATATTTTTTAAAAAACAGTAAAAAAGACCATATGTGACAAACCTCCAGTTAATATACTCAATGATGAAAAACTGAAAGCTTTTCCACTAAAATCACAAATAAGACAAGGAGATCTACTCTCATCATTCTTAATCAGCATAGTACTGGGAAGTCCTGGCCAGAGCCATCAATGTCAGTCAGGAGAAATAAATAAAAGGCATTCAAATTGGAAAGGAAGAAGTAAAAATGTCACTTTTTGCAGATGACATTATTCTTTATATAGAAAAACCTAAAGCCTCCATCCCCAACAAGGATTTTATGATAGGAGTAGAGACCCGGTGCACAAAATTCGTGCAAGAATAGGCCTGCCTTTCCCCGGCTGCCGGCACCAGCTCCCCTCTGGCCCCCGGGACCCGGGCTTCCCTCCGGCCTCCAGCGGGCACCGGGACCCGACTTCCCTCGCCGTCCCGGCTGTGTCCGGAAGAACATCCAGTCTAACTAGCATATTACGCTTGTATCATTATTATTATTATTATTATAGATTCTGAAACTGGAGGATATAAGACTAACAGTGAGTGATACTATTTGAAAATAGCACAGTGGGGACTATATATATAGCACTATAAAATAGCACAGTGGGGACTATATATATATATAGATTTAATAGAGAAAGAGAGAGGGAGAGAGAGAGAGAAACACCAATAGTGAGACAGAATCATTGATCAGCTGACTCCTGCACATCGCCCACTGTGGGGATCGGCCCTACAACCTGGGCAGGAATTGAACCGTGACCTCCTGGTTCCCAGGTTAATGTTCAACCACTGCGCCATGCTGGCTGGGCACAGTGGAGACGTTTTTGCAAGTCTGGAGACAGCCTGCTAAGAGTGGAAATGGTAAAGGAGAAAGGTGAAGAACAGTAGGGCTGAGGGTTGTACTTAAACTAACATTTCATAATTGGAGACATTTCTCCTAAAAGTTATTCCTCAAGTTTATCTTGAAAGTTCTTTTTGCTGACAAGCCTTTCAGAAAGACATTGAATTATAGTATTTCAAGTAGTTGTACCTCAAAAACCCCCACAAAAAACAAGTGTGTCTGGCAAGAAAGGGAAACATATGTTTGCAAGTGCTTGTGGATCCTGATGTACAGAAGAAAAAAAAAACCACACCTGGAGAATGAGGTAACAAAAAGAATGAGTAATTTAATATTCCCTGGGGCTTCAGTGTGCGTGCTGGCTTTAGCTTTCAATTTTATTATTTTAGCTTTCAATTTTAAAATTAAAAAAAATTTATAAGCACTGGTATTTAAAAAAATACATAAGATCCAACTCATAGTTATAAGCTACAATACCAAAATATATTTTTTTACACCACTCTGACATTGAGAAACATGGACTTAGATTTTGTCTTGTTCAGTAACTGGCAGAGATCCGAGGTGAATTATTTTCCTAATAACTGGATGTAATTGTCGCTTGAAGGCCAGGTTTTGCCAACCCGGCAAGTATCATCTGTTTCAGCAGAATAAAGAATTATTGATGTTCTTTAGTGTCTTCCTTCTATCCAGGCCTTAATACCTCTCTTACCTTAAGAATTACATTTAAAGACAGAGCATCGTCCTGATATGCTAAGGTTGCAGGTTTGATCCTCGGTCAGGGAACATACAAGAATCAACCAATGAATGCATAAAAAAGTGGAACAATAAATTGATGTCTGTCTCTGTCTCTCTCTCTCCTCCTCCTCCTCCTCCATCCCTCTCTCTAAAATCAATGAAAAGAAAATAAGATTAAGAAAATTAAAATAAAATCCATCCTATTTTTAAAGAAGACTTCAGAGTATTTCTAGGTTTCCATGAAGGTCTGTTTCATGCTATAACACTGACCGATACTCTAAATACTTTATAGCAATTTTTGATGATCAGTGAAATAATGTATACTCAGTTAATTAATAATTATTAAAAATAAAGTATATTCATTAAATTTTGGGAAACAGAAAGATACAAAATTTATCCATAGTCCCACCAGTCATATGAAAACTATGGTTTCATGTGTATATGCTTCTAGTCTTTTTTTTCTATGTATATGTTTTGTTTGTTTTTAAAACAGCAGACATCATATTGTGTTTACAGTTCTCTGTATTTTTGGTTTAGGCTTTTTGGCTTCACTTTATTCTTCAATGCTCCCACACAGTCTTTTTTTTTTTTTTTAATGGCTAAATGTTATTTCATTAAATACTATAGTGCTCTTTAATCCTTTTATTTTTGTTAAACTTATACTGTGTCCATTTTCTTCTTTTTTATAAATAATACTATGAAATACACTTAGGCATGAAGTGTTTTCTTTGTTTGCGAGTATTTCCTTGCTGTAGAGCGTTAGCGGTAGAATTAAAGGATAAAACTTTATGGAATTTTAGGCCCCTGGATATACAGTTTAGAAGTGGTAGTTTTGGTTTCTTTCCTAGTTTGGGAGGCGGCGATTTTGTTTGGTAATAGGAAGTTGTAGTTTCAACAGAGACTGATTTTCATTTTGATTAAGTTTTGAAACTGTGCTCACCCTTGACTGAAAGGCAACATGTTAATTCATGCAATAACTTAATACAACAAAGGCTTTCCCCAGTCCCTCACTGGAGCCCTGCACTTAGTTAAGTGTGTTTTCTGAGCCACACCCTGTTGCTGTTACCTAATGTTAGGCAATACCAGGTCACCTTTCTTTTTAAATGTATAAAAACTCTCATAAGCAAACTCTGCAGACACGTTAAGGTTTGCTTTGCTACAAACTGGATTTTGACCTGTTGCTCGTTTAATACAGACACCTTTTATTAAAAAAAAATGTAGAAATTGGCAAAAGACCTCTCTGGAGAAGTACCTATTGGCTAATAGACACATGAAAAGATGCTCAACATCATTAATCACCAGAGAGATGCAAATTAAAAGCACAATGAGATATCACCTCACACCTGTCAGAATGGGTCTTATGAAGATATCAATAAACAGGTGTTGGCGAGGATGTGGAGAAAAGAGAGCCCTCATGCACTGTTGGAGGGAATGCAGACTGGTGCTGCCACTATGGAAAGCAGTATACTAGTAGAATTACCTCAAAAAATTAAAAAAATGGAACTGCCTTATAACCCAGTGCTTCCACTTCTGGAATCTATCAAAAAACCTGAAACACTAATTTGAAAGACTACATGCACCCCTATGTTCACTGCAGCATTATTTACATTAGCCAAAATGAGCAGCCCAAATGCCCATCAGCAGATGAGTGGCTAAAAATGGTGGTGCATTTACACAATGGAATACTACTCGGCCATAAAGAAAGAAGGAAATTTTACCCTTTGAAATAGCCTGGATAGACCTGAAGAACATTAGGCTTAGTGAAATAAGCTCATCTGAGAATGACAAGTACCATCTTATTTCACTTGTATGTGGAATGAGCCAGATAAACTAACAAAATAGAAACAGACTCGCTGAGAGAACAGACGGACAGCTGTCAGAGGGAGGGAGTGACGGCTGGTAAGAAACAGTGAAGGGACTAAGGAGAAAAGAGCTGCGTGAAGAGGAGTTTTGTCTTCTTTTCCAAAACCCTATTTGAGGACATGTGTAGTTTATTTTTCAGTTTTCTAACAACACAGCATTCTTGAGTGTGAATCAAGTGCAAGAAATGCTTCTAATTAGATGACTTTACTATTGGCATGTTTTTAAATATTAAGTCAGTAAGAACAATAATGTTTTGGAATTTATAAAATGCTTCCACATTACCTACTTTGACATAATCCTATGATATTATTAAATATAATTATTCCCATTTTACAGATAAGGAAGTAGGTATACAAAATGTATGGCAGCCGAATCCAGTTTAGAGAGTCAGCCAGCGGACTGAAAGGTCCCAGGTTCGATTCTGGTCAAGGGCATGTACCTTGGTTGCGGGCACATCCCTAGTGTGGGGTGTGCTGGAGGCAGCTGGTCGATGTTTCTATCTCTTCAGTGTTTCTACTCTCTATCCCTATCCCTTCCTCTCTGTAAAAAATCAATAAAATATATTTTAAAAAATGCGCAGCAATGAGGAAGAAGGGGCACAAAACTGGAACTGAGACAGTTTGCCTGCAAATTCTGCATTCTTTCTATTATACCGTTATGCCTCTCAAAGTACTCCCATTGCCCTTTTCTTGTTTTAGCCTCCCCAAATTCAGAGCTAAAACTCAGTTTCAATATTGAACATCAATATAGCTATATCCATAAAGAAGATTGAAACAATGATATTGATGATTTATTAGTAGTATTAGTAGTATTAGTAGTATTAGTAGTATTAGTAGAAGTGAATTTAAGTTTACACACACAATTCTCTATACTTTGGTATAAGTTTGAAATTATCCAGAATCAAGTTTAAAAATGTATTAGTTCCATACAGTTAATAAAGTCCTTCCAAACACATGGTCACAGTAGTTCCATGAAAGTCCTGTGGTGTATGTGAAATTGTCTCTGTTTTGCAGATGAGGAAGTTGAGGCTGACAGAGTTGCAATGATTTCCCCAAAGTCATAATGCTAGCAGTTGTGGACTGTCATTCAAACTCGAGTTTCACAGAGAATCAGTCACTATAACCCACTACGGGTTTTTACTAAATGCTGAGGCTTTCTCTGACTCACACCTGAGCTTTCTGAAATAACAGGTCACTGCTATTGTCTCTCAAAATGAACTTCACTGTAACATCAGTGTCAAGATATGGAGAGGGACCTCACATGCATTGCTTATTAATTAATATTACTCATAAATGTAAAAATGACAAGGATAACTTGTCATTATTACAAACCTTTCATTTTTAAACTTAATCCTAGATAATTTCAGATTTACACCAAAGTGTAGAGAATGGTGTATGTAAACTGCTATGTTACTCATCACCCACTTTCATCAGTTATCAACTCACGTGACTTAAATTCACTCACACACACCCCTTTCTTCTCACGGGTTATTTTGAGGCAAATTTCAGACATATAATTTCATTTGTACATGTTCCATGTGCACAATTTTACATTTCAGAAATAAATATTTTAGTAATCACAACTTTGAAATACTGAAAATCTGAGTAGTTTTCTAGAAAGATGTTTCCACTTAATGTATACCAGTAAGCAGTTTCCTGAGTTCAAAACAATTACATACAGCCCTAATTGCTTTGACTCAGTGGATAGAATGTTGGCTTGCAGCCTGGAGGGTCCTGGGTTCAATTCCAGTCAAGGGCACATGCCTAGGTTACAGGCTTGATCCCCAGTAGGGGGCATACAGGAGCCAGCCAATCAGTGATTATCTCTCATCATTGATGTTTCTATCTCTCTCTCCCTCTCCCTTCCTCTCTGAAAAGAATAAAAATATATTAAACAACAATAAGAACAACAATTACAGTATGCTTTTCTCTTGGCATTTAATTCTCATAAGAAACAGTAATAGAAAGTATTTTACCTGTCCTATGCAATCTTCTCTTATTTCTCCTTCTAAAGTAAAAAATCACAACATTAATTATCTTAAAATCTAATAAAGGACCTTAACAAATTTTTTTAACATCCTCACTAAACAGAGAAATACTTAAAACAATCATAATGTAAACACATTAAAATATTAAAAACTCGGAGAAAGCAATAACCAAACTTCAAAATAGTAATAAAGTAACAATTACTCTCCTACATACGTGTTGTGGCCAATATCTGCACTGGGATCAAATGAACAGCCACGCCTGCATTGTGCCTTTTCTCATTGAAACGGTGCCTTAAAACTTGCAAAAGCAAGTAAGTTTCATCTCCGTGCCGATTCTGGTTGATTGGTGGTTATCCAGGGAACCGTGTTGAGAAGTTTTATGAGAATTTGTTATTATTTCGCTTATATTTTATGAGGATTGATTATTATTTTGCTATATATCCGTATATTACATGACTGCCTTCTGTTACAAAAGGAAAAGAATACTATATTTGATTAATGGGGATCTGCTCTCGAAGCAGTGATATACCTGCTGATCCTGGCTTAGTACATCAAAATGCTTTTAAAAGAGGAATCCTTACTTAAATGTATGTCATCAGGCTAAGAGGAAAGAACTGTGATTGTGGCCTCAATCTAATGTCTCCCTGTGGATGGACATCGGGCAGACATCAACGTACATAGCCTCATTCTTGAAACCAGTACCTGCTGGTGTTTGTTAAGTCCCGGCACGGTACTCAGCGAGTGCCTGCATGTACCACCCATTTGGCGCTGTGCTCACGTTAACTTGTAAGTTTTCTGAAGCTCATCAGCAGCATTTTATTCCTCCTCGTAGTCCTAGCACCAAGCAGTGCCTTGATGATGACCACATTTCTGTAGTAGTGTGCATTTTCTTTAGGGTCACTTACTAGAATGTTATCAATTTCCTTTGATAATGTTATATTTGCCTGAATTTTTGTGATGCGTATAGTCTTGCAGTGGTGTCTGTGAACTGAGGGAGCAGGAGCCTCTTCTGTTCTTTAGATTGTTTTTGTCAGGTAAAGACCTACTCCTGCCAGGCAACCAGACAGACAGGCTTGCCTCCGGGACGGCGGCTGGGCAGGGCCAGGGCCAGGCCCCGGGGCTGCTTCCGGCTTCACAGTCACACCCCTGGTGGGCTGGCCTGTTACTTGTGCTGGTGTATCTCGTGCTAGGTCCCCCGCTGACTGGGGCCACGTCTGGGTCCGTGCTGGCCCCACTGCAGTTGGCGTGCAGATCAGCATGTCTCTTCCCAGGCCCCTTGATGAGACTACCTCTGAGATGGAGCAACTGGAGCTGGCCATAGGGTTGCTTCCAGGTCCAAAGTTGCTCTGCAGAGAGTGGACCTGTTATGGGGGTTCATACATGATGTGGTTCCTGCCAGTTCATGGGGCTGGCAGTATGACCTTGAGTGAGAGGGGCTGGAGCCACGATCCCAGAGGGACAGAGCCGCTCCTGGGTCTGAGGTCAGGTCTGCTACCGGGGTGCGGGTGCGCCTTGGTCTTGGGCTCCACTAGGGTTTGCAACCTCCTACTGGGATTTTGAAGCTCTTGGAATGGCCTTTTTGTTCATGGATGTTTGCCAGGCTAGTGTTTCTGTGGGGGAACAAGGGGTCTCATGTTCTGTTATGTTGCTAGTAACCATCAACTTTCAATTTCAACCTTGGTGCTGGCCTTGTTGTATACAGTTAACTTTGCTTAAAATTCAAGGGAAAACAAACTTAAGAGGGAAAATATCATTTTTTCCCCAATGAGAATCCCATATCTTAAAACCATTAATACAAAAAAAAATCACCTTAAATTATTTACTCAAGGGCCCACCCTTTGTGAGAATCATTCTGTTGAAATTGTGACTTCATAGGTGAAAACAATTGCAGAGTTGGAGTGACAGTGTTTTGAGTCAGGGATGGGACCATGTATTAAATAGGTGTTGTAACATACAGTTCGTAGACCTGTGTGTGTGTGTGTGTGGGGGGGGGAGGAATGTTAGTACTGCTACATGCTTGTCACTGTGCAGTACTGCTTCAAAAATTCTTCTTCCTCTGCCATCCACTTCCCTCAGCTGCTGAAGTTGCCCTCATGCATGCTCTGCCCTGGCCTATCCAGAGAGAGGGATGGGCCTGTGAAGAAAGGAAGTCACAGGTGTGTTCCCATCACATGCCTCTCGTGCCCTTCACTGTGACTTCCTTTCTTCTAGACTTTGCATTCCAGCGTCTCAAAGATTTAGTTCAGCAGAACTGGCCCATTATCAGAGGGAAAGGTAGGAAATGAGTAGGCCAAGCTCAGAGTCATCTTTAGGGGACAGTGAAAACTTTCAAATTAGTAACTACCTTTGTCTCTTCACAGCCAGTCATCTCTGTGTTATCTGAACTTCCATTTTCATAATATCTCAAGCAATTTCTTTTGCATGTTGAAATTGTAGTTTCAACATGCAAAAGAATGGAGGTGATTACTTTGTTACTTTTTCATTTTTTATTTGGTACCAGTTTTAGGGAGTATATCACATGACTGCCTTAGGTTATAACTAGAGACCTGGTACACAAAATTTGTGCACTTGGGGAGTTGTTCCTCAGCTCAGATTTTGAGAGGGCGCAGCCCACACCAGGGGACCCCACTGGTGCATGATTGGGGCCAAAGAGGTTGGCCAGGGCATGTCCAGCCCATCTCACTCAGTTTAGATCGGCTGGACCCCAGCAGCAAGCTAACCTACCGGTTGGAGCATCTGCCCCCTGGTGGCAAGTACACATCATAGTGAGTGGTTGAGCAGTCTTAGCATATAATTAGCATATAGCACTTTGGTTGAATGGCCGATTGGATGACCAGACACTTAGCATATTAGGCTTTTATTATATAGGACTAGTGGCCTGGTGCACTAAATTCGTGCATGGGGGGGGCAGGTTGCCCCTCAGCCTGGCCTGGACCCTCTCCAATCTGGGATCCCTTGGGGGATGTCCAACTGCCAGTTTAGGCCTGATCCAACCAGCAGTTGGACATCCCTCTCACAATCCGGGACTGCTGGCTCCTAACCATTACCTGCCTGCCTGCCTGATCACCCCTAACCACTCTGCCTGCCGGCCTAATCAACCCCAATTGTCCCCCCTTTCCGGCCTGATCATCTCTAACTGCCCCTCCTCCCCGCCGGCCTGCTCGCCCCCAACTTCCTCTTTTCCCCCCTGCTAGCCTGCTTGCCCCCAATTGCCCTCCCCTGCCGGCCTGATCACCCCAAGCCACCTCTGCCTTGTCCCTACCACCATGGCTCTGTCTGGAAGGTCCCCTGGTCTAATTAGTATAGATACTTTTACATTTATTTCCTATAGAATTGGGCAAAAATCACGCCACTTTTCTCAGTGACCTTCAGAGCCTGGTTTCTCAATGTAATCTCCAGGCCAGCAGCATATACATCACTCGAGAGCTCGTAGAAATTCAAAATTATGGGCTCCCCCCAGGCCTAATGAATGAGAATTAATATCGTAGTAGGAGCCTCACATTTATTTGTATGTTCACTAAAATTAAACTTTTGTTATAAGCGGGTATTTTGCATTATACCAACCAAGTCCCATCTTATAGCAAACCAACTAGAAATATCCAGGGCTTTCTTATTTTTACTCATTTACTGAAAGCTCTTGCCAGGTATAATCCTGCTTTTCTGTTACACTTTGAATGCTCTGGGTACTGTGGATACCATTACCTTTCTTAAAACAGGCCTTATCCATCAAAGCTTCAGCACAGGCGTCTTTTTCAGGTTCATTCCTTCTGTCAAATACTTGTCTGTTGTGTAAATTTGTTTTTTTTTTTAATTGGGTAAAGAGTAAAAAAGAAAATTATGCAGTTAAATATGTTACAGATTTTTAAATATAAATATTTTCAAACTTCGGAAGTTTAAAAAAATGTAATTAAAAATTTCCTTGGAACATTTCAATAATGTAATAATTTAAATACCATAATGTTAAAAACACTGAAAACTGATTTTAATTTTCCCACCACTGAGTAATTTATAGGACATTTTGAAGAGTATTAAATCCAACTTTAATATACAAATAAAATATTTTATGCATAATTTTCAAGAATGTCATATAATTTGAATCACACATTATAATGTTTGTGCCTAGCTTCTGTCACTCAGTATAATGCCCTTATATTCGTCTCAAGATGTTACATGTGTTAATAGTTTGTTACTTTTTATTGCTGAGTAATACTTTATTGTGTATGGATGTTTGTTTATTCACGGATTGAGGGATATTTATTTTCCCAGGTTTTGGCAATTATGAGTAAAATGGCTATAAACATTCATGTACAGGTTTTCATGTGACATGAATATTTGCTCTACAGAAATTAAAACTCAAGAATAGCATTGTTGAATTAGATGATACCTTATGTTTAACTTTGTAGGAAACTGCTCAGTTGTTTCCTACCGTGGCTGAGCCATGCTATCGTCTCACCAGCCATGTTTGAGAGTCCCAGTTACTTGGTGCTTTGCATTGTCAGTATGATTTTATTGTAGACATTTTAATAGGTGCGCAGGGGTATCTCATTATGGTTTTAATTTTGCATTTCTCTCATGGCTAATGATGTTGCATATTTTTTCACGTGCTTATTTGCCATCCATAATCTCCTTATCCAAGTGTCTGTTCAAATTCTTTTGCCCATTTTAATTGTGGTTGTATTTTTTTTAAATCTTATTGTTGAGTTTTCAGAGTACTTTATACATTCTGGACACAAATACTTTATCTGTTATGTGATTTGCAGATATTTTCCCTTGCATGTAGCTTGTCTTTTCATGCTCTTAAGAGTGTCCTTTGAAGAGCAAAAGTTGGTAAAATCCACCTTACCAGTTTTGTTTTATCCTCAGCCAAGGATATGTTTATTGATTTTAGAGAGAGAGGAAGAAAGGGAGGAGGGGAGAGAGAGGCAGATGTTGGCAGTTGTCTCCCATGTGTGCCCGGGCTGGGGACGGGCCCATAACCTAGGTATGTGCCTTGATTCCTTTCCCTCCACCCTCTGGTGTACCAGTGATGCTCCAGCCAACCGAGCCACCTGCCAGGACAATCTCTCCAGTTTTTTAAATGGTGTCAAATCCAAGAATTCTTTGACTATTTCCAGATCATGAAGATTGCTTGCTATGTTTTTTTTCCCTAAAAGTTTTACATTTTATATTTCTATCTATGATCCATGTGAGTTAAATTCTTGAATAGGGTGTTAGGTTCTTGCCATACAGATTTCGAACATGTTTTGTTAGATTCGTTATCTAAGTAGTTCCTTTGTTTTGGAGCTATTGCAAAATTGAAAATTTTCGTTTTCAATTGTTCCTCACTAGAATATAAAAATGTGTTTGACATTTGTGTGTTGGCTGTATATCCTGTGACCTTACAAAGGTACTTATTAGTTGTATGTGTTTTTTGGTAGCTCCCATGGGATTTTCACATAGACAATCACATTGTCTGCAAATAGGGATGGTTTTAACTGTTCTTGATCAAGCTGTATGGTTTTTTCTCTCTTTCTTTTCTTGACTCCTTGCACTGGCTAAGACTCTCAGCACAAGATTGGTGAGAGTGGACAACTTTGTTGTGTGCCCAGCCATGTTCCCAATACCAGGGGGAAAACAGTCTTTCTCTACCAAGTATGTTGCTAGCTGTAGTATGTTTTATCCTTTTTTTTTGTAGCTGTTCTGTAGATTGAGGAAGCTCCCTGTTATTCCTTGTTTACTGAAAAAAATTATTTTTAAAATTATGAATAGGCATTCAATTTGGTCCAGTGTTCTTTTGTGCACACAATGATTTAATCAATTAAATTTTCTTTACATTGTCAGTATAGCAGTGAATTTCATTGACTGATTTTTGAATATTGAATGAACCTTACAGAGAAACCCCTATCACTCACAGTGTATTTTTCTTTTGATTTATTAATGAATTTGTCTCTGGGAAGGGACATGCAATGCTCGGTGCACCTTGAAGCACAGGAAACAGACCGATAGGTTGGTCTGTAAAGAAAAAGCATTGCAAGGCTGTGTCGGGGCTTTTCAGGCCCCGTTTAGGGAATTTTCCTGCAGATCTGCCATACCTGCAGAACGCAGTTCAGCAGCCCCACCCCACCCCAGGCCTCCACCACACTGTTGTCTGGGTCCGTGGGTTATGCCTATATACATACAAGTTCTTTGATTAATCTCTTCTCATCCACCCAGCCACCCACCCCTGTCTTCCCTCAGATTCAACATTGGCTTAGCATAACCCCCTCCAGGTAAAATATTTCACACTATGAGGACTTTAACCACAGTTTTAGATAATAAATAAAGATGTTCTATTGCTTAAATTTTATGATATTTTAAATGCAAAGTTAAGAATGCTCTGAGTGTTGTGGAAGAAAAATACCATGCAAATAGCCCATATCACACGAATCCCACTAACAAAGGATAAAGGCTTCAAAATATATAACATTAACAAGGCTTTGTACATGAAATTATACTGTCATGTTGTTCATTTGGCTTAGTTAATAAAAAGAGTGCATTCCAGACCCAAACACTGACACTTGGGATATATAAATTTTGGAGTTTTGGATTTCCTAGTTGTAGTACGGGAGAACTTCCACGCAGTGGGAGAGCTATGAATCTGAAAGCAGCTCACTTCCTCAGAGCTTGCCTTGAGACACATTAAAGGAACAGCAACATGTAACTTCTCTTCACAATAGGATTTGCCTAGCGGGCCAGAAAACAAAAATAAGAAAATTCATAGGAGACCAGATTAGGCTGAGAGGAAATGGAAATCTTTTTGTTTCCAGCTCCCATTTTCTTCCTCACATTATCTTGATCATCTTTCTGAAACGTAGCTAGAAGTTCAGTGAAAACCTGAAAACATCTCTAGGCTGTCGAATTGCTGATACCCTTTAATTTTTGGTTTAAAAGCACTTAAGATGGTCTATCTTCTTTGGAAGTATGTTTAAGATTGGCTAGTTTTTAGTCAAATACTGAGGCCAAGAAAAAGAGGTCTCTACTGAGTTTCTAGTTTTATAGGCAGCAAACATAACACACCTACGTGGGAATAACATGAACTTGGGGATATGAAGTTAACCAGTTCTGGAAACCCTCCACACCTCCCACATTTATTTCAGTTTAAGATGCAGAACTGAACTTCCTAGACATGTGCCGTACGCTTTCCTTTTATGCCAGGCTAACAAGAATCACCAGGCTGAGAGGAATAAACAAGGTCCACTGAGGCCGAGTCGAAGGAGATGGCAGACTGTCAGGCAGTTGTATTGAGCCAGTCTTCATGAATTATAGTCCATACATTTTTTTTTCTGGTAAATTGCTAGGCATTCTGTTGACAACATTTTAATGTAAATACTAAAAAATTTCATCCATTATATTTATAGGCACACATCAGGATTCTAAGTAGAAGGATATTTTTATTCTAAGTTAAAGGAAAGTGGCTTAGATATTAATCAAATGATATTAATCCAAAATTTAATAACTTTTAGCAGTTAAGTAGTTTTATTTTAGTCCTAGGATCAATGCTGTTTTCACACTGAATGGTTGTTTCTTTTTCCTTCTAAAGTGATTTCTGGGTTGTGTAATCTTTTTATTTATTTACTTATTTATTTTTATTTATATTTTTATTGATTTCAGAAAGGAAGGGAGAGGGAGGGAAAGATAGAAACATCAATGATGAGAGAGAATCATTGATCAGCTGCCTCTTGCACGTCTGGAGATGGAGCCTGCAACCCGGGCATGTGCCCTTGACTGGAATTGAACCCGGGACCCTTCAGTCTGCAGGCCGACTATCCACTGAGCCAAACCAGCTGGGGCTCTCTAATCTTTTTATTTATTTTTAAAATTTTTTTATTAAGGTATTATATGTGTACATTGCTTACCATTGCCGCCCCCCTACCTCCATTACATGCCCTCCCTACCCAGAGTTTTGTGTCCATTGGTTGTACTTATATGCATGCATACCAGTCCTTTGGTTGATCTCTTATCTCCCCCAGATCTCCCTCCCCTCCCCGCTGTCATTTGACAGTCTGCTTGTTGTAACTTATGTACTGAAAATAGCTGCTCTTGTGCTACAACAGAGTTGAATAATTGCATAAGGCTCACACGCCCAAAATATTTACTCTCTTGTTTTTTGGGAAAGTTTCTCCTTTTATCTTCATTATTTCCTTCCTTTTGACTAACTTTGGTTTAGTTTCTTGTTATTTTTTTAGAATTACTGAATTAGAAATAGTTCATTTATCTTATTTTTTTCTGATAAAAGTATTCAGTGTTATCACTTTTACTCTGACTTTAAAAATGTCCCATAGATCTTATATATATAGTGTTTTTATTATAATTATTTTTTATAAGTTTTATGTTATAGTTTCCTCATTCATCCAAGAGTTGTTTATTAGAAGGTTTTAAAACTTCTAGGAAGAAGGTCATTTTGTTTCTTGTTAAACATCTCTACTTGTACTGCTTTGTGATCAAAGGGTTTGAAATAGTTATTTCTTAAGAAACTTAGTGCTATTTTTGTGACACTTGACAAATGATCACTTTTGGTGAGGTTTTTGAGAAATTTTTTTTTGCCATTATCAGAATTTGTAATAAGAATGAGTTAAAGTCTCCTATTATTAGTGTGTATCTGTCTTCTTGCATTTCCTGTAGGTTTTCCTTCATAGAGGTGGTTTCTATTTTATTTGGTGCATACATATTTGTAAATATTATATTTAGTTATAAAACTTGGGTGGCCACATATTTCATGCTTTTGAGCTTGAATTCTATTCTCTCTGCAACCAAGATTTCCATCGTTGGTTTCTAATTTTCATTTGTCTGGAATATCTTTTTTCCATCTCTTTATTTTTAGCTTTTCTGAATCAATTAATTTTAGATGTATCTTGGTTTGTGAGCAAATTAAAAATCTTTTAATAAATGTAAGTTCATTTATTCTCATTGATATGACTGATATTCTTTTAAAAATATTTTTATTAATTTCAGAGAGAGGAAGAGGGGAGAGAGAGAGAGAGAGAGAGAGAGACAGAGAGAGAGAGAGACAGAGAGAGAGAGAGAGAGAGAGAGAAAATCATTGATTGGCTGCCTCCTGCATGCCCCCTACTGGGGACTGAGCCCAAAACCCAGGCATGTGCCCTGATGGGTAATAGAACAGTGACCTCCTAGTTCATGGCTCAATGCTCAACCACTGAGATAAACTAGCCAGGCATGTGACTGATATTCTTGGTCCCAGGTCTGTCTGAATATTTACAATGATGTGAATTTGGTTATATTTGCTTGTTTCTTTATGAAGTATGTATGTGTTTCCTTTGCTCTTTTTTATTTTTAGAAGTGGTATTTAGGAAGGTTTGTAGTTTTGTTTTAGTTGTTACTTTTATCCTAATCTCCTTTCTAATGCTCTTTTCTTAACTTTTTATGAGGTGATTTGTTTATTGGCATTTTTAACTCCCACCTGCATACAGTAACCAGTGAGCTTATTCTGATTTTCTCTTTCACCCTCTGTACTCCTCCCCCTTCTCAGCTGTATCATTTGTTCTTAATCACAACATATAGCACCTGCACATGAGTCTTCCATACTGATTTACTGTTTGTATGTATTGAAACGTGTACAATCAGTCCTTTGCTGTTTTTTTCTGAGTCACCATGGTAGGGTGAAACTCGTGAAGCTCTTCCTCTAGTACATTCCTCAAGAAGGTTTAGGAAAACTGTTTTCCTTTAGCCTTTGTACTCGGAGCTGGTTCACACTTTCTGGAGTTTTTAAAAATTGCAGCTCCACTTTTGCCTTGCCTTGTATTTTATTTTTGAAAAGGTTAATGCTAGTTTAATTCTTCTGCTTTTGTAAGTTACTTGATCTTTTACAAGGAGGCCTTTGAAGATGTTTAAAATTAATCAGTGGAATCTAAGAACTTTGTTAGGATATGTCTTAGAACCAGTCATTCTAATACTAAAGGCCTGGTGCCCGAATTCGTGCACCACTGGGGTCCCTGGGCCTGGCCTATGGGATCTGGCTGAGACTGGCTCTCTGACGTCCCCTGAGGGGTCCTGGATTGTGAGAGGGTGCAGGCAAGACCAAGGGACCTCACCGGTACAGGATCAGGGCAGGGAGGGAACAGGAGAGGGCTCCAGGGCATGTCCAACCCATCTCGCTCAGTCCTGATTGGCCGAACCCCAGCAGCAAGCTAACCTACTGATCAGAGCACCTGCCTCCTGGTGGTCAGTGCAAATCATAGCGAGCAATTGAGTGGTCTTAGCATATCATTAGCATATTATGCTTTGATTGGTTGGATGACTAGACACTTAGCATATTAACCTTTTCTAATGGTTACAAAATAGCATTTTTATTTTTTAATTACATTAATTGAGATGACATTGGTTAATAAAATTATATACCGTGTTTTCCTGAAAATAAGTCATCCCCCGAAAATAAGGCCCCCAGGCTCTGTCTCAGAATGAAAATTAATTTACTGTAAACTGGTCGCTAGGGCCACCCAGACTGGCGTCTAGCAACCAGTGACATTACGTGGAGTCCTGACGTCACTGCTGTGTGAATGGAGAGAAATCAGCGTGGAAACTTTGTGAAACCTAAACTGCAAGAAGTTGTGACTTGGGTGAAGAATTCATGGGAGAAAATCACTGACAGTTGCATTGCAAATGCACTGCGAGCAGGCTACCTTGACAAGAAGTACTCATGTAAAGACAGTGCTATTGCTAAACATGAGAGATTTGGTCCACTGATTCTGAAAGAAATGGAGTCACAAGAAGTTCACCAGGAAATTCAGGAATTGGATTGTTATGATGATGTTCCGGAAGATGATGACATGATTGTCATTGAATAAATGAGTAAATTCTTGATGCTGTAGGATTCACAGTTTTTCTGGTTTGCATTGACAACTACCGTACGACCGTACCCTATACAGGTAATAAGTGTCCTTTATTTTCACTTAACAATAAATGTGTACCGTATTCTTCATCATGGAAAAATAAGACATCCCCTGAAAATAAGACCTAGGGCATCTTTGGGAGCAAAAATTAATATAAGACACTGTCTTATTTTTGGGGAAACAGGGCAGGTTTCAAGTGTAGAATTCTATGGTACATCATGTGTATATTGCCTTGTGTGCCTATCACCCCGAATCAGGTCTTCTTCCATCACCATGTATTCGCCCCCCTTATCTCTCTAACACCCCAAACCTCCTTCCTTCTCGTAACCACCACATGTTATTTGTGTCTATGAGTTTTTGTTTGGTTTTTTGTTTGTGCATTCGTTGCTTCGTTTTATATCCCACACGAGTGAAAGAACACGGTTCTTAACTTTTCCTGTCTGACTTACTTCGCTTAGCATATTTTCAAGATCCATCCATGTTGCCACAAATGGCAGTATGTAGATCAAATATGTGTTTGTTTTTTTAAAAAAAAAGTATTTCAGAAACATTTCCCAGGATAATAGATTTAAATATTCTGTTCCATTATTTCATTTTTCTTCTTCAAGGAATGAAATTGCTCACATCCCGTTGCTTCTTTGCCTTATCTCCCATTCTATGACAGCAGGCCTTCGAATAACAGTGATTAGTTTAACTCCCTTTTGTAATGAGAGAAAAATTGATTCATGAGTAGGACCACTGTTTGTATGGAGTTTGCACTTCCTCCTTATGTCTAGGTGGATTTTTTCTGGGTACTCTGGTTTCTTACCACATCCCACGTTAGGGTAACGGACATGTCTAAAGTGTCCCAGGATGGGGGAGTGTGGGTGGGTGAGCGCACTCTGCGATGGACGCGTGTCCTGTCCAGGTGGGTTCCTGCCCTTTTCACCCTGAGCTGCCAGGATAGGCTTTAGTCACCTGTGACCCTGAACTAGACCCAGTAGGTTGGAAATAATTATCTTACTTGTTTTAGTTAATCTTTCATAAATGTATGTATAACTCACATTTATTTAAGTGCTTAATATTAGAAGTGTTTTGGGTCTTTATTTAGACATTTGGTGATGTTTCTGTGCTCAGGAACATGCTATAGGAACTTAACTCTTTTTTATGTCAGTCTATGGTAAAACTGGTTTCACTTAAAAGTGGCAGTTTCCAAGGACCTATATTTATTTTATTTTTTACATATATTTTTATTAAGGTATTATATGTGTACATATCTTACCATGCCCCCCTCCCCAGAACCTATTATTGATATTAAGTGAGGATTTACTGTACTTTCTCCCTGACATTCTTTTTTTTCTTTTCTTTTTACCTCCTTTTCATTCACTTGTTTTTGCATTTTCAGTGCTTTTATTAAATTTTATTTTGACTTTACTCTCATTTGGATGCCTTGTAATTTATTTTTCATTTATGAGGTAATATTGTCTTCTTCCTTTTCTTTCTTGAGTTCAATGAACTTCATTGCTTCCTCCCTCCCACAATCCACATCCTTCTCCTCCTCTTAGTTTTTTTCCTTCTATTTTAGAGGCATTTCCATATACCCAATTGCTTTTATATTTAATTTTGCTTCCAGTGGTGTTGCAGTATTTTCCTACTTCATGGTGGTTGTTTTTTTTGGGGTGGGGGTAGAATTTTCCTCAATTGATATGTGTAGGTTTTCATCCTCTGTTACTTTGTAGTAACTTTGTATGGAACTGTTCATCTTTCTACTGTTTATTTATTTTCATTTATTGTCTAAAGTTTTACATATGTTTCCTTTTTCCCTGATTGACCCCTCCCCACCCCCCCAGCCATTCCCACCCCGGGCATGCTCCCACCACCGCAGTGTCTGTGTCCATTGGTTATGCTAATAGGCATGCATACAAGTCCTTTGGTTGTTCTCTAACCACCCCACCTTCCCTGCCATTTGATGAACATAAATCTATTCATGTTCATCAAATTATGTTTATCATAATATCCCACATATGAGTGAGATCATGTGGTAGTTATCTTTCTCCGACTGGATTTTTGTGGTATTATGATGTATTTTGAGATACTGGTTCAGTGCAGCCTTCCATAAAGCAAAGTCCAGGCTCTTGTTGGTGTGAGGACACAAATAAATGGAACAGAACGGCAGATCCAGAAATAAGCCGTTCCACTTATGGCCCATTGATTTTTTGACAAAGATGCCACAGTAATTCAGTGGTGGAAATGAGTTTTCCTGGGAAATTTGGATTTCCATGAACAAAATAATGAACTTAGATGCTTATATCACATTACTCACAAAAATGAACTCAAAATACGACTCAAACTACTAAAACTTCTAGGAGAAAACAAGAGACAAATTTTGTGTCTTTAGGTTAGAAAAAGAATATTTATATAAAATACAAAAAGCACAATCAAAGAAAAAAATAGCTAAAGTGGGCTTTAACATAATAAAATTTTGCATGTCAAACGGCACTTTTAGAAATAAAAAGGCAAGCCATACATCGACTGGGAGAAATTATTTACAAATTGTATACCTGATAAAGGACTTATGTTCAGAATATATAAGGAACTCTTATAATTGAATAAGAAGACAACTCAATAAAAAAATAGACAAAAGTTTTGAATAAATACTTCAAAGAAGCTATGCTAATGGCTAACCATTACATAAAAATGCTCAACATCATTAGTCATTTGGGAAATACAATTAAAATCATAATGAGATACCACTCCACACCAACTAGAATGGTTATAAAACACTGACAATACCAAGCAAGGTGAGGATGTAAAGAAACCGGAGCCCTCATACAGTGTTGGTGGGTATGTAAAATGATACAGTCACTTTGGAAAGACAATTGGGCAATTTCTTAAAACTAACAATATAAACTTACAACATAACCCAGCATTTTCACTCTTAGATATCTGCCAAAGGGAAACAAAACATAAAACCATACAAACACTTATATGTGAATAGTTATAGCAACATTTTTCATAAGAGCCAAAACCTGTAAATAATTCAAATATCAATCAGCTGATTAGTGGGTATACAGAATGTGTTATACCAAAGCAGTATCATACTATCCAGCAATTAAAAAGGAATAAACTACATGATGTGACATGCATAAACCTCCAAAATATAATGCTAAGTGAAAGAAGCCTGACACACACACATACAAAACTGTGGACTCCATTTATACAAAATTGCCAGATTGTATGATTTTTCATTTATATAAAACTTCTCTAAGACAGAAAGCATACCAACGACTGTCTTGGCTGGAGATGGGAGTGGGAATTGATTAGAAATTGGCACAAGGGAACTACGGATATGGGTGATGGAAATGTTCTAAAACCACACTGTGGTAGTAGTTGCAAATTTTTATAAATTTACCATTCATCACTGAATTGTATAACTAAAATGGGTGGATTTTATGGCATATGTAAAGTATACCTCAGTAAATTTTTTTAAAGTAAATTGAGGAAGCACTTCCAGGTAGCTGAATATATGAATAGTGGCTGCCTTCCTTTTCATCTCCCAATACTTCATCTACTAAAGAGTATAAAACAGAATCTATAACAGTACAAAACAGAATAAAGGGAGAAATGAAACTTCATGAAAACCACACTTCTGTCATGACTTGAAGATAGGATGTAAAAAATTCAAAATAATTGTAAATAGAAAGGAATAAAACACCAAAGCCCAGTGTCTGATCTCTCCAGTTCTGGAATTTTTGCAGATCAGAGCATGGGCTGCATGAAAGGCCCTTCAATTCAAAGGGACGGGTTTTTAGTTTCTGGTGAGGGGAGGTAGGTGAGTGATCGAAGGCAAAAAGAGAGAGGCACCTTTGATAATGGGGTGTGAAGGAGGAAAGAAGTATAAGGGGAAATTTTAGGGTTCTGCAAGACAGAGAACCAAAAAGTGAGGTCATACAACTCTATCAGGAATATGCAAAGTTTAATTAGCTTCTCTTTGGTTCTCTCATTCCCAGCATCTTCCTGTTCAATTTCTGGCCAGCCTACCATTCTGGCACTTGACCTAATATGTAGAACTGTGGCCTTTCCTGTTCATTAATTATCAAGTTTGTTACTTTTGCCCTAGCTGGTTTGGCTCAGTGGTAGAGCATTGGCCTGTGGACTGAAGGGTCCCGGGTTCTATTCCATTCAAGGGCTTATGCCTGGGCTGCAGGCTCGATACCCAGTAGGTGGGCATGAAGGAGGCAGCGGATCAATGATTCTCTCTCATCATTGATGTTTTTATATCTCTCCCTTTCTCTCTCTCTCTCTCTCTCTCTTTTACTTTTACCGATGGTGAGTTTGCTATTTTTATTGACAATGCTGCAGCATGGAGTTTTTCCAGTCTTAAACTCCAAGTCAAGTCAGCTGTTGGTTTTCACAAAGCCTGTCATTCTTTACAAAAACTATAAGGTTTTGAATTAGCTTCGGGTGGTGGGAGGATGGGCGCAGTCTCCTAGAACACCACAGATTGCCATATATCGTGTATTTCATATGATATAGACCCCATATTGATATCCATCACATATGATATATATGAAAAATGTGGTCTCTTTATAATTATTGCATAGAGTTGGGATCTTTAAGGGCAGCTGTATAAATTACAGACCAAGCTACAATTCCTGCCCACTTCCTGCTTTGTAAATAAAGTTTTACTGTAACAGCCAATCTCATATATTTTTTTGTGTGGTAACTACAAGTAGTTGTGAGAGTGTATATGGCCTTCAAACATGATATATTGCCTTTTACACAAAAAGTTTGCTGACCTTTGCCTCAGAGTATGGTCATCATAATCAAATTATTATTTTCATTATAAGTAACACTATTACTTTAGTGTTTTTAATTTCACATTTATCCTTATGTTTATTTTCTTAATAACCTAATATAGCAAGCTGAATAGATATTAAGTTATCATCACATTTAAAAAACTAATGACTAGCTTGCATAAGTATAACATACAAATTATAATTGAAATTAAGTATTAATATTGATATCTTAAATCTAATAATCTAACAGTCCTAAAATTAAACAACAGAATACAAACAATTCAATACATTGATTTTATTTTGGCTTTAAATAACATTAATTCTAACAGTATCTTTTCTACATTCACTTTTGCCTCCATCTTGCCTGCTCTTGCATGACCAAAATACTGCAGTCTTAAATGTGAGAAAATGCACATTTTTCCTTCTGACATTTTGAAATTTCATTTCTTAACTATTAGTTTGCATTTAAGCAGGGAATGTTTAAATTGTTTGATACTAAATACTTTATGCAGTAATTTTCTTAGTTCAACATATTTTACCTGCTAGAAGAGACATTCAGTGTTCTTTGTTGATTAGTATGTCTTTGGATTGAACAAAAGGGAGGGAGTTTTTCTGGAAATGTCTCTTCTTCTTGACGTGTTAAAGACAGGCCAACAAATGCTTCATCTAGCATATCCCCTCTGTCTAAAGGCCCCAGGAGTTCTGTGAAAAAATGGTAAGACATGAGTCAAATGTAGATATAGTTGCTGTTACCCCCCTTATGAGTATGATTACAGGAAAGCTTTTATATGCCCCAATGAAACATTACATTTTTTTAAATTGGCAATTTACTGTGTAGTTCACAGTGGAAAACCTATAGCACACCCCCTATTACTTTTGTCATTCTGATATTTAGTTCAACCAGGGGTTTCTGATAATTAAATGAATATTTTTTTGAATTCACATTAAAAAATTCATTTCTAACTTGACTATTCATAATGTATCTTGTTCTGAGGTGGGTCTCTTGCAGACAGCATAAATATGGGTTGTTTTCTTATCCATTCAGCTACCCTATATGTTTTGATTAGAGCTTATAATTTGTTCACATTTAAAGTGATTACTGATAGGTACATATTTATTACCATTTTATTCTTTATACATATCCCCTCAATTTATTTTCCTTTTAAGGCCCTTTAACATTTCTTGCAATATTGATTTGGTGGTAATAAACTTTAGCTCATTTCTGTCTGGGAAGCTCTTTATTTTACCTTCAGTTTTAAATGACAGCCTTGCTATGAGTAAGTAGTCTTGGTTGTAGGTTCTTGCTCTTCATCACTTTGACTATTTCATGCCAATCCCTTCTGGCCTGAAATGTTTCTATTGAGAAGTCACCTGACAGTCTTATGAGAAGTTCTTTGTAGATAACTACCATTCTCTTGCTGCTCTTAAGATTCTCTCTTTACCTTTAACCTTTGAAATTTTAATTATGATGTGTCTTGGTGTGGGCCTCTTTGGGTTCATCTTGTTTGGGACTCCCTGTGTTTCCTGGACATATGTGACTTTTTTCTTTAACTAGGTTAGAAAAATTTTCAGTCATTGTTTCCTCAAGTAGGTTCTCAATCCCTAACCCTTGTTTACATATTCCAGAGGCACAAATGGAAGTCCAAACAACCTAGATGAACACTTATGGGCGCTACTTTCCATTGTCATATACTCATGTGTTAGACCCAAAGAGGATATTTTTTCATTACAATGATTGTGAAAAGTGAAACAAGCACCCAGCTGGTATAACTCAGGAGTTGAGCATCGACCTAGGAACCAAAAGGCTATGGGTTTGATTCCCAGTCAGGGTTGTGGGCTTAATCCCCAGTAGGGGTTGTGCAGGAGGCAGCCAATTGATTATTTTTCTCTCTCATCATTGATGTTTCTATCTCTCTGTCCCTCTCCCTTCCTCTCTCTGAAAAAAAAATCAATAAAAACATATTTTTAAAAAGTAAAGCAAACATCCTTTTACTTATGAATCTGTTAGAAGTGTGTTGGCTTGCATTCATAGTTGCAATTATGAAATCCAGCCTACATAATGAAGGATTAATGTCGAGATTTTTCCCCCATGCAAATGTAAGTACTTCCTCATATGTGTGTATATGTATGTATAAACAGGGTGTCCCCAAAATGTATATACACTTTGAATGAATTATTAGTTCCAATGGGTTAAATCTGAAAAGAAAGAAACATCAATTGAACTATTAGCCATTAAGTGTGTATACATTTTTGGGGACACTCTCTATATCTGTAAGTTTCTTCTTGCCTTTCCATTGTTAGTGCATAAACCAATGGCATAGTATAGCCCAATACTACATCATACACAATAAACAACCCAGTGAACTGTCTTGGTGCCATCACTGAATAAGTGGTACTAACACATAAGAATCTAATGTTGTTATATATTGTGTGAATAAGAATTCTTTCATCATCTTGAGCATTGGAAAACCATAAGAAATGGTTTTCCATATCTGGTCACTTTATACTATGCTGGAATTGAATTTAATGCAGTGAAGCTGGGTTTGGAGATTGAGTCTATTTTGAATTCTATTTACTTGCATCTTTAATAAGTTTCTTTCTGGTAGCATTAACAAGACCTCTGAATATCGCAGTGTTCTTTGAAGTAATTGTGATGGTGCTGCATTTGTTTCTCTCCTGCATGTCATTTTAATCTATTCAGTGTTTTCCTTACTACCCCATCAATATCAACGTAGTGCTGATGTTTCCTGTCACATCTCTAATGACTGTAATGTTATCCACATCCTAACTAGTTGTACGTTGGGCAGTGCAGATTCTCTTCTCTCAGTGCTTTTATTCCTACCCCTGTTAAAGGAATAGACATGGTAACAAAAACCATTGTGATGTAGCATTGGCTTTTTTCTTCTTCTTGTGAGTATCCTACTTCTGCCATATTCGGCCACGATTTTCAAGTAAAGATTTTACATTGCCAAGTAAAAGAAGGGTTGCTGTTTTTCTTTTGTAGCCATCTGCCCAATGGTTCCTGGTTTATTGACAGGGGAAACCTCACTCATGTCTTATGGATTTGATATCCAGTTGGGAAGGACTGGATCAGCCAGTAGGTGGAACCAGCCGAGGGTGTGGTGGTCCCTGCCGACTGGCAGGTAAGGGTGTAAGGCGTATCCACTAAAACCCTCTCCAGTAATGTCCAGATGCTTCCTGCTTTCTATCGCAATTTTCAAGGGAAACATCACCCATTAGCCCTGGGTGATGGGCTAGTTATAGGGTTTTTAATAGATACCCACAGAACCCCTCATTGTGATTGTTATACCTGACTGCTGTGTGGCAGGAGAGCCACACCCGTTCTCACTCCTGACAAATAGGATGGTCTGTAAAATGTTCACCACCCCTTTTACTTGGCAGCTTGACCTAGCTCCTCCTTCCAAATTCCATCCTTATTGAATGACCCAGACATATCCCACCAAATGCAGTGACATATTAATATACCATGCGCTGTGAGATCTCATCCTCGACTTGTCACCCCCTATGCATTTCTCTAGCTGTAGGATTCTTGCTATGTAGTATGCATAGCAATATAAATCCCCCTCTTCTGCAATATTTGAAACTAGACATGTCTACCTAATCCCATGTACCATTACCAGCTAGGCTATCAAGGCAAAAAAGGGTATTATTGGCAATATAGCCACAACTATAGGATTATTGGACTAATAAAACATGATCGTATTTTTTTTATTAGAGAGAGCACACGTGTGAGAGAGAGCTGTTGTTACACCTTTTAATGCATTCATTGGTTGATTTTTGTTATGTCCCTTGATTGGGGATTGAACCCACAATCTTGGCTATCAGAACAATGCTCCAACCAACTGAGCTAACCATCCAGGGCCATTGTGGTATTTTTAATGTACTAATTTTGTAAACCAAAAGCATTAACAAACATTATGAGCTGTTCAAACCCAGAGGTGTTTTCTAAGCGTGGACACCTTTGACAGCACAAAATCTCCAGAAGTATTTGGCATGAACCAAATATGCTCATGAATGGCTTTGGTAGGGACAAATTTCAAGGACCTTTCGGTGTGGACCAAATGTCTCAATGGACAGTTTGACAGGGCCAAATGTCTGCTAATCTATTAAGGAGCAAAAGAATCGAGGTTCATATCTGGTATGTTTGGCTCAAAGCCAATACTGTTCCATTTCTTCAAATAGCCCAAAGAAAAAGAAGTGAGCTAAGAGAACCTACTGCTTTTATACATTTGTCTTCTGAAATACATGGAACTATTTCCTTGGTGATCTTATACATTATTCTTTAAAGCTAGCTCTTCTTTTGTTGGCCTTGTGCATTCTAAGGAGATATCCTTTCCAGTCTAAAATCTCCAAAGGATTTTCAGGGTAAAACACATTTCAAGATATGCAATCACATGGAAGAATGAAAATCTTTTATAATATTGTTTGCAAAAATGACAGCTCTACTTAACAGAAGCCATTAAAATATTTACAAAGTAGCAGCTGCTCTTGTAAAAAAAATATGGCTTTTTGGAGGCATAAAAATAAACAAGTTGATAAGTACAAGATAAGCCATTTGTCGGCTTCTTTGTGTACATAGCACAATATATAAAAAATTCTGATATTTACAGAGCAATTATTATATAAAGCCTTTTTAAGTTAAAAGAACACAGACTCTGTGAGAACTGTTTACAAGAATTCTTCATACTGATCTTTTAAACAATTTAGGAAGCACCCAAACATAATTTTTTAAAGAGATGTTAGGTTTTAGATGTGTTTTTAAGAATAAGTTTTGTTTTTAAAAATAATTTTACATTTTATATATGTATGTATGAAATTCTCTCCCGATTCGCGTTCTTCATTGAACTAGAATTTCAGCCAGTGGTCTTATGAAAATAATTACAAATCATAGGAAACAGATCAAGAAAACCAAAATGGTTAAAAGTAGCTGAACATTTGCATTTTTATTACCAATCTGACATTTTGTAGGTAAACTGAGTGGCTGATTTTGTCTTTTTAAAGACCATTTTAAAAAAACAAACAATTATTAAAAATCAGTATTGTTAGTAATTTTTTATTAGTTTTCTCAAAAGAGGGCAATGATATGCAATTATTACAACCCTAGATTATTTATGAAGAAAGTGAAAAATATAAAAAAGTGGCTTTTGGCAAAATCTTGACAATTACAAGGAAGAGTGACTTTGGACATGCTCCTGTGATATGAGCTTGCTCATTTTATTTAATGACTTCTACTTACTGGTAAGAGAATTATATGGGAAGGAAAATCTTCTGGTAATGGTTTCTAAATCTGTGGTATACTATTAATAGCTTGGAAAACTACACATTAAATTTCATTATTAAATTTTCAATTTTATCCCAAACCTTTAAAAATATTTTGAGAATATTTTCCCTCCTTTCAAGTTCATTTTTTCTTATACCTCCAAAAACAGTATCTTCCATGCTGTTCTTATATTTTTCTATCTTTTAGAAACTGAAAAAGGCATGAGATTATTATGGTGATGGGGGAAAGTGTTGGGATGCTCAATTATCAACAGCATGTCAAAAGTAAGAAAGAACAGGGGGAAAAGAGCCAAATAGTTAGAAGAGGTCAGCATAAGCAACTGTTAGGGTTAACGTTAAGGGGTTCTACACTGCTAGTCTCAGTCATTTCAAAGTGTTGATATGATCTTGATGAAAGTCACACCATCCAGTGTAAGAAATACAGAATACATTGTATTGAGCAGCTATGTTTTCATTAGAAAATATGAAAGCACAAACAGAAAAAGTATGTACATTATTGATAATGTGTTATCATAGTGTTTTATGAATAAAAGTTTGCCTTTAGCATTGGGTTTCTCTTATCTTTTGAGAGCTTTGATACATATCTTCAATGGAATAAATAATAACAACTCATTCTTTGGGGAGATGTAAATATAATTGACTGTTGAACAACTCAAGTTTGAACTGCACGGGTCCATCTATATGTAGGTATTTTTTCAATAAACAACTGTTGGCTCTCCATGTCTGTGTGGGTTTTGTGTCTGCAGATTCAAATACTGGGGATCAAAAATTATATTTTGCATTTGTGGTTGGGAATCAGCCGAAGCTAAGGGTTGCACTGTTCTATGCCACTTTATATTAGAGACTTGAGCATCTGTGTATTTTGTTATCCATGGGAGTTCTGGAACCAGTTCCCTGCATATACCAAGGGCCAAGAATAGTTAATTTTGGGGGTTATCAAAAGTTATATGTGAATTTTCAACTGCATGGGAGTTGGTGCCCCTAATCCCGATGTTATTTAAAAGGATATATCTCAGGGTGTCTTTGGGTTAGATTTCTAGAAGTGCTAGTTCATAACTGTTACATCTTTATGAATTGTATCTTTCAGCATTATGAAGTTACCTTCTTTGTCGCTCTTTTTGTCTGAATTCTCTTATCAGATTTCTAGTGTGAACTCTATTTCCTTTAAAAAAATATATACATATATATATATATATATATATATATATATATATATATATAGATGTATATGTATATATATATTTGATTTCAAAAGAAGGGAGAGGGAGAAAGGTAGCAAAATCAATAGAGAGAATCATTGATTAGCTAACTCCTGCACACCCCCTACTGGGGATTGAGCCTCCAGCCTGGGCATGTACCCTTGACCAGAATTGAACCTGAGACCCTTCAGTCCACAGGCCAACACTCGATCCACTAAGCCAAGTCAGCTAGGGAAAACTCTTGTTACTTTTAATTTTTCTTTGTCCACATCTATATTTATCTTTTTATTTTAATATTTCTAGGTCACTTTCCTTCTCCCTCCAGTCCTCCCTTCCCTTCTTGACTGTGTGTCTGTTTTGCACACATCATAGTGTTGGGTTTTGCTTTGTTAACTAATCTGAACTTTTTCTTTTTAGGAGTTAAATTCACTCACATTTTGATCTTTGTTCATCCTCAGATTTGACATCATGTTTCATTGCATTCACACAGAGTCTATGTTGTCTGCCTTATTTAATATGCACATATAAATTTTTAATACTTAGTAAATTTTCTATTTATCCTAAGTTTTATTTTATATCTATACCTTTATAAATTATTCTTGGCATTTACTTGTTTTAGGGGAGCTCTGTCTGTTGGTTCCCTACTGTGAGCAATATGGGAATTAGCTACTTGTCCATTTTCCCCTTTATTTCTCTCCACTGTCAGATTTGAAGTAGTATTTATCTTATTTCCAGCCAATACCAATAGGCAATCATTATACTTATTCTGCTTTTGTTCTACTCATTCACCCCCCATTTTTTGATAATTGTACTATGTCACACTCTCTATTATTACTATCATTTTTTAAAAAATATTGATAAAATACATGACAATTTATCATCTCACCATTTTCAAGTAGAGTCAGTTAGTCCCCTATTTAAGATGGTTCAAGTTATGATTTCTTGACTTTACAATGAAACTAAAGTGATACTCCATCAATAGAAACCTGGTAGACTAAGTTATGATATTTGGTAGATTATAGATGTATCAAATGCAACATTAATATTTTCAACTAATTACAATATTTTCAACTAAGATGGATTTATTGGGATATAACCCCATTATAAGTCAAGGAGCATATGTATAGTTCGGTACTGTTAGCATATTCACATTGTTCTGCAATCTAGAACTTTTCACCCAGGAAAACTGAAACTCTATACTCATTAATGCCACTGCCCTCCAATCCCCCTACCAACTATCTTTCCACTTTCTGTTTGACTGCCTTCAATAATTCATTATGAGTAGAATCATACAGAATTTGTACTTCTGTGACTGGTCTCATTATTTAGTTTCATAGGTTGATGTATTTATAATGGTCACCTTATGTCGATGTCATCAGTCATTCTGGTTGCCTGAATCTCTTTCTTTAGATATCACAGTAAAGGCTCATGGGAATAATAGGTTGTTTTGGCTGAATATAAAGTATTTGGTTCACATTTTCTTTTCTTGAGTATATTAAATATATATTATGGAAAAATATTGCTATAAAATGATCATAATCTTATTTCCTGGAATAAGGTGTTAAAAAGTGATCATAATCTGATTTTATTTCCTTTATCAGTACTTAGTCTTTTTGTCTAAATGCACAAAGGATTCTTTTGTTTGTTTTCTTTAAAGTCCATGAATTTCCTTAATATATGTCTTGATATAGAAAATCTCTGGTTAATGTGCTATGCCCTTTCATTTTGCAGTTCAAAGTTTCTTCATTTCAGGAACATTTTCTTTAGAGTTTTTTAGAATTTATTCTATTGTATTGCTTTGGTTTTTCTTTTTTAGGAACTCTTATTGACATATATTTTGGATCTTCTGTGCCTATTATCTCTTATCTAGTACTTTCCCTTCAGGTTATTTTTAAAAATCTTTTCCTCACTTTTTTCAGATTCAGTACATTTTATTTAAAATACTCTTTTATTATTTAAGTATAATTGATATAGCATTATATTTATTTCTGATGTATAATATAATATTTGATATTTATATTACAAAATGATCACTACAGTAAGTCTAGTTAATATCCATAGTCTACATAAACATTTTTTTCTTGTGATGAGACCTTTCAAGATCCACTCTTCTATCTGATTTCAAACATGCGATACAGTATTACTAAGTACAGTCACCATGCGGTACATTATGTAGTCACCATGCTGTACATGTAACTAGAAATTTATACCTCTGACCCCATTTATCCTCACTCCTTCCCTCTCCCCCAGACTACTTAGGCAATACCAATCTGTTCTCTATCGATGAGCTCATTTTCATTGTGTTTTCTTTTTAAATTCTACAATAAGTGAGATCATTTAATATCTTTTTCTGTCTGACTTCAGTTATCATAGTACCCTCAATCTATCCCTGTTGTTGCAAATGGCAAGATTTCATTCTTTTTTGTGTGTGGCTGAATAATATTGCGATATATATATTAGGGAAATTATTATTAGGGAAATTATTCTTCTGGTTTTTTTTAAACAGTAACTCTGTAGTTAATTTTTTAAATAAGAAATTGGGTTTTCTATACATTTAAGATGGCAGAATGGGCCAAGATGACTTTATCTTCATAGAACTGGAGCACATGAGTCTGTTGTGTTCATCAAGTAGTCAGAAATATGGTTTCCTATTGTCTTAGTCCATTCAGGCTGCTATATCAAGATATCCCAGACTGTGTTGCTGATAAATACTAGGTATTACAGTTCTGGAGGCTGAAAGTCCAATAGGGCATCAGTATGGTCATGTCCTGGTGAAGGCCCTCTTCTAGGGTGAAGACTGTTTACTTTTCACTGTCCTCATGGTGTAAGGGGGTGAAGGATCTCTCTGGATCCTGTTATATAAAGGCAGTAATCCCATTCATTAGGGCCTCATCCTGGTGATTTAATCACCTCCTAATCTACCATCACCTTAGGGGTTACGATATCAATGTATGTATTTTGGGGGACACAAATATTCAGACCAAAGCATCCATAGTCTTCCCTTCGATTACAACTTTCTTTTTCCTGTGGCCTAATGGTGCCTGTTATGCTGAATTTGGATTCTACTCCCACTGTTTCTTCTCAGTTTGGGAAATGTATCTAAAAATGGCTGATGTGTTAGTTTTAAACATTTGTAGGCCCCAGCATCTAATCCATTCCAGCACCTCCATACCTTCCCACAGTTCTATCGTATCCCAAATTATAACCATCAGTGACATCTCCCATTGCTGGTATGTTCTGAGAACGGCCCTGCAAACTCATTGTTAGTAATTGAGTCTCCGTCTCTCAGGGCCCAATAAAAGGCCCCTTATTGTCCCTCTGCTTCTCCCATTAATTTTTTTTATTATGTGTGCACGTGCATGTGTATGTCTCCCCACTTTTCTAGTCTATATTCATACTGAAAATCAAGACTAAGTGAGCTTTTGCTCTTCTGCTCCATCAGTGGTTTCTGTCCTCCGTGAGCTTTACGTAGGACACCTACATGACCATTTCACAGGTGCACAATGCCAGTTCAACTCCCTAGTTGTCAGTGTCCTTGGAGTGGGTTGTGTCTGGCCAGTGTGACTGGGTGGTTAGAGCCAGAAGCAAGAGCCCCTTTGGCCTGTGAAAAAAAACAGTGAGAGTATTGCTATTTCACAGGTGGCCCACAAGGCTGCCCCATTCCCACCCTTTTAAGGCAGGGGTGTGGTAATTAGGGTGTGTGTGCACTTGAGCTGGAAGCCTCCCACTTGTTATATACTTCTTGAGTCTCTTCATTGTTCCAGAATAGAGTTGAGCTCAGCTAAGTCATTTCCTTGCTGATTCTGCCAACCCTGTTCTCTTGGCTTTGGTTTTGCTGGATAGTAGGTAGGGACAGTGGGAATCTTGTTCATCCATTCATGCATGCCACTAATTAGGTGATGAGGCATTTGACAATCTTAATAGAGTTATAGTTACTCCCATCATTTATCTGTGCTTCATTGAACTCCTGCACTCTGACATTTAGAGCACTAGGTAGAAATCAGATCGTGTCAACACCCATCTGGGCCTTCACAATCCCGTGAAGTTTTTAGTGCACTTTGTATTTGTTGGTGATTTGTCCATACCATTATATTTTGGATGATAAGAATATGTTTTCACTATATTTTGCTGATGTTGTCTATGGATTTTGGGGGTTATTAGGGCATTCAAGGAGATTCAAATACTACACTGCTGCCATCTTCCCAAAACCCTCTGGTGGCATTGATTTTCATAAAAATAGGGAACAATCCAAACATCCATTCATTAAAAAATTATAGTATGTCCATACAATTGAATAGTAGCTATTGAAAAAAACTGTAGTATGTTCACACAATTGGAAAGTAGCTGTTAAAAAAGAGAAGGGGTCAATTTACATGTACTCACATAAAGCTTTGCAAAATACTTTAAGTTATTTTTAACGGTGATTTGTAAAACAGGAAGTAATGAATGACCCACATTTTGTTGAAAATATGTGGAAGAGGAAAAGCTAGGAAAATATGTATTACTTCTTAGTGAAGTGATAGGTGGGATTATACAGAATTTTTATTTTCCAAATTAAACATTCCATCAATGTTTGAATTTTATAGTATGTGTATGTATTAACTTTTGTCATCAGAAAGTATATATTTAAAAAAACATAATGGTTATACTATAAAATTACATAACATAAAATTAACATACATATACAATTATAAATGTAATATATAGTATACCATGTAAATTAACATACATATACGATTATAAATGTAACATATAGTATACTATGTAACAAATCAATACTACTAGCCTCTGAAGAGAAAACTGGTGACTATAGAGTAGGCTTGAGATTAGAACTTTTCACTAGATACTACACCTTTTGAATACTGCACCATGTTTGTATATATTTAAAAAATAATATGAGTAAAATTAAAATTCTTATATATTCAGGTCATTTAATTTGAAGATTCTTTAACAGATCTCAGCAACGTTTGTTATAAAACTGTTATGGTGTCTTCAAAGACTTGAAAAATACACTAAAATAGAATTAGTCATTTGTATTCTGTATTTAAATTAGTTGCCAAAGGAATGAGGTTAATTTTAAACTTGTTTCCATTCTCCTTCGTATGGATCTACATCCCCTTGTTTTACTGACAATTGGGTACTCAGTTGTATGCTTCAATATTTTATTAAAGAAAAAAAATGCAATTTAAAATAAAAAAGCACATACATTTAAACCTCCTCTAAAATAGGTAATTTAGGCCAAACTTAATGGCTTTTTCCCCCTAAAACTGTATTAGCATAGGACATTTTCAAACAGAATAAATGGAACCAGAGATTTTATACTAAAAACTGATGTTTTCTACTAAGGTCTACCACAACAATAACGTGGACTAAAGATACTGAATTGGGTTCATCTTCTACAAGATGTATTTTACTAGTAAATGGCATCACTTCCACATATTTATTCTGGCAAGTCATTGATAGGCTTTAAAAAATCAAATACTTTAAGCACGATTTTTAAAAAATCTCAATGACATGTTTTTTTCTTTTCAAGCATAGAAATCCACCAAACCAGAACCAAAATATTCCCTTAGAACAAGAGTCATAAACTATGGCTAGGCCAACTCCAGCTTCTGTTTTTCTGCAATCTGTAACCTAAGGATGATTTATATGTGGTTGGGAGAAAGTCAAAAGAAAATAATATTTTGTGACATGTGAACATTATATGAAATTTATATTTTAGTGTTCATAAATTACTTTATTGGAACTTGATTTAGGTCATTCATTTACATATTGTCTATGGAAGCTTTTGCACAAGGGCAGAGTTGAGTAGTTGTGACAGAAATGACATGGTCCACAAGTCTAAAATATTTACCGTCTGGCTCTTTATAGAAAATAATTTGCCAATCTCTGCTTTAGAATACTTCATTAACCTAGAAATGCTAGGTCCATTAGAATCATAGGTTTTGAATCATCTCTCCAGTTTTATTTTAGTTCTGACAGACTGATCAATAAAACAATTGATTTGATTCTCAAATAGTAGTTTTCATTCATGACTTAGGTACATTCTTGAGACCAATAAGTAAGGTATTTAAAATAGCTTTCTTTCTCCTGAACTAAAATCTTCCCTTACAGCTGTCATCCTAGAGTAAAAAGGAAGAATAACATATCATTTGGTGCTGGGCCACATAATTAATGGACCAGTGCACACATTGATAGGTTTAGATGAAAAGTGACTGAAATTTGAACTGTTAGCTTTCCCTTTCTTGTTACTTCAAAACTAGTCTGGGCTTTAAACTTCAGCTTACAGGTGTTTATCTCTCCTTCCTTGTCACATAAATAGGCTCCTTGAGACATAGTTTTGTGGTTTGGTCCACCTAAAAAAAAAAACCCCAAAAAACCAAACAAACCAAACCCCAAAATTCCTACAATTTAATCCACAGATAAAGACTGGCCACTAATGTCCCTTAAAGTTGCCTCCATGCATTGACACCCTTCATATGCGTCCACATATGAAAAATTAGAAATGTCACTATTGAATATTAAGTTACGAATCAATTACACAGAAAGGTCTTTACCTCAGTTTGAGCACTGACCAGAATTCAGGTTGGTAATTCATGGTAAAAGGATTAAAACCTTTAATACTTATCTAAAGGCTTAGACATTTGAATTATCATCTTATTGAAATTAGACCACAAAAGTTATTTTATTGCAAGTAAGGTTGTTGTTGTTTTTTTATCTAGAAAGAAAGGGATGAAGCATTTTCATGGATTATATTGTACTTTTCAGTAAAATTTGAATTTTTTGATAAGTTAATATTACTTTTATTGAGACTAATTAAGATTAAGTTATTGAATATTCAGGACATTAGAAAATTGCTAGTTAGAAGTCAGTAAACTGTAATATTTCTTTTCATCCTTATTTTGGTTCAAAATTGTGCAGTTGTTAGAGAAGTATGATGTAAGTATATATATTTTTTGCATTAATTTTCATATTTTAATGTAAAATTAAGCATTTCTTATAAAATACAGCGGTTGACAACCTTTCGCCAGTGGTCTGCGGACTACCAGTTGGTAACCGCTGCTGTAAAACACAGATTTATGCATATTTCTTTATAAAGATAGCAAGGGTCTCTAGTGAAGCTTTTGGTGTTAATAGCAATTTTAATTTAGTATGTATATTGTCATACTGGAACAAATTATTAAGATATTTTAGAATACTGGTTCAAAACCTGCCAACAATAAATAAATTATATTCTTTGTCCTCAATCTGAAATAGTTGCTGATATAATGAAGCTAATTGTGATGTCTAAATATATAACTTATATGCATGCAGAGTGTCACAAATCTTTCTTCCATTGTTCTTTACATTAGGGTTTTATTATTTAGTTTAGTCCAGGTGGACACTTTTATGAGCCAAAACATAGAAGCATTTTCTGAATTTACCTTTAGGCATTAAGACAAAAAAACAAAACAAAAAAAAACCTAGCAGTATTATATCCTGACTTGTTTCAAATATCACCCTGCTACTTTGAATGACAGTTTATAATTTACAAGTAGGGTGTGGCTAATAAAATCACTGAAGCAGACATAAGCATAGGTTTTCCCTTATACACACTTCTGGCCTGTCAATCACATCTCCCAAATGCTTTGTTGCACAGGCATGCCAATAACTAAAACCACATTTTATCATCTTATACCCAAAGGCTTTTAAAAGGCCGTGCCGTCCTATCAGTGTTTGAAAACTCCAAAGTAAAGTTGGAAGTCCTCAAGCCCAGACTTCTATTCCATCTAAAGAGTAAAATTTCCTTGTGATTCATACAATGTATTATAAGAATGAAAATTATAATTTAACAAAATTGTTAGAACTTTGGTTTTAAAGTACTTATTCTGCCTTGTTTTCAACATTTTGTTATTTTAAAAAAATAATTCTTGGAAATATTACATATGCCCCTTTCCTTCCCATTAACCCCCTCCAGCCTGCTCCTTCCTCCAACCCCATGTTCTGTGGCCATGGGCCATGCATATATGCAAAAAAGGTCCTTGGTTGATTACCTTCCACTCACCCACCCACCCTCCCCTCTGAGATTCTGCACCCTGTTCCATGCTTCAAGTCTCTGGATTCACTCCGTTCATCAGATTATTTTGTTACTTAGTTTCTACAGATGAGTGAGATCATGTGATACTTGTCTTTCTCTGACTGACTTATTTCACTGAGCATGGTAACTCTCCAGGTCCCTCCATGCTGTCTCAAAAATTACCCTTTCTTTGAGAAGATTTGGATTATTACCTTATTGAAATTAGACCACAAAAGTTATTTTATTGCAAGTAAGGATTTTTATCTAGAAAGAAAGGGATGAGGCATTTTCATGGATTATATTGTACTTTTCAGTAAAATTTGAATTATATTACTTTTTTATTGACACTAATTAAGATTAAATTATTGAATATTCATGCTGTTTCAAAGGCTACCCTTTTTTTACTGCTGCATAGTATTCCATAGTATAAATGTACCACAGATTTTATATAATTGATTTTTTTACAGAGAGGAAGGAAGAGGGATAGTTAGAAACATTGATGAGAGAGAAACATGGATCAGCTGCCTCCTGCACACCTCCTTCTAGGGATGTGCCCGCAACCAAGGTACATGCCCTTGACTAGAATCGAACCTGGGACCTTTCAGTCCACAGGCTGATGCTCTATCCACTGAGCCAAACCGGTTAGGCTGTACCACAGCCTTTTTATCCACTCATCTACTATGGGCACTTGGGCTGTTTCCAGTTCTTAGCTATTGTAAATTGTGCTGCTATGAACATGGTAGCGCATACATTCTTTACATTCTTTCTAATTGGTGTTTCAGGTTCTTAGGGTATATTTCTACAAGTGGGAACTGTCAAATGGCAGTTCCATATTTAATTTTTGAGGAATTTCCATACTGTTTTTGATAATGGCTGCACAAGTCTGCATTCCCACCAGGAGTGTACTAGGGTTCCCTTTTCTCCACATCCTCGCCAGCACTTGCCATTCGTTGATTTATTGATGTAGCCATTCTGACAGGTGTGAGGGATACCTCATTGTTGTTTTAACTTGCATCTCTCTGATGATCAGTGACTTTGAGCATTTTTTGTTTCATTTGTCTCCTGGGCATCTGTATGTCCACTTTGGAGAAGTGTCTATTTAGGTCCTTTGCCCATTTTTGAATTGGATTGTCTCTCTTCCTTTTGTTAAGTTGTATGAGTCCCTATGTATTTTGGGTAGTAACCCTCTATCAGATGTATCATTGCCAAATATGTTCTCCCCTACAGTGGGCTCCTTTTTTATTTTGTTGGTTTCTTTTGCTGTGCAGAAGAAATTTTGATGTAGTTCCATTTGTTTATTTTCTCTGTTTCCTTTGCCCTAGGAGATATAACTGTAAACATTTTTCTGAGATATGTCTGAGATTTTGCTGCCTATAGTTTCTTCTAGGTTTTTATGGTTTCACGACTCACATTTTATTCATTTTGAGTTTATTCTTGTGTATGGTATAAGTTGGTGGTCTAGTATCTGTTCAGTTTTCCCAACACCATTTATTGAAGAGATTGTCTTTACTCCATTGTATGCTCTTGCCTCCTTTGTCAAATATTAATTGGGCATAGTGGCTTGGGTTGATTTCTGGAGTCTCTGTTCTGTTCCACTCACCAATGTGCCTGATATGGTGGCCTTGTAATATAACTTGAAATCTGGTATTGTGATCCCTCTAACTTTGTTTTTCTTTCTCAAGATTGCTGCAGGGATTTGAGGCCTTTTTGATTCCATATAAATGTTTGGAGTGTTTGTTTTAGTTCTGTGAAATGTGCTGTTGGTATTTTAATAGGGATTGCACTGAACCTGTAGATCACCCTGGGTAGTGTGGACATTTTAATGGTGTTGATTCCACCAATCCATGAACACGGTATATTCTTCCAATTGTTTATATCTTCTTTTATCAACATCCTGTAGTTTTCCAAGTACAGGTCTTTTGCCTCCTTGGTTAAGTTTATTCTGAAATATCACAATTTTTTTTGTTGCAGTGGTAAGTGTGGTTGTTTGTTTAGTTTCTCTTTCTGAGAATTCATTATTGGTGTATAAAAAAGCCATTAATTTTTGGGTGTTGATTTTGTATCCTGCTACATTACCAAATTCATTTATTAAATCTAGTAGTTATTTATTTATTTATTTTTAAATTTATTAAGGTATTATATGTGTACATAGCTTACCATTGCCCCCCCCCCCACCTCCCATTCATACCCTCCCTCCCCAGAGTTCTGTGTTCATTGGTTGTACTTATGTTCATGCATACCAGTCCTTCGGTTGTTCTCTTATCTCCCCCCAGGTCTCCTTCCCCTCCCCGCTGTCATTTGACAATCTGCTTGTTTTATGGTGACTATCTCAGGACCACATGAATAGAATCCGCTCCTCATTTGGCAGTCTGCTTGTTTTATGGTGACTATCTCAGGACCACTTGAATAGAATCCGCTCCTCCTCTGGTTCACACCGCCCCTCCCCCCGGGTCCCACTGTTTCCCTGGGGCACATGTCTCCCCTGGGGCACACAGCTCTCCCGGGACACACGGTCCCCTGGGACACATGGCTCACCCGGGGCACACGGCCCCCTGGGACACATGGCTCACCCTTTTTGGCAGAGACTTTAGGGTTTTCTAGATACAGTATCATGTCATCTGCGAATAATGAGAGTCTTACTTCCTCCTTTCCAATTTGGATGCCTTTTATTTCTTCTTCGTGTCTGACGGCTGTGGCTAGGTCTTCAGGACTATGCTGAATAAGAGGGGTAGAAGCAGACATCCCTGTCTTGTTCCTCTTCTTAGGGGAAATGGTTTTAATTTTTGCCAAGTATGATGTTGGCTATACGTTTGTCATATATGACCTTTATCATGCTGAGGCATGTCTCCTCTATTCCCACTTTCTTGAGAATTTTTATCAAAAAAGGGTGTTGAATTTTGTCAAATGTTTTTCTGCATCTATTGATATGATCATATGATTTTTGTCTTTCAGTTTGTTTATGTGATGTATCACGTTTATTGATTTGCGGATATTGTACCAGCCTTGAATCCCTGGAATAAACCCCACTTGGTCAGGCTGCATGATCTTTTTAATGTATTGCTGGGTGTGATTTGCTAATATTTTGTTGAGGATTTTAGCTTCTGTGTTCATCAGGGATATTGGCCTGTAGTTCTCTTTCTTTGCAGTGTCTTTATCTGTTTTTGGACTTAGAATAATGCTCGCCTCCTAAAAAGAGTTTGAAAGTGTTCCTCCCGCTTGGATTTTTTTGGAATAGTTTGAGGAGTATAGGTGTTAGTTCTTTAAATGCTTGGTAAACTCCCCTATGAAGCCATCCAGACGTGAGCTTTTGTTTGCTGGGAGGTTTTTTTATTTTGTTTTTTATTACTGCTTCTGTTTCATCAATTGTTATTGGCCTATTCAGGTTTTCTGAATCTTCCTGATTCAGGCTTGGGAGATTGTTCAACATTTTCTACACTAGAATATAGGAAATGTTAGCACAAATGACTTAAAAATGTT
The DNA here is from genome assembly GCA_963924515.1 of Vespertilio murinus. Lineage (NCBI taxonomy): Eukaryota > Metazoa > Chordata > Mammalia > Chiroptera > Vespertilionidae > Vespertilio > Vespertilio murinus. Next base: position 36,597,721 of record OZ004713.1, on the reverse strand, counting down.
AGGAAATGTTAGCACAAATGATTTAAAATTATTATATATATGTATAATATCTTTAGTGGTTTCATGCATATTAAGGTCTAGTGAAAACAACATCACAGCAACAAAGAACCCTATGGCTATGGCTAACTACATCTCTTTCCCCTTCTGCCCCAAACACAGCATCCTTAGTAGTTTTCTCTTACTTATGTATTTATTATCTTTCTATATTCTGTCTTTTAGGGGATAACCTGGTACATATTTTAACTTAGATGGGTGACAGGAGCAGGGTTTAAATCAATAAAAGTTCTACATGTATTTTAGCACTTTCTAGTTTTAGAAAATTAGTTCTTATTATAGCAGATTTCAGAACTGGACATGAAGTTGATGGCAGCTTGTTACTTCTTGCATGTCTTCTGTAATTGGAGCATGAGGTCAGAAAGTAACTTGAGAGATGCAGGGAGCAGCAGAAGAGTGGGTGAATCTGACTGGGCATGTATAAGTTTAAGCTGAATGTGAGGTTGTTGGTTATAACATTACCTTGGAAGTCTAGGATATTTTTAGCTAAAATGGATAGTATGGATGTGTCCTGGAGGAAAACGATGTCTCTAACTTTGATTATGTCTCCTGATGACTACTGTCTGTTGTTTGGTGCATTAGGAGGTTTTCTCTTAATCTTTTTTGGTTTCTTAGTCTGAAGTCCTTCCAAATCCAGTGATTGGGGAGGTTGTGAAGTTAACTAGTAGTGCAGGTGTGGAAGTTAAAATTAGTATGCAGTGATATTCTGTGAGTGTAAATTATTATTTACTGGCCAGAGTATAACCCTCCAGTGCAGGACTTACGTTTGAAGTATTTTTTTAGATACACAGAACCAGGTGTACTGGCAGATAACTTCCCCATCTCTCGGTCTATACCCCTTGTCTTGAGGGGCTTGTTTCTAAAAGGTTCTTGGTTATATGAGGCATTGCCATGTGTGCATGTCCACATGCTGTTTGCTCTTAATAGTCTCAGTTAATAAAATATGGAGAATTTATGACCAAAGCTCAAGCAAAGCCTTTACTTTTTTGAGACTATTCATTAAACAGGGCAGTGAGGTTAGAGAAATGGGGATGAAATAAACTATGAATCCCAGAAAAGTTTAAATATCTTTGATGAGGGGTTGGCCCACTTGGAGTTGTCCATAGTTGAAAGGTGTGAGATGGTACTGCACTGTCATTTTGATTTGCATGTCTCAGATGACTAGTGAGTTTGAGCATGTTTTGATATGTCTCTTGGCCTTCCTTATGTCCTCTAAAATCACATAGGAACTCTTGCCTTCAAATATTCCTGGGTATTGGGAAGGATGGTATTGGATTGTGGCAATAGTCCTCCAGAATATTTGAAAGCAAGAGTTCCTACATTTTTTCAATATATTATTAATGAATAAATATTTTCAAGTGGAAAGAGCAAGCCTAAAACTAGAAATACAAATGTTTAAAAATGCCACAACTCAGAACACATTAACATCTTCTCAAATAGTTCAGTTTTCAAGTGAGATTCTTTATATCTGTTCGATATAACATTTTATGTGGTTTTAATGATATTAAAATAAATATTTTCCTTTTGAATAAAACCTTTGTTTCCAAATGCCATGTAAATAGTCAAAGGAATGCACAGTGGATATTACTTTATCCTACTCTCTAGACTTCTATTAGTAGCCAAGTCGGTAACATTTGTACTTGCCTATTGAATTCCACTAATGGGAACACAGTGGGGGTTTGTCATATAGTGACTAGAATTTCATCAAAACCTACAAAAAGAAACATTTTTGTGACTATAGTGTATGCTTTGAAAGAAATGTTATAAGTTTTAAATGAAATATAATTTTTCTTTGAGAAGTCAAGTTGAAATGTTAATTTTTAAATTATGTTACAATGTTTTCTCTCATTAAGCAAAATAAGCCAGTCAGAGAAAAATAAATATCACATGATCTCACTCATTTGTGGAATATAATGAACAACATAAACAGATCCAGAAACAGAGAAGCATTGACTGTCAAATTTCAGAGGGAAGGCAGGGGTGGATGTGGGGGAGTAAGAGAGCAATCAAAGGACTTGTATCGTGCACATAAGGATAACCAATGGCACCAGGAGGGTGAGGCTTGTGCTGGGAGGCCGGGGAGAGCTCAAAGGGGGAAAAGGAGACATATGTAATACTTTAAACAATAAAGAAAAAAAGAAAAAAAAAACCTAAAAAAAAAATCACTTCTTCCCGATCTTTCTCTCCCTTTCTACCCTTACCAGGATTTTGTATTATCATAGTTTTAAAATTTAGTTGTTCTAATAGGTACTTAGTAGTATCTCATTATGGTCTTGGTTTGCATTTTCCTAGCGGCTAGTGCTGTTGAACACCTTTTCATGTGTTTATTTGCATACTATATCCTCTTCAGTGAAATATTTCTTCATGTCTTTAGCCAATTTTTTAATTGAATTATTTTTACTGGTGAATTTTCAGATTTCCTTATGTAGTCTAGTTATGAGCACTTTGTCAGATACATGGTTTGCAAATATTCCCCCCCCCCCAATCGCTAGTGTTTTTCAAAGAGAAAAAGTTTTAAATTTTAAGTAAGTCCAATTTAATAAATTTTTTTCTTTTATGGATTATGATTTTGGTGTCATATCTAAGAACTCTTCACTGAGCCACAGTACCCCCCATTTTTCTCTGTCTTATATTTAAATCTATAACCTGTTTTGAGTTTTTGTATAAAACATGAGTTTTAATTCAAGGCACATTTGGAAGAGGGTGGCTATGGCTGGCTATCCAGTTGCTTCATCACCATTTGTTGAAAGGTATCCTTCCTCCAAAAAGTGGGCTTTGCACCACTGTTAAAAGTCATTTGGGCATATTTGTATGGGTCTATTTCTTGGTTTTCTATTCTATTCTATTTATGTCTATTCCTCCACAATATTATAGTCTTGATTACTGTCTATAATAATAAAAGCGTAACAGGCTTCTTAGATCGGACAACCGAATGACCTTCTGGATGTCATTCCAGACATCCTTCAGACAAAGATGTGGCAGAGACGGCCAGGCAGGCAGAGTGGTTAGGGGCCATCAGGCAGGCCAGCAGTTAGGAGGCAGCGGTCCTGGATTGTGAGAGGGATGGCCAACTTCTGCTTTAAGCCTGATCCTGGGGCCTAAACCCCCCAGTTGAATATCCTCCAAGGGGTCCCAGATGCAAGAGGGTGCAGGCCAAGCTGATGGACCCCCTTCCCCGTGCACAAATTTCATGCACCAGGCTTCTAGTAGCTTATAAGTCTTGTAAAAGGTAGACTGTGTCTGAGGTTTTTGTTCATTTATTGCTATCATATAAAAAATGAAAATAATAAAGTCCCACATCTGAGTGGAATCACGATTCTTAACTTTTTCTGACTTACTATGCTGTTGCAAATGGCAGTATTTCATCTTTTCTTATGGCTGAATAGTATTCCATTGTGTATATGTACTACATTATCTTTATCCAGTCATCTATTAAGGGACATTTGGTTGTTTACATGTTTTGACCACCACGGGTAATGCTGCAATGAACATAGATAGGGGTACATATAGCTTTGAAAATGTTTTCAAAATTTTCTGGGTGGATACCCAAAAGAGGGATTTCGGGGTCATATGGCAACTGTATTCTTAATTTTCTGAGAAACTTCCATACTCTTTTCCATAGTGGTTGTACCAGTTTACATTCCCACCAGCAATGATTGAGGGTTCCTTTTTTTCCACAACCTTTCCAACACTTATTACTTGTCTTGCTGATAATAGCCATTCTAACAGGTGTGAGGTGGTATCTGATTATAGTTTTGATTTACATTTCCCCTAATAGCTAGTAAGTTGACCATCTTTTCATATATCTGTTGGCCATTTGTATGTCTTCATGGGAGAAGTGTTTCTTCAGGTCCTCTACCCATTCTTTAATTGGATTATTTATTTGTTTGGTGATGAGTTGTATGAGTTCTTTATTTAACCCCATGCCAGAGCTGTTAGTGCAAATATCTTCTCTCATTTGGTTGATGCCTTTTTGATTTGTCGGTTTCTCTTGCTGTGCAGAAGCTCTTTAGTTTGATACAGTCCCAATCATGTATTTTTACTTTTATATCTGTGACTTTGGGGTCAAATTCATAAAATGCTAAGACCAATGCCCTTAAGTTTAGTACTTATGTTTTCTTCTATATAATATATTGTTTTAGGTTTTATATTTGGGTCTCTGATCCATTTTGAGTTAATTAACCAATCTCTCCTCAATAAATTTAATTTAAAAAAAGAGTAAAGGTTAACTGAAAAAAATAGGTTTACTGATACTTTTCTCTTTATGCTTTAAAAAAATTATGTTAACTCTTCCATATACATTTTAGAATGATCTTATCTCCATCTACCATTAATGTTGCTGGGATTTTGATAGGAATTGGGTTAAACCTAAAAATAAATTTAAAGAGATATGACATCTTTACTATATTGAGTCCTCCAATCCATAAACACAGTGTGTCTCTACACTGATTTAGGCATTTGATTTTTGCATAAATATGTTACAGTTTTCAGCAGATAAGTCTTATGTTTGTCACATTTACAACTAAGTTTTATTGTTTTGAGCAACTGTATATGGTATTATATTTTTAATTTATTTCAGTGTCTATGTGTCCATTGCTGGTCTATGGAAATACTTGATTTAAAAAAAATTAATCTTTTACCCTGCAATCTTGGTGAATTCATTTATTATTTCTAGGAGGTTTTATTTGGTTAAGATTCCTTGATGTTCTCTTTGTCAACTATCATGTCATTAGAAAATAGAGTTTATTTCTTCCTTTTCAGTCTGTGTAACATTTATTTCCCCCTCCCCACCCCCTTTTTTGCCTTATTGCACTGGCTAGAACTTGGTTGAATAACAATGATGAGAATAGCTATCTTTACCTTGTTCCTAGTCTGGGAAGAAAACATTGTCTTTCATTATTATGATGCTTACTGTAGGTATTTTGTAGGTATTCTTTATTAAGTTGTAGAAATCCCTCTTTTTTTCCTATTTTTTTCTGAGTTTTTAATCATGAATGGGTGTTGAATTTTGTCAGGTGCTGTCTGCACTGATTGCAATAATCATGTGATTTGTTTTCTTTAATCTATTCTTTATTAGATTACATTGGGTTTCAAATATTGAATCAGTCTTTCATGCCTGGGTTACCCCACTTAATCATGGTGTGTAATTTTTTAATAGATTGCTGAATTCTGTTTGCTGATATTTTGTAAAAGATTTTTAAATTTATATTCCTGAATAATATTGACATGGAGTTTTCTTTTTGTACTCTGCTTGGCTTTGTTGTCAGGGTAATAACTGGCTTAACTAAGATGAGGTGGAATGTGGTCCTTTCTTTTTTGGAAGAGATTGTGTAGAATTGGTGTTAACTCTTTAAAAGTTTGGTAGCCTTCTCTAATGTAATCATCTAGACCTGGAGTTTTCTTTTTTCTTCAGTTTTCATTTCACATTGGGTGAGTTATGATAGTTTGTACTTTTGGCCAAATTGACCCATTTCTTCTAAGTTATCAAATTTAGGTGTAGAGAACTATTTGTAGCATTCCTTTTGATGTCTTCAGCAATACTCCCTTTTCATTCCGAATAGTTTTTGTGTGTGTGTGTGTGGGGGGGGGGGGGTAGACTTGCTAGAAGTTGCTCATTTTACTGAACTTTTCAAAGAACAAGCCCTGTGTTTCTTTTATTTTTTTCTGTTTTCAATTTTATTGATTTTTATCCTCTTTATTATTTTCTTCCTTTAACTTTGGGTATATTTTGCTCTTCTTCTTCTTAGTTTTTGGCTCTTACTTTTCTCTTTTTCTAGAAGTGAGAACTTAGGTTATTGATGACAGATTTTTAATATACGTGTTCAGTGCTATAAATTTGCCTCTTGGCATTTCTTTAGGTGCATTCCAGAATTTTCAATATATCATATTTTCATTTATATTCATTTCAATGTATTTTTAAATTTTCCTTCAGACGTCTTATTTTTGACTCAGATTATTTAGAAGGATACTGTTTAGTTTCCTTGTGTTTGGAGACATGACTGTTTTATTTAGCTTATTTTTCTCTTATCATTGATTTCTATTTTGATTTCACTAAATCCAGAGATCAACAAATTTAAAAGAACTGAAATCACATAGAGTGTGAAGTTTGTTTTTAAGCTCAGAATATGGTCTGTTCTGGAATATATTTCATGAGCAATTGAGAAGAATATGTTGATGTCCTTGGGTAGTTGATGGTATTGTTTGACTTCTATATCCTTGTCAATTTTCTGTCTAGTTCTATTAATTACTGTGAGTGGGGGTACGGATATCTATAACCACAGTTGTGGGCTTGTCTAATTCTTCTTTACATTTTACCACTTTTAGCTTCACTTATTTGGAAGTTCTGCTGTTTACTGCATACATACTCATGTGTTCCTGGTGGATTGCTCTTTTATGATAACAATGTCTAATTTCTTGGTAATTTTCATTGCTCCAAAGTCTAGCTGACAATAATACAACCACTTCGGATTGCTATATTTTTTCTTTCAATTTTAGTTTGTACTGGTTTTATATGTACAGCTTAATGGTTAGATACTCATATCCATTACATATTGTTCTGCTTGATTGATGTTTCCAGTACTCCACCTGTCACCATACATAGTTATCACAATATTATTGACTATATTTCCTATGCTTTACTTACTTATCCTTGCCTGTTTTGTAACTATCAGTGCTTCTTAGTCCCTTCACCTTTTTTTACCCAGTCTTCCAAATACCTTCTTCCCTGGCAACCATCAATTATATCTGTTTCTTTGAATTTTGTTTGTACCATTTGTCTTTATTTGATTGACTTAATTCATTGGCATAATAATCTTTAGGTCCATCCATACTGTTGTAAATGGTAAGATTTCATTCTCTTTTACAGCTGAGTAATATCCCATTGTACATATGTACCACAGCCTTTATATCTACTTATCTATTAATGGACACTTGGGTTGTTTCAATAGCTTGGCTATTATTAATAACACTGCAGTGAACATAGGAGTGCATATATCCTTCTGAATTTGTAAGTTAGATTTCTTTTAACTAAATCCCCAGAGGTGGAATCACAGGAGCTTTTTTAGTTTGATGTAGTCCTACTTACATTATCTTTGCCTTAACTTTTGGTGCCAAATTAAAAAAAATAACACCAAGACTGATGTCAAGGAACTTAACACATATATAAAGAACTCCTTAAAATAAGAAAAAGGATGTTAACTCTATAAAATAATGATCAAAGGTCTTGAAAGACACTCCACAAAACATATATCCGTATTTCCAATAAACTTATAAAAAGATGCTTAACTTCATGAGTCACCAGGGAAATATAAATTAAATTTACAATGAGTAAAATGAGTAAACGATATTGGAAATAACAAGTATTGGCAAGGATAGTGATGAGCTGGAATTTTCATATACTGATAACAAAAAAGTAAATTGTTTCAGTTACTCTGGAGAAATCTTCGAAGGTATCTACTAAAATGGAATGTATGTAGAAATGCGTAGGTGTATGCACAAAGGCCATGCAGAAGAATATAAGAGCCTCAAACTGGAAATAACTCAAATGTCCATCAGTGACAAAATGAATAAGCAGACTGTAACATATCTATGGTATACAGGGGGATAATATAACAGTGATATGGGCGTATTTTAAAAAAACATAATGTTAAGTAAAATACATCAGACCTCAACCCTTCTCAAAAGACATTCTATTAGTTATCTCTATACATTACTGACAATACATATATTTATGAGAGCACCTATTTCTAGATAAGGATGCATGATTTTCTTCCAAGTAAAATGATTTGTTGTATTATAAGTCAGGAATGTTTATACTTTGGAGGTACAAGAACAGGATACAAAGGAGGCTTTTAGAGGTGGTGATAAAATTCAGTTTAATTATCTGTATGCTTGTTATGAATGTGTTCACTGAGTTGAACATTTACTAGTAACATATGCATACTCGTTCAAATGTATATTATACTTTAACATTTACTTTAAAAAGCACACACTCATTTTCCTATTATAGAAACAATATTTGGCGCTTTAGAAGCAAATCTTGTGATCTAACCATATTATTTGTTGAAACCCCATGCTCTGGAACAGGAGTTTGTAATGACAGCTAAATAATTGCAAAGACTTTAAATAAAAAGGAAAAGTAGGTAAAACATAAATGTATTGCTTGAATTGTCTGGTCATAGATATGTAAACTCTAAATAGAGTACCTACCAACAGATACATCTAACTATCAAGGAATAGAAGATTCTTCCCAGACCCCAATTTCTAGATTTTTTTTTCCTGAGCAAAAGACTTTCCTAAGCATTTAAGCAATTGAACTCAATTCTTTGACAGATAATAGGAAAGAAAAAAAGACATACTCCATAGGTCTTTAAAATATTGTTTTCAAAATTTCTTGAAATTCCTGACCTGAGTCCTCTTTGTGATATGTCACACCTTGTCACATCAAGTTACCTTACATTGAATATACAGAAGAAAGGTTACAAATTTAACATGCATACCACCTGACATAAAAATATTTGCCAGCTATTTCTTCTGCTTAAATGAATGCATTCAGATATGTACATTATTCGCTTAGAAAAACTAAAAGTCATTTCTATGTAGTACTACAATGCATATTTTTAAAAACTTCTCTTTTAGAAGAGGGAAGAGTTTTACTAAAAATAACATGTTTCCATTTCACATTTTGTCTTCTTTTGCCCTTGCATATGAATGTATGTGCAAAAACTTGTTTCGCTTTCTTCTTAGAAACAGTCTTACCAGGAACGTGGTAACTAGTAATTTAGTCAGAAAATACATTAAAAAGAAAAAGGAACTAATTTAATTTTAAAAGAAAAGTTGCCCTGGAAGCATATATGGTGGTTAGGTTACTATACCATTTATAATAAAAAAAAAAAAGATAGGAAGATGTAAACACTTATTTTTGATTACTAAGGCCAGATAAAGTGAGTTCATGAGGATAGTTACCGTATTTGCCGGCGTATAAGACGACCCTTTGGCCCTGAAAAATATGCCTCCAAGTGGGGGGTAGTCTTATATGGCGAGTATATAACAAACTCTGTATTTTTAGTGGAAATGTTAGGGGGTCGTCTTATACTCCCAGTCGTCTTATACGCTGGCAAATACGTATTTTTCAGGGCCAAAAAATCGTCTTATACGCCGGCAAATACGGTAGGTAAGTTAGGAAAAAAGAATCTGACTGTGGATAAGTAATCACTTTTCATACACACACACTCAATAGTCTCCAGTAATATAAATTGTTTAGCTACATTAAGCAGATTTGCTAAACAATACTTAGTTCTCATTCTCATATTGTGTTACAAATATAGCTTTAAATAGAAATAACCACTGAATGAACAAGTCAGTTTCTTTTAGTTCTAGAGGAGTTGAAGAAATTTACCATTTAATAAGTGAAAGAACTACTTTGCTCAAAATCCAAGGTAAAGAAGTTCAGTTCCACATTAGTATCATTACCTGCCGACTTATTCAAAGGTGTTCGAGACCGTATGAGATGGTCACACAGCTATTTCCCTGCAGTATGCTATGAAAATGCTGTAAGTATGTACTTTTGACAATGTTAGTATAATATAGTGAACAAAGACAACAAAGAAAAGCTTTCTTACTATCCTTCTTAAATTCAAAAGACAAATGAATGAAACCCAAAGCAAAAAAACCCCCACAAAACAAAACCTCAAAAAACAACAAAAACCTAACAAGCAGTTTTGGGGCAGCAAGTAATATATATGTAAAACAGCAGCAGACTTGATATATATATATTTAGCAGAATAGCAAAGTGGTTCCAAGTATGTGATTTGAAATCAAACAGGCATTGTTTTAAATTCTGACTCTGACACCTCTGACACTTTGAGTCTATGTCCTTATTTATAAACTAGAAGCCCGGTGCATGAATTTGTGCACCAGTGAGGTCCCTTGGCCTGGCCTGTGGGGTTGGGCCAAAACCAGCTCTCCAACATCCCCTTGAGGGGTCCCAGATTGCAAGAGGGTGCAGGCCAGGCTGAGGGACCCCACCAGTACACGATTGGGCCGGGGAGGGACTGCAGGAGAGCTCCAGGACAAGTCCGGCCCGTCTTACTCAGACCCCAGCAGCAAGCTGGCCATTTGCCCCCTGGTGGTCAGTGCTTGTGATAGTGAGAGGTTGAGCAGCCTTAGCATTCATTAGCATATTACACTTTGATTGGTTGAATGGCCGACCGAACGACCAGACACTTAGCATATTAGGCTTTTATTATATAGGATGGGAAAGATAATACTTAACTCTTAATATTGTAAATATGAAAAAACAGTAATTGTAGAACTGTTAGCACCATGCCTTGCAAATAATATGTGCTAGTAAATAGTAGTTATTTTTATTTTTAATTAAAATTAGTCCCACCCTGGCCAGGTGGTTCAGCTGGTTAGAGCATCATCTGGGTACATTTTGGGTTAGATTCCCAGTCGGAGCTTGTGTGGGAGGCAACTGATGTTTCTCTCTCTCTCTCAAAATATCCTTTGGTGAGGATTAAAAAAAGATTAGTTCCTTTCTTTTCTAACCAATAATATTTTATTTTTTAGATTCAGCACAGTAGAGAAGTTAAAAACATGTTATGAGAATAAAAGAAAGACCTATGCAGCTTTCTGCATTATACTTTTTTCATTTGTAAAATAGATACATTTGTGATATGTTGAGACTATTAAATGAGGTAGTGCACGAAGTGTTCAACACATTCCCCAACAACAGTGAGCACTTGACAAATGGCTAAAATCATAACTCTCAATTATGTGATTCCATAATCAATAAAAAAATAAATAAAATTTGTAAAACATTTTAAAGATGAAGAACTAAAGTGGTTCCCAACATGGGGCACATGCCTCACAGGGGGGCAATTTGATTTTTAAGGGGGCAATTCAAGAATGAGTTAACAGTGGATTTTTTGCATTTCTTACAGTTCTAGGGGCCTCATATACAGTTTATAAATATATATTGTGACATATTTATGCATTTCAGTTCTCTATTACGTTTTGAAACTTTATTTGCTGTTTTTTCATATCACTTTATATTATTTTTAAAAACAATTTCTTAGTGATTTCTTCCTCAGTACTTCAACTGTCGTTTCATTCTTCTATTTTTCTCTTTTATGGATGCCATGCTCTCTGGAAGCTTGTTTAGACCAAGTTAATGGCCGTTTAGGTTTCCTCTTTGTGAATAGGAGTTCACTTTTTTGAATAATAAGAATTCTATGTCACAGGGGAGGGCATCAGGATTTTCGAGATGCTTAGGTGGGACAAGGCCAAACACAGGTTGGGAAGCACTGCTATAAATGCTTAGCATTTATTGTTAGCAATGCCTAACAAGGTTAAGTTCCTCTTCAAAATGCAGCGACTTCTTGATGAGCTAGTTGTTAAAATAACTTGGCATGCCAAAAAGAGTTTCTGTATCATACCAGTGATTTCATGGATATAGCAATTGTTAGAACTTACTAATTATAACTATTAATCATTCTTCTAGGTTATAATTGTCTCACAAAATTGAGGATGTGAGAAGTGAAATAACTAATTTGATTCTATGCTTCAAGCTGGAATAGAGTAAAGCCCAAGCTTTCTGAGCAGTACTAGTGCTGTAGAGTTGCCATCCCATATGGTAACCACTACTGTGTGTGGCTATTTAACTCTTGACACATGGCTGGTATGACTGAGGAACTAATTTTTAAATTTTATATAACTTTAAATAATTTAAAATTTAAAACTGACACCGAGTTTAGTAATTATACAAACTTTAAGAACATTTAGATCAAACTAAATAACCCCAATGTACCTATTCAACTAATTTAATGTAAATTTTATGAAATCTAAATATGAAGTATTTCCAATGAAAACTTAACATCTGGTAAGTTTTTTAAGATATAGTAGTGCCCAGCAAGCGTGGCTCAGTGGTTGAGTGTCAACTTATGAACCAGGTCACAGTTCGATTCCCGGTCAGGGCACATGCTCAGGGTTGTGGGCTTGATCCTCTCAGTCTAGGGCATGCAAGAAGTAGCCAATCAATGATTCTCATCATTGATGTTTCTATCTCTCTCCTCCCTTCCTCTCTAAAATCAATAAAAATATATATATATTTTTAAAAAGATAGCAATTTTAAAGTTAAGTAGTTTGCATTACATTTCTATTAGATAACACCGCTATACAGATTTAAATTATATATGGACCTTATTCCCTCTTTTATCCTTTCAATTCAATTACAGAAAGCTGAAGAATACTTGAATGTTAAAAATTCAGTTCTGTAGTAACAGAATCAGGAACAGTTACATAGGTCTTTGATATGTAGAGACTTGGCCTTCAGGAAGCATAATCTCAGTGATGTGCTGATAAATGTTTAACAACTATAGATCATCAAAAACCAAAATAAAATATAAACAGGGGCATGGCTACATGGTACAGGCTGACAACTGTTGAAGGAATCGGGGAGAGGAGAACTGGCTGGAAAAGGTGAAGGGATCAGCCAAAGGACATACATGCATAACCCAGAGTCACAGACAACAGTGTGATGAAGGCCTGAGGGAAGGGGGAGGCATATCCAAAAAATATTACTAAGAGTGAAGTCAAAGAGTTACTACTTATGTTTTCTTATAGAAGTTTGAGGTCTGACATTTAAGCCTTTAATCCATTTTGAATTAATTCTTATATATCATATAAAAGAATTATGATTCTTTTGCATATCTGTCCAATTTCCCCAATACCTCCAACTTTCTTCTTCTTTCTCAAGATTGCTTGGCTATTTGTGGTCTTTTGTGATTTCAGATAAATTTTAGGATTATTTTTTTCTAGCTCTGTGAAAAATGCCAATATTTTTATAGGGATTGCAATGAATCTGTGGATTGCTTTGGGTAATATGGACATTGTATGATGTTCTTTCTATTCATAAGCATGGTATAACTTTGCATTTATTTGTATCTTCTTCAATTTCTTTTTTCAATGTCTTATAGTATTCCAAGTATAGGTGTTTTATCTCCTTGGTACAATTTATTCTTTGAAATTTTATTCTTTTTGATGCAATTGTAAATGGGATTGCTTTCTTAATTTCTCTTTTGATAGTTTTTTATTGGTTTGTTATTGGTATATAAAAGTATAACCAATTTCTGAATATTAATTTTGCATCATGCTACTTTATTGAATTACTTAATAGTTCTAATAGTTATTTGGTGGATTCTTTAGGATTTTCTCTATATAGTATCATGTCATCTTCAAATAATGAGTTTTACTTCTTCCTAATTTGTATGACTTTAATTGCTTTTGTCTGATTGACGATGACAGTGATCATCCGTGTGTTTCTGATTTTAGAGAAAAAGCATCCAGCCTTTCACAGTTGACAATGATGTTAGCTATGGGCTTGTCATATACAGCCTTTTTATGTTGAGGCATTTTCCTCATTCCTCACTCTGCTGAGAGTTTTTATCATAAATGGATATAGATCTTTGTCAAATGCCTTTTCCATATCTGTTAATATAATTTTTATTCTTTATTTAGTTTTTGGTGTATCATGTTAATTGATTTACTAATATTGAATCAACTTTGTATCTCAGGAATAAATCCCACTTCATCATGATGTACAATCTATTAATGTATTGCTGTATTTAGTTTACTAATATTTTGTTGAAGATTTTCACATCTATTTCACAGTGGGCTGTAATTTTCTTTTGTAGTGTCTTTGTCTGGTTTTGGTTTCAGGGTAATGCTGACACATCATGAGTTTGGAGCCTTCCTTCATCTTTATATTTTGGAATAGTTTGAGACAAATGGGTATTAATTTTTCCTTAATATTTGGTAAAATTCACCTAGGAAGATGCCTAGTCCAGGGCTTTTGTTTGTTGGGAGATTTTGCTTACTGATTCAGTTTTATTAGTAGTTACCAGTCCATTCAGATTTTGTTTCTTCTTGATTCAGCCATGGAAGATTGCATGTTTCTAGGGATGTATCTGTTTCTTTTAGGTTGTCCAACCTGTTGACATAGTTGTTCATAATATTTCCACATAAACTTCTATATTTCTGTGGTATTGGCTGTCATTTCTTTTTTATTTTCACTTTATTATAGATGTCTCTCTCTACCCCCCACTCTGTCCACCTTCACCTGGCCCCCTTCCTCCCCTCCCTCTGGCCATCACCACACTGTTGTCTTTGTCATGGGCTATGTATAAATGTTCCTTGGCTAATCTCTTCACCTTCTTTCATCCAGTCTGCCCCACCCCCCTCTACTCTGACACCTGTCAGTCTGTTCCTTGTATCCTTGCCCCAGGAACTATTTTGTTTTATTTTGTTAGATTCCACATATAAGTGATATCATACAGTATTTATTTTTCTCTGACTGGCTTTCATTTCTGTTTTCATTAATTTGGGCCTTCTCTTTTTCTTGATGAGACTGGCTAAAGCTTACCAATTTTATCTTTTCCGAGAACCGAGTTTTTGTTTCACTGATGTTTTCTATTGATTTTTGAAATACTCTTTCATTTCTTTCAGCTCTGGTTTTATTATATTCTTCTACTCACTTTGGGCTTCTTGTTCTAGTTACTTTTAGTGTAAGTTAGATTGAGATTTTCCTTGCTTCTTGAAACAGGCCTGTGTTATAATTTTCCCTTTTAGTACTGCTTTGGCTTTGTCCCTTCAATTTTGGGATTCTTGTGTTTTCATTTGTCTTAAGGTAACTTTTTATTTCTCCCTTGATCTTGTTATTAACCCATTCATTAGTAACATGTTATTTACCCTCGGTGCTTGTGCATTTTTCAGTTTTCTTCTTATAATTGATTTCTATTTTCATACCATTGTGATCAAAGAAAAATGCTTGATATAATTTCAATCTTCTTAAATTTACTGAGACTTGTTTTATGATGTAACATGTGGACTATATTGGAAAATGTTCCATCTGAGCTTGAAAAGAATGTATATTCTGCTTTTGGGTGAAATGTCCCAAAATATAAATTATTTTTTTCTTTTTTATTGAATCTATTGGAGTGACACTGGTCAACAAAATTATACAGGTTTCAGGTGCACAGTTCTACAACACATCACCTGTGCACTGTATTGTGTGTTCACCACCACAAGTCAAGTCTTTGTCCATCACCACTTATCCTCCTTACACCTCTCCTCAAGCACTCTCTGCACTGTTGTCTGTGTGTATGATCCTTTTTTCTTTTTTTCCTCACAATCCTTCCACTCCCCCACTCCGTGACAGCTGTTGGCCTGCTTTCTATGAGTATGTCTCTATCTTGCTTGTTAGTGTATTTTGTTCATTAGCTACTACATGAGTCAAATTGTATAGTACTTATCAAAAGAGCATATTACTGTCAATCTCTTGTACTAAGTATCCTGTGAGGCTCAGTGGTACAACCTCCCTTTTCACCTGAGTGCTCCAGGGATGTCCCTTTTGTGGGTTGTGTGTGCCCTTCTGTTGTAGTTGAGTTTTGATTGCTGTTAGCATGTTAGTGATGGGGCTGATCCTTAGGCTGACTGGCTGTGAGGACTGGCCATGACTGCAGCACATAAGCTATTGTGTGTAAATTGACCCCGCAGATTAGAACTGTGGTCAGCAAACTGCGGCTCGCGAGCCACTTGCAGCTCTTTGGCCCCTTGAGTGTGGCTCTTCCACAAAATACCATGGCCTGGGCGAGTCTATTTTGAAGAAGTGGTGTTTTTAAAAAATTTGGCTCTCAAAAGAAATTTCAATTGTTTTGGCTCTGTTGACTAATGAGTTTGCCGACCACTGGACTAGAAGATGCTTTCATAGGGCTCTGCTACCAGCTGAGTCTGCCCGTTGGGTGTGTTTTTTCAGAACTGATTGGGTTGCCGAAACCGGTTTGGCTTCGTGGATAGAGGTCAGCCTGCGGACTGAAGGGTCCCCGGTTTGATTCCAGTCAAGGGCATGTACCTTGGTTGCGGGCGCATCCACAGTAGGGGGTGTGCAGGAGGCAGCTGATCGATGTTTTTCTCTCATTGATGTTTCTAACTCTCTATCCCTCTCTGTAAAAATTCAATAAAATATATAAGGAAAAAAGAGAAAAAAAAAAGAACTGATTGGGTTGTAATCTGGTGTAGTCTAAAGCCAGCCACCAGTTGTGTTAGTATTGGAGACTCTTGACAGGGGCTCCAGTGCACACCAAGGTCGGCCACAATGTGTGTCAGGCTCAGGCCACCTAGTGGGCTATAAGGTAATCTGCCATTGGTAACACTTGTGCTGGGCTTGGAGGCCACTGAGAGAGGATGTGCTGCAAACTGAGGCCAGATGCCACTACTTGCAGGCTTGGGACTGTTCAGTGGGCACCACAGTGTGACCTGAGGTAGAGGACTCTTTAGCCAGGTTTGTGGCTAATTAGTTGAAGCTATGTTCTAGGCCAATACTGCCAGACTTGGGACCAGCTGATAGGAGTTACAGTATAAGTTGAGAATGGTCGTTGCTTGTGCCAGGCTTGGAGATGCTTAGCAAGTGGTTCGGGGCATGCTGAAACCAGCAGCTGCTTGTTTGGGGTTTGTGAAGCCCTGAGAGATTCTAGGGGTGTCTGCGGCACAAGCCAAGGCAGGTTGCTTATGTGAAAACTGCTAAAATTGGCTTGGGTGGTATCTCAGAGAATCACCAGGGCGGGCAAAGAATGTTAGGTTCGCTATGAACTCGGATTTGGCGCTCACCTGAGACTGTCGATGGGAAAGAGGACTTAACAAAAGAGTAAAGGTGCCTCCGAGAGCTTTTGTCCCTGGAATGATCTGGCCCAAATTCTGCCCTTCCGGCCCTCACCCCGGTGCTCCTGGAGCTGCAGCACCCACACTGGAGCCCAGGGTGAGTGAGTCTGTGCTCGGCCTCTCAAGAAGGAGGCCTAGAATGCCAGCAGCCCTTGGTTTCAGCCCTCTGCAATCCCCACTGATTTTCATAACCAGATTGTGACTGCTCTCCCCAGCACTGGGGTCCCTTATTTCACAGGAGGGGCTGCCAGCAGAGATTCCCTCTGGATTTTTTATTTTTATTTTTAAAATATATTTTATTGATATTTTACAGAGAGGAAGAGAGAGGGATACAGAGTTAGAAACATCGATGAGAGAGAATCATCCATCAGCTGCCTCTTGCACACCCCTGCTGGGGATGTGCCTGCAACCAAGGTATATGCCCTTGACCGGAATTGAACCCGGGACCTTTCAGTCCACAGGCCAAAGCTCTATCCACTGAGCCAAACCGGTTTCGGCTCCCTCTGAATTATTAATCGCCATACCAGTACCAGTAAAGTGGGCACTGCCTGTTTCACATCTCCACCCCTACTACAAATCTGTCAAAACTTCTTTTTTACACCCTTAGTTACAGGACTTCTGCTCAGCTGGTTCTCAATAATGGTTGTTCTATAACGTGGTTGTAATTTTGATGTGGCTTGTGAAGAGGCGAGCAGAGTGTTTACCGAATCTGCCATCTTGACCAGAAGTAAGATACCTTAGTATTCTTAAAGTTTGTAACATGTTATTGTACAAATTGATTTATTCACTACATTTTATGATTATTAATAGAATATATTTTTAGTGTACTACACACTAGCCAAGTTAACACATATTCTATGTATTCTTCATGGCTTTATTAGTTACTCTTAATATATTAATTTTCAAGTAAAAACCTTCATTATTTACCTGCAGAAAATCTAATTGCCAGTGATTTTGTCCTGGATCAGCACAATTTATTGGCCTATCTGATATGGAAAGCAGAGAAGGTTTGAGGCATTGACTCCTTTCTGAAAAGGAGGTTTAAAGCCCAAGTAGTTTAATGTTTATACCTTCCCCCCAGGAAAAGACTGTTATCTTTTGTTAGCAACTGACAATTTATCACAAGGTGAGTTCTGAAAATATGATACCTTATTTCATAATATAGTGATCTAGTATTTCAGAATTGTCTAAATACTTAAAAAATGGTAAAGTTTCATCTGAAAGTAAGTACCTAATTTCGAGGAAGTTAAGGTTATTAAAAACTGGTATTATTTAATATGTCACATTCTATGAAATAATGTCACATTCTATGATTGACAACATTCTGTCACCACAAAGAAAGGAACAAAGGTTGAGTAATCGTGCATTCTTAGGAAATTACTGAACTATAAATCTCTTTTAAGTTATACAAGTAATGTAGTCTTGTGTAGATCTGTGTAGCTAAGCAAAACAGTTAGTCTTTGATGTACTTAAACTTACGAAAGGTTTAGGATTATGTCTTTAGGCAAAGATGCCTAGAGGAAGGAAGGTATAGATCAAAACTGACATCATGACACAATAAATAGAAGATTGGAATGAATATATCTTCTAACTCAAACAAGTAATGTCTCTCAAGCACAGTGTAAAGTGAACAGTTAATCACAATTTTAATTGGAGAATTAAAAACTTGTTTTGTATCTTAATTTTAGGCAAGATACAAAAAAGCTCCCCACCACTGCTGCCACCAGTATATGCATTTATATTAATGAGATATATTTAATATTTAAATATAAGTCCATGTATTATCTACTGAATATATTTTCACAATCATATCATCATTTTACACTGAAACAAAAGAGGCATTTAGGAAGAAGATAACTTATTAAAAATCAGTTTTTTGAGTGATTTCTGATGACACTGGGTTTCAAAAATCAAGATAGATTCAAATTTTAAATATATGCATAATAAAATCAGAAATAGGATGATAATTAGTATTTGTTTTTAATATTATATAGTTCTCTATTAAGCACAAATAATATTTTATATCAGAATTTAAAAGATGTCAATTTATAGTTATAACCTTTTATAGAATAGTATCTGCAAGATCATCTATAAATATAAAAGCCTAAGTGACAAATTGGCCAGTAGCTATGACACACACTGACCACCAGGGGGCAGATGCTCAATGCATAGGCATGGAAGGGGGGAGGGTGGGAAGAGATTAACCCAAAGATCTTATATACATACTAGAGGTCCAGTGCACGAAAATTAGTGCACTTGGTGAAGGAGTGGGGCACCTCAGCCCAACCTGCACCCTCTCGCAGTCCGGGAGCCCTCAGGGGATGGTGGACCTATGGCTGACAGTCTGGCCTCCCTCTGAGGGAGGCGACCAGCAGGCCAAGCCTGTCCCCCATCGCCCTGCCACCAGGTGCCTCCATTTGGAGGCAAGTGTATTTGGGCCACAGTGCATTTGGAAGTGTTTCCTAACATTTGAGTGTGTAGACAGTCACAGTAAGTGCAGCCAGGAATTATCTTTGAAGGTGGTTTTAAAGTATTTCTATAGAGGAAGGTGACTTGGTTTTCTTTTTCTAGATACTATTCTTTAAATCTCATCCTAACAGATGAAGTGCTGGCTAAACGCCCCCCACCCCCGAAGTTGCTATAGCTTTTACAGTGCCAGGCATTTTGCTGGGTTTGTGGACACCCCATTAAAGATATTTCCCAGACTTTCATTGCAGTTAGTGGCACACTTATGAGCAGGTCTTGTCCAATTAGCAGAAGTGATGTGTAACTCCTGTGTTGTACCTTGACCAAGAAAAGAGATTGCCTTCCTTTTTTTCTCCTCCTCCTTAGAGGTAGGGATGCAAATCTTCAAACATGCAGGTGAAGGCTGTACCCCACAGATGGCAAAGCGACACGATAGAAGGAGCCTGCTAATCGGATGCCAGGATACCTTACCAGTTCTGGAACATCTTCCAGGGTTATATGTAAAAGGAAGAAAATTCTTTCAAGTCACCATGGTCTCCAAGCCTATACTCTTTCACACCTAATGCACACGGTGGCATTATCGCATCACTGGGGACACTACCAGTGAAGCTCATTTAACCCTGGTTACTCTGACTCACATACTGCTCGAGGTCCTAGCCAGAGCAATTAGGCAAGAAAACAAAATATAAGACATCCAAATCAGAAAGGAAGAAGTAAAACTTGTCTCCTTTAGCAGGTGAGACTATATATACATATATATTCCTAAAGTTGGAAGATACAAAATCAAAATATTATTTTTCTATTATACTAGTAATGGGTTGTCAGAGAAGTTAATAATGCAATTCCATAAAAATAATCTCAAAATATATTCAACTAAGGAGGTGAAATATCTGTACACTGAAATGACAACCCTTTGATAGAAGATGCAAACAAATGGAAAGATACCCATACTACTCACTCCAGTTTACAGCTTCAATAGAACCCCTATTAAAATTCCAATGGCATTTTCACAGAAATAAGAATAAACAGTCCTAAAATTTGCATGGAATCCAATAAACCCTGAACTGCCAAAGCAATCTTGATAAATAAGACAAAGATAGAAGCATCTTTCAAATTTTATCACAAAGCTACAGTAGTAAAAACAGCATGCTATTGGGAGGACTTCAAGAAGGTGGCAGAGTAAGTGGAAGCTACACTCACCTCCTCCTAGGACCAAACTGGAATTACAATTAAATTAAAGACCAATCATCCTGATAACCAACTGAAGACTAGCTGACCAGGAGTCTTATAACCAAAGATTTATAGAAGAAGCCGTATCAAGACGTAAGGGCAGAGACTCAAAAAAGGCCGGGCCTGCTCCATGGGCAGCGGCTGAGGCTGTGGATGGATATCTTACCTGTGGGAGGTTCCCCTGAGAAGTGTGGAGCCCAAATCCCTAGCCAGAGACGGGAAGAGGCACTCACATAACAACCAGCTGTGAAAAGCAGCAGGGTTTCTGTCTGCCAGGGGGAGACAGAGTCTGCTGGAGACACAGGCACACTCTTAAAGGACCAATGCACAAAATTTCATTTGCAGCCGCTTACATAGGACTCAGGTGGACTCAGAGTCGCCTGAGGAGTGCCAGGACCCCTGTGCTGGCCATTCTTCACCATCTTCGGACCTCTGCATAGTGTTCCTGATGTCACTCCTAAAGCTGTGAACTGACTCTGAACCATTTTATCATGGTTTAATATTGGTATGCTTAATAATACTCTTTTAAATCATCATTATTCTTGATATGGTCAGTGTTAATGACACATCTGTTCTACTTATTCTGGCATATATTTATTTTTAAAAACTAATTAAATTTATTGGGGTGACATTAGTTAATAAGGTTATATACACTAAGTGGCCAGATTATTATGATCTCTGAATGCATAATAATCTGGCCACTCAGTGTATATATATTTGTGTGTGTGTGTATTAGAGGCCCGGTGCATGAATTTGTGCATGGATGGGGCATGGGCAGTTGGCCAGCCTGCCCACTGGTCAAACTCCTGGTCAAGGGGACAAATTTGCATATTAGCCTTTTATTATATAGGATATACACTGAGTGGCCAGATTATTATGTGTTCAGAGATCATAATTATCTGGCCACTCAGTGTAGGTTTCCAATGATACATGATCTATACATTGCATTGTGTGCCCACCATCCAAAGTCAAATACTTTCTGTTACCATATATTTGGCCAAGATATGGAAACAACTGCAGTGTCCTTTGATGGAAGATGTGGTACACATATACAATTAAATATTCTCTCGATATCTTACATAACTGTACTCTTGTTTGCAGCACAGAACCCTTTTGGAAACGTTTGAGAGACCAAAGTTCAGATAATCTGAGAGAAAATTAGCTTTCCCCAGCATGATCTGGGCGGTATGGAAGAGACTATAATGAAACCAGATACTCTTTCCTAATTCCACTGGGAGACACTCCAGTTTTCTGGAACAAAACTAGGGTAGACCATTTACCTAAGATGTTCACCTTTTGATAGTTACTGTTGTTATTGAATGCTATCTTTGTTAAGGGATGGTAATCAAGGTCAAAGAGTAAGTTCTAAAAACACTGAAAATTGGGGAGTAACAAGGTTTTAGTGAAGAAAAAGTAATTGGCTAGAAATGCAGAAGAGCTCAAAAAGGACACACCAAGCTCTCTGGCTAGGAATTATCAGCTGACCACAGCAACCTGATTAAAGAATGCACAATGTAAATTGTGGAGCTGCTTCATTTTTCTGGCATCATGGCAATCTCTTCATATTCCTTTTTACCTAGTAAATTTAAATATCTTTTACTAGTAAATGCAGAGATGACTCCCATTATAACTGCTACCCTGGTGGAAAAGGCAGGGTACATAACTAGCTAAAGAAAATTCCCATAAAATTTGCTCTGAATTAACCTTTCTCCTGTATTTTCCCAAATTGCTAGAGGGATATGGATGGAGGATATTTGTAACCCCATCATATAACATCATAATTCCTATTAATGTGGTATGATCTCATTATTTATTAAAAGTGACTTCACATAACAAATCTACCTACCTCACAGAAATGTAAGGAAGGATTAAGTTAGTTAATATCTATATTTTTAGATCAGTGTCTGGCCCATAGTAAACATGTAAAAAATATTAGCTATTATTATTTGGAGGCACATTCCAAAGACCAAACACAAAATGACATATCAATGGAGAAGAACGTTGCAGAAGTTCCACAGAGAAATGAAATCTGTTACAGTTCTGAGTGTACTTAGCATAATCTAGGAATAGGAAATACAAATTGGGATGTCTAGAGATCAGGACTTCCCATTAGATAAACGGAATTTAGAAAAAGGTCACGTTGATATTATAATATTTTTTAAAAAAACTATCATTTTTCTATATGATGGAGTTTTGAATGGCCCTTTAGATTCAAGTAAGGCTTTTTTATTTGTTCTCTTTGGAAGACTACATTTTAAAAATCACTCTAGGAATTTCTAAACAAAAACAGATCACCCATCAAATGTAAAATCCCATACATTTTACATTTGATACAGGGAAGAATTCTTTTGAGATATGACATGTGTATGTGTATAAAGGATTATATAAATTCCTGTTTTGGGCCAGGAATAGCTGATGACAAACTCTTTTTCTCTCAAAATCATATGAAGAGAACAAAGTCCTTTTTACTTTGTGCTAAGTGGCAATTAATCACTGATCATCAATTTTTATATTAACACAATTCCAACTTACATATTTATATTGTACTACTTAACCAGGCTTAATTCCTTTGTATTTTTTAAGACACTATCTTTACAAAGAAAGTAATTCAAATTAACCAACCATGACTTACAAACATAAACAGAAATGATACTGAATAAGTATTGATTAAAATAAAAAGCACTTTAAAAAAACCCAGCATGAATTCTTACCGACTCCAGAGGTTATTGATTCTGCATCAATGTCTCGAGCTCTTTTCCTTGCCACTTCAGCTAGTGCCAATTCACCCTTATCTAGTGCAAAGTAATGGATGTCCTTTGAAAAGAAAGCAAAATAAAAGATTAGTCCAAAATGAATGTTGGTTAAGTTACAAAGGAGATTTTGAAAGGAAAAATTTATTGTTCAGATTACAAAGCAGACATGGCGTATAAGTGGTTTTTTTTTGTTTTTGTATTTTAATTATCTTGAAATGGAGATTATTGCTATAACGGCAATTATTTATACAAATCATTTTAACTCTTTAAATCAAATGTGTGACATATTCAGTTTTCTCAGAGAATAAAAATCTTAATTACTGTTTTCCCCCGTGAGATTTTAATGAAGAAAAACCTCAGCTTCTTCAAAATTCAGTTGTTTAGAATACTAGTACCAAATTTGTCTCTGATATTTATGTGTCTAACACGTATTACTTTAAGATTATTAATATTACTATTTGAATTCATTCAGTCAACAAATCATTGCCTCTTAAACTGCCAGTGGTTTTGAGTACACAGCTCAATTACAATACCCGATTTCCAGAAGCCCTGAGCCCAGTGGGGAGGCCACTGGGAGCAACAGTTAACGAATTAAAGTGCTATGGAGCGAAAGAGAAGGAACTGATCCTTGATCTGAGTCTTGAAGGATAGATAAAAGTTATACTAGGCAATGGCAGGTCTTTCCATATGAGAAGAGTACTGGTTCACAGAATGATTATTGGAATAATAATAATTTTACTGCAATCAAAAGGGAAAAAGAATGAGCAGTCAGCTTACAATGAAATATAAATAACCTGTAATCATGAAAAAATATTTCACTGTATATTAATATAAATAGGAAAAAAATGTAATTTCAAATTAAAACATTAAAGATATTTACTGTTTGCAAAGTCTGTAGGGAAATAGGCACAATTACTGAGAAAGTAAGAATTTACTAGGTTATAATGGCGGGTTTTGTAATAAAAGAAAACACGACAATTTCAAGAGAAACATCAAAAGTGCTTTATTCAAAGTAATGTCCATCGCTAGCTACACATTTCCCCCATCTTTCAGGTAATTTGTGGATACCGTCCCAATAGAACTTTTCTTATTTTGAGGCAAACCATTCAGAGACCCAGTTTTCTACTTCTTCATACATTTTGAAGCGCTGCTCAGAAAGTGCATGTGCCATTGATCGGAACAAGTGGTCATCTGAAGGAGCAAGGTCTGGTGAATACGGCAAGTGGGTTAATACTTCCCAGGCAAGGTCTTTTAATGTGTCTTTAACTGGTTTTGAAGTGTGTGATGATATGTCATCATGAAGCAAAATTACTTTGCTGTGTTTTCTGGCACATTATGGTCATTCCACGATCAAAGTGTGGTTCAAATTGATTATTTGTTGTCGATAGTGATCAGTAACAAACGTTTCACCTGGTTTTAGAAGCTCATAATGCACCACACCTTCCTGAACCCACCAAACGCAGAGCATTGTCTTCTTCGAGAAGTGATTTGGCCTTGCAGTTGATATTGATGGTTGACCTGGATCAACCTATGATTTTGTGTGTTTGGGATTCTCAAAATCCACTTTTCGTCGCCAGTCACAGTTCGATGCAAAAGACTTTCTTTTGTGCCACCGAAGCAACATTTTACTGATGACTTCTCGGGTTTCCATTTGTCTTGCGTTCAGTTGATATGGCACCCATTTTCCTTCCTCTAAAATCTTTCCCATTGCTTGTAAATGATCAGAAATTATTTGTTGAGCAATGTTTAATCTTTCTGCAAGTTGTTTTTGAGTTTGACATGCATTTTCACCCAATAATGCTTGTAATTGTCGGTCTTTAAACTTTTTCTGTTGACATGGTTCTTTTGTCTGTCACATTGAACTCATTGCTTTTAAAGCATTTACTAAATCAGCATTCACAAGTATCTTGAGATGGAGCATGTCCACCATAAGCGTCCCGAAGTATGCGATAACTTTTTCTTCAAAATAAAATAATGAATTAAACTTCCCACAAATGCTTTTTGGCATGAAATTCGACATTTTTAAGTATAAAAATATCTATGATGTTAACACCTTCAGCAAATTTGACATACGAAGTTTTGAAGCTTGCTCTCAGTACAAAATAGCATACATATCAAATCATATCAATATGATTGATATATATGCAGTATGTGTAACTCCATCTATGGAAAAAAATCCACACTATTAACTGGTACACCTAGTATGTAGTAGGGATTGATAAACTATGGCCTAAGAGCTAAATATAGCCTGCCTTTTATACAGTCCTTAAGTTAAGAATGATGTTTACATTTTTAAATGGTTAAAGAGCTGTGCTCTTATTTAACTCTAAATAGCTTTCAAATTAGCTTATGCAGCAGACTTGAAAATATTTCAACCTAAAACTATAAGGCAAAATTACTTATATGTGAAACTTAATACTGCAATAAAGTTGTTCCAATGAGAACTAACATTGTTTGACGTAAAAGTAATGTCAGGCTATTATACATTTCCTGCACTGTCAAAGGTAAAAAAAAAAAAAAAAAAAAAAAAGTGAGATATCCATTTCTATACAAATTCCAAGTAATATATTTTCCAATTTTAATTCACAGTAGAGTTTCTCAACCTTGATGCAAGTGCAAAGAAATTTCTATATTCCAAAGTCTATTTAATAGTTTAATTGAAGAACTTTAATTGAAAGTGATTAATTTGCAATGTAATGATATGCTAAAAGGCAGGCTAGTCTTTTAGCTAATAGAATTCCAAAAATGACCTCTCATAGATTGATATCAATATATAGCAATACCTATCTTTGAAGAAGGAAATCTGTAAAGGTGAAATATATAAAATCTCATCACAGATCAGCATTAATAGATGAACATTTGCAATAGAAGTTATTATATCTATTCCATGAAGGTTTCATTTCTTAATCTTTCCATTTGGAACACTCCACAGTACAGTATTTATTTGGTGATACTTGTGGGCCTCCTAACTATTCATAAACAGGCATACCTCAGAGATATTGAGGGTCCGGTTCCAGACCACCACAATGAAGTAAATATTGCAATAAAGCCAGTCACACAAAATTTGGTTTCTCAGTGCATATCAAAGCTATGTTCCAGTAAGTGTACAACAGCATTATGCCTAAAAAATGTACACACCTCAGTAAAAAAAAATACTTTGTTGCTAAGAAATGCTAACCATAATCTGAGTCTTCATGTGTTGTAATCTTTTTGCTGATGGAGGGAGGGTCTTGATGTTGATGGGTACCGACTGATCAGGGTGGTGGTTAACTGAAGGTTGAAGTGGCAATTTCAGAAACAGGACAATGAAGTCTGCAGTATCCACTGACTTCCTTTCACAAGGGATTTCTCGGTAACATGGGATGTTGTTTGACAGCATTTTACTCACAGTAAAACTTTTTTCAAAACTGGAGTCAATCCTCTCAAGTCCTAATGCTACTTTACCAACCAAGTTTAAATACTGTTCTAAACCCTTTGTTGTCATTCTTTACAGCATCTTCAGGAGTAGATTCCATCTCAGTAAGCCACTTTCTCTGCTCATCCATCAGAAGCAACTCCTCAGCCATTCAGCTTTTAGCATGAGATTGCAACAATTCAGTCATTTCTTCAAGACTCCACTTCCAATTTTATTTCCCTTGCTACTTCTACGATAGCTGCACTGAAGTCTTGTACCCCTCAAAGTCGTGAGGGTTGAAATCAACTTCTTTCAAACTTCTGTTAAGGTTGGTATTTTTGTTGTCGTTAATCCTTGCCCAATGATATTTTTTCCCATTGATTTTTAGGGAGAGTGGAAGGGAGCGGGAGAGATAGAGAGAAACATTGACATGAGAGAGACACATCAATTGGTTGCCTCCCATTCACACCACAACCCGGGGCGGGGATCCAGCCTGCAACCAAGGTACATGCTCTTGACTGGAATTGAACCTGCAACACTTCAATCCATGCACCAATGCTCTAACCACTGAGAAAACTGGCGAGGGCAAGGTTGATATTTGACAGCTGAATCATGAATGTTCTTAATGGAATCTAAAATGGCGAATCATTTCCACAGGTTTTCAAGTTACTTTGCCCAAATACATCAGAGGGGTCAGCATCTATGGCAGCTATAATCTTACAAAATGTATTTTTTAAATAATAAGATTTGAAAATCAAATTTACTCTTTGGTCCATGGGCTGCAGAGCAGATGTGTTAGCAGCTTTGAAAACAGCAATAATCTTGTATATTTACATCAGAGCTCTTGGGTAACTAGATAAATTGTCAATGAGCAGTAATATTTTGAAAGGAATCGTTTTTTCTGAGCAGTAGGTCTCATCAGTGGGCTTAAAGTATTCACTAAGCCATGCTGTAAATACATGTGCTGTCACCTAGGCGTTGTTGTCCCATATATAGAGCATAGGCAGAATAGGTCCAGCATAATTCTTAAGGGCCCTATGATTTCTGGGACGATAAATAAGCACTGGCCTCAATTTAAAGTTACCAGCTGCATTAGTCCCTAATAAGTGAGTCAGCCTGTCCTTTGAAGCTAGACACTGAGTTCTGCTCTCTAGCAATTAGGATATTTTTAATTAAAAACGAAATAGCCAGTGGATTTAGCATGCTACTAAAACAGAGGTTTTATTAAAAAACCGGGCACAGATTAAGATACATGCATATATATTTTCTATAAATGAAGCTAAAGGGGGAAGGAGAGGAAAAATGTAAAGAAAGCAAAGACTGAAACTAGACCTAATGGTATGCACCATTTTTAAAGATCTGATTTTAGAACCAGTTATAAAATAAAAACAAAAAGTCTCCCTCAAACATAAAATTAATGGACTCAGTATATCAAATTTATGGCATAACTTCATGCAAAAAGCTATTTCAAGTCTATTTAAAATATAGACATTTTATCTTTTGTGGGATATCTTTAAGAACAAATGAATTGCAAAAAAAACTTAATGTTTTCATGATTATGCTAATAGGAATAATATTTGTAGAAATATTCAACAACCATTTTCTATAAATGTTGTATGACAAAGTCAGCAAATTATAGCTTATGAACCAAACCCAACCTACAGTGATTTATTGCAAATAAAATGTTATTAAAATGCAGCCATACTCATTTATTCATATATTGCCTATATCTGCTTTCAAACTACAACGGTAGAGTTAAATAGTTGTAACAAAGACTGCGTGGCTTGCAAAGCCTAAAATACTATCTGGTCCTTTACAAAAAAGTCTGACTATCCTTGTTCTAGCTCTTTTCCATGGAAAACAATTCCATCTTAGTGAACTAAGCACACTAGCACCCATTCTCTGAACCTTATTGACTCTTTCCGACTAAAATCAAAATAACTTGTAGCTACATATGGTTGATTCCAGGTTGGGGATGCCTTGTCATACAACTCTATCATACTACTGGAGTCATCCCAACAAAACTCAGGATCAACTTGGAAGGGATTTCTATGTCTAAAGATGAGTGCAAGAATATTCCAACTTTATATATTTAATGGAATACAACAAAATCCAGCTTCCAATAGATATACTAGACATGAGAGTAAGAAAATGTGACCCTAACCAGGAAAAAAATTGGCAAGGAAAATTTGTTCAGTTTTATCAACTATAACATAGGTATAGAATCATTCAATAGAGTTATTATACCTATTAGGATTATTATGGAAATTAAATAAGGTAATTTACAGAAAGCCTTTGGCATAATGCCTGGTAGATTGCAGGTAACCAAAAAGAATTAACTCCTTTAATTCTGTGATATAAAATAATTTCTTTTTGCTGGCAATTACAAAGCACCTGGCATGCCCTTGAGCAAGACAGACTATAAATTTTAAGCAGGCACAAACACCAATATCTTCTACTCTTATGAAAGGGAAATACTTGCATTGTTAATTTTACAAGATTAAAACAATTATATAGGACCTGAAAATGTTTTTACTTTCTTGAAAATTAGTTAAAATGTGAAAATTAGGTCTTTCTCTTTAGCACTTTCAATAAAACCAAGTGATAAACCCTAGTAAACACACTTTATATAATTTCATTTGATCCATTTTGGCATAAAATTGATGACAGGTCATGCTGAAACGTAGAATTTGTGACATTTAAGTCTCTTAGTAATTAATAGTTCAAACATAATAAGTACCATACAGCAGGGAGTTATCTAGAATTGGAAAGCAGCCAGTGCCAAGTTTAATACTTCACTCACCTTCCAAAATATATTGCAGAGCTTCTGATTCTAGTTATCCAGATAAGGATATATCAGACCAATACTCTTGCTGAGAGCAATTAGAACAATTGGATGAAATACTTTTAAAAATTCTGTTTAAAGGCATGAGAGAACTACAGTGAGTAAAGGACCAAGATCCTAGACAGAAGCAAAATCCAGAGTATGAGCTTGACATTTGGTTCTGCTTTTGCTTTTCCATCTAGCTTATTTCACTTATCACAATGTTGTAGCAAAAGGCAAGATTTCCTTCAATATTATGGCTACATAATATTCCTCTGTGTGTGTGTGTGTGTGTGTGTGTGTGTGTGTTTTAAATCCTCACCAGAGGATGTTTTAAATTGATTTAGAGAAAGAGAGGAAGGGGAGAGAGAAACATTGATGTGACAGAGAAACACCACACTGATGCGAGAGAAAAACATCAATTTCAGAGAGAACATTGATCAGTTGTCTCCTGTATGTGCCCCAACTGGGCATTGAACCTGCAAACTTTTGTATGTGCCCTGTCTGTGAATCAAACCCACAACCTTTTGGTATATAGGATGATGCTCCAACCAATTGAACCACCCAGCCCAGGCTATATGCCTGTTTTTAATGCCAGTGCAACTCATAGAGTGAATATAATGTAAATGTTAAAGTAATGATATAGACCTATATATATATATATATATATATATATATATATATATATATATATATACATATACATACATATATATATATATACATATACATATATATATATATATATATATATATATATATATATATGGAAAACTATGTCACATTTTTTATTAAAAAATCAATTTACAAATGTGAAGTATAGTGATGTGTCTATTCACATGGGAAGGCAAAGGATGTTCATTTCTGGACAGAAATATATCAAGTGATTTTTACTTTGTTCTTTATATTTTACTAGTGGCCCGGTGCACAAAATTCATGCACGGGGGCAGGGGGAGGGCAACAGGAAGCAGGGGGGGGTGGAGAGATGTTCTTCAGCCCAGCCTGCACCCTCTCCAATCTGGGATCCCTTGAAGGATATCCTACTGCTGGTTTACAGGGATTGGCCTAAATCAGCAGTTGGACATCCCTCTTGCAATCAGGGACTTCTGGCTCCAGCTGCTCACCTGCCTGCCTGATTGCCCCTAACTACTCTGCTTGCTGGCCTGCTCTTCCCCACCCCCCCCACCACCAGCCTGCTTGCCCCCAAATGCCCCCCTGCCAGCCTGATCACCCCCAACTATCCCCCATGCAGGCCTGCTCACCCTCCCCTCCCTTCCCCATTGGCCTGCTTGCCCGCAACTGCCCCCTATTGGCCTGCTCACTCCAAACTGCCCCGCCACTGTCCTGATCACCTCCAATTGGCTCTCACTGATTACCTGTTTGCCCCCCACTGGGCCCCCTGCTGGTCTGCTTACTCCCAATGGCCCCGCTCCCCACTAACCTGATCACCCACAACTGCCATCCCATCCTGGCCTGATCACCCCCAGGCAAACCAAGCTCCCAGCCCCTCTTCTTTTTTCTTCTTTCAGAGCCTCCTTGAATGGAGGCCAGGGCGGGCTGGAAGCAAGTATCTGGGACTTATTTATCTTCTATTATTGAAACTTTATAGCCTTGAGCAGAGGCCACAGCTGGTGGAAGCTTGGCTTCCTCCATTGCTGGGGTCAACCCAAGCCTCCTGCTCACTCCAGCTCCATGACGGCTGCCATCTTGGTTGGGTTAATTTGCATACTTGCTCCTGATTGACTGGGGGTGTGTCTTGTGGGCATAGCAAAGGTATGGTCAATTTGCATATTCCTCCTTTATTAGAATGATATTGGCTTTTTATAGTATTTATTCTTTTTAAAAAATATTTTATTGATTTTTTTACAGAGAAGAAGGGAGAAGGACAGAGTTAGAAAAATCTATGAGAAACATTGATCAGCCACCTCCTGCACCCCCCCCCCCCGGGGATGTGTCCAGAATCGAACCAGGGACCCTTCAGTCCGCAGGCCAATGCTCTATCCACTCAGCCAAACTGGTTAGGGCTAGTATTTATTCTTATAATAAAAATATTTTATTTTCACCTAAGGGCTTGCTGCATCATATTTATTTTGCTTTACAAAATCTCCTCTCCTTTATATTTCTATAATTCTTGCCCTGTTTCAGGTTTTCATTATTTCATAACATAATCATGTAATAATGACAGTTGTCCTGTCTCAACAGTAAAATAACAACACATGATATCTGTACAGTACTTTCCATTTTACGAAAGAACTTTCAATAGATTATCCCCACTGAGATTCAAAACAACCTTATGAATAGGTTCTGTATTATTATTATCTATTTTATATATTTTTAAAACGTCTCCAAAGTTACTAGCTTTGAAGGGAACTTCTAGCCCAAATTTCATGTATTTCCTATTATGCCTGACTGATTTGGGATAAGGATAAACCTAAACTCCTTAACATGGTCTGGACATAATAAGGAGTACAACCTATTTCCCAGAACTGAAAGAGGGATAATGTAGCTGGAAAGCAGAGGGATGGGGTCTTACATGACATATTGAGTTGGAATTTATCCCAAAAGGCAATAGGAAGTTACTAAAGGGTTTTAGAGGAATGAAGTAATACATTATCACTTTCTTGACCAGGAGTCTGTAAAAACTTCCTGTAACGACCCAGATAGTAAATATTTTAGGATTTACAAGCCATATGGTTTCTTGCAACTAATCAATTCTGCCATTATAGAGCAAAAGTAGTAATAAACAATACATAAACAAGTAAGTTTGGCTGTGTTCCAATAAAACTTACCTTATATTTTTAAAGAATGTTTTTATTGATTTTTAGAGAGGAAGGAAGAGGGAGAGAAAGAAACATCAATTGGTTTCCCCCTGCACACCTCCCTACTTGGTGACTATCATACACTCTTAAGTGTCATGTAATACTATTATTTTCGTACACATCGAGGATTTAAAACTATGAAAAACCATTCCTGGGGTGGACCTGGCTGGCAGGCCATAGTTTGCTGACACCCTGTTTAGATGACCACATAAGTTACCCTGAAAAAGGAAGAAAGTGCTGGGTCATTTCAGGCCCATTTCCTCAGGTCCAGAATGTTCATATGGACTTTTGAATATTCAAGGTCTGTTGATATCATGCTATATGTCTTTTATCTCTCTACCACTAATAGCTGCTAATGCAAAAAGACTATTTGCAGGTTACAACTAATATGTATTTTTGGTGACCCTTTTGTGTTCCATGTGGTATTAATTTTAGTCTTTTAGGAAAAGATGATACCTTGGGAATAAAAAATAATTTATATTAGGGATAATCCTCTTTATTTTATAAACTTTTAAATGCAAAAAGGTGATATTTCTCAGTATGTAGACTAGATCTATAGATCTCTGGCTAGATAATAATTTAAATAGAAATAGGCGATCTATTAGAAAACATGCTTTTAGACAATTTCCATGTGGAGCCTCAAATCTATATAGAAGATTCATGAACCTAAATGGGAATGTTGAGGCCATAATGCTCCCTTAAGGCTCATAATGCTTAAGATATACCTTGGGCTACAAATAAGTTACATTTGAAAAGTAAGGATGCAGCCTTTTGACAATGATTGCTCACTTTTACAAATAAAAAGGAAAGTACTAGTAAACTTATTTCTCTCCTTCCCTTATTTTAGGTTCTTATCTTTTTCACATAAAAATCCTTATGGGTTAGGGTTAGCCTTTCTGGAGAAAGGTTTGGACTAGGAGTTTAAAACAACACGAAGACTTTCTTTATATTGTTACTGGTTGACCTGAGACTAAATGCTGAAACAGGTATGATTAAAAAAAAATTTAGAAGATGGCTTTGATGATTATATATTAATTGTCAAAACAGTAGAAATTACACAACAATGTAATATATTGAGAAAGTCTGCCAGACACTATACATTTAAATATTCAGTCTCTTCCATTCTTATCTCGGCTAGAAAAAGATTGGGACTATAGACATTAAAAAAAAAATAAAGACATGAAGAATATATATCCTACTGGAGTGAGTAGTAGCAGAGGTGAGAAGGTGGAGATAAAGAGGAAAAGTCAGTATGATCAGAAAAATCTAAAAATCATTGTAATTAAATTTCAGATACTGTGATGTCAGCATGCATAGATTTTGGTGAAAATAATAAAACCTTATCTCAATATACTAATATGCCTAATCAATTTGACATAACAAAATACAGATAACAACAGAAGGTTCATAGTTTTGCAGTAATTAGAATTTTTTTCATGATCAGTGAAAGCACAACTTAATTGATAGAAAGTTAGAATTTAAATAATAAACTCAATCCAAAGACAAATGACCTAGTGTCATCCTATATAATAAAAACCCAATATGCAAATTGACTGAATAGTGGAATGACCAGTTGCTATGATACGCACAGGCAGACATTCAGCACAGGAGCTGCCTCCAGCCCGCAAACCCCAGGCCAGCCAAGGTGGATGCCACGCCCCCTCCCCAATCGCCCTGCATAAGGAGGTGACTGGTGGTGGCAGCGGTAGGAGACGGGGTGGTGAGCAGGCAGTGCCAGGCTGGCCAAGGCAGGTGCCAGTGCCCCCCCCACCCCCACATTGCCCCGCTGGTCACCCCACAGACCAGCCCTGATTGCTGGCCAGGCCTCTAGTGAATTCATATTTAACATTCATTAAAGCATCAAAGCTTAATTTAAACTACAAAATGTCTTCATTGTGCAGAAGACTCAGATAAAAGAGCCTTCCAGTTTTGTTGTTTTTAAGAAGCTTTTGTTTTATTGTTTCTTTGACAATGAACACACTGCGAAACCAGGAAAGGAACCCCACCTTTTTTGTTCATGTGATCTCACTGGCATTGTGGTGAAAGATCTTATAGAATAAGAACCTAATATAGAGCACAAGGATCTGTAAAAAAAACTAGCAGATTTTACTGTTTGTAGCTAATAAATGGGAGGACTAAAGTATATGTGAATTTATAACCTCTTTGGTCTACTTTACACTGTGGCTACTTTAAAAATACAAGTGAGAACATTCAGAATTTGTTACTTTGCACTAAAATCTAAGAGACAGACAGCACATTCAAGATGTATGGGAAATGTTTTATCCTACGTCCTCGCTTCTGTAGCTGTACTTCAGAGAATGGATTAGAAAGACATTTAAGCTTATTAGATGGAAAGGTGTCATCTCCTCACATCAAGGTACATGAGGAGAAAAGTTCAAGAATTATAAATTCTTAGAAAACACACAAAAAAATCCATTGGGCCCTGGCAGGGAAAATGTCAACAAGTCAAAAAAGACTGGATGGCTATTGACCACTTGCGTGAAGGCAAGGCTGCAAGCCAAGATGGAATAATGCTTTCCCACCACGCGTCTCAGGCACAAATGACACTAATCCTTTCTAATGGTCACAAAAGCTGACAACTTACTCAGCCTTAGAACTGAAGGCACAAAATCATGTCTGGGAATGACTCACCATAAACAGGTCTCGGGCACCAATGTCAACAGCTAACAGAAATGCCTTTTCGAATCTCTGGTACCTGTAAGGGAGAAATGTTATCTATTAGTTGCAAGGAGAGAGCCATCTGTTTAATGTATTTATGTGTTATTGTTTTTGTTCTTCGGGTGGCAAAAATATTTTCAAACCGTGGAGCCTTTGTCCACTGGGGCCTTTGGTGTGTGAAATGATGGCGAGCTTAGGAGGCCGTGCCTGTGGAGGCCCTTCGGGGCCACTTTCGAGAACAAGCATAACCTGGAGTGGGTGCTGCTGAAGAGAGGAAAAGATAGCTCAGGAAATACTTCTTCCATAACTTTTTACTATATTGTGCCTTGTAAAAGTATGAGAACTTGGAGACTACGGCAGGATAAGAGTAATTAACACTTTAATTATACTTTGTGTTCCTAAGTTAAAAGTTGAGAAGTCAAATACTGCATTATAACAAGAGTCATTTGTGAGTTTAAAAAAAATACATTTTAGGCTGTTTGAAAGCCTCTCTTTCCTGCATTTGGAGGTGCTATGCTTTGTTTTCCCATTTCTTAGATTTCATCTTCATAGTCCTCTTTCCTAGTTCATTTTTCTTTGCCTGCTCCATGAGTTGGCAAACTATGGTCCTCTTTTACTTCTATTTACTCAATCCAGTCTCCCAGTAACATTACCCACTCCCAGGGCATGGATAATTACATCAGTGACTCACAAATCTCGAGGATCCATTTCTCTACTGAACTACAAACTCTTGTTTGCAGGCAGTTAAAATTAATCATGGCATGACTAATTGAAATCCAAGAGAGCGAAATTAAGGGGGACAAGTTACGATGCACTCTTCATTCTAGGTGAGAGGTAATGATAAACATTATGATAAAAATGAAAGAAATAGCATTGGTATCTGGCCGCACAGTTAACCAGAAGTACCAAAAGAAGACCCCCCAACTAGATTGCTATAAAATATATTAGAATATATCATAGGACTCTAAAAAAAAAATAAGGAAATCTTCAACAAAATCCCTTGATTGAAACTAGAGTAAGGATTCCTGAGCAGAGAACAAATGGGGTCGGGAAGGGAAGGCGGAGCTACACTGAGGGCCATCACACTCAGGAAACTGGACCTTGAACAAGTTTCAAGGTTAAAGGTGCTAAGTCTGAGTCTTCTGATTAAGGCAGGAGCAAAAATTTTCCTACGTTATTAGTGCCCCTAACTTTGGCAAAAACAATTTTAAAATTCATGTCTAGATTAAAGTACTTTTGATAAAAGCCCCCAGGATTACTATAAATTACAACAAATATCATCAAATACACAGGAAAACAAGTTACCATAATGAAAAAATTAGGAAGTAAACAGATTTATATATCCATGGATTTCAGATAATTGAATTATTAAAGTTAGAATATAAAATAACTCAGAATATGATATTTATACGAAAATAAACACACAACAAGATACAATAAAATTTACCAGGTAGGTTTTTCAAAGAATAAAAAGAACTCTTACAAATGAAAATATTACTGAAGTTAAATTACTTGGTACAGTTGAGAAAATTAGCAAACTAAAATATATATAAATAAGGATTTACAATGCTACAGAGACAGGAGATAAAAATATAAAGAATCTGAGCAAGATAGAGATGAAAAGGTTTAACATGTCTACTCAGGGAATTCAGTTAATGGCTGAGATTACATGAATCAATAAACACAAGCAGGATAAATGGAATGACATATGTAATTATATGTCTGTAAAGGAAATACAGAACTCCAAAAATAAAAATTCTTAAAAATTGCCAAAGAGAAGACAGATCACCTACAAAGGAACTTCAAATAGACTGACACTAGACCTCTTTATGGCAACAATGGAAGGTAGAAGACAGTAGGAAAAGATCTTCAAATTATGGTGAGAAAATAAGCATCAATCCTGTATGATGTAACATGAAATTCTCTTACAACAATGAAAGCAAAATAAAGACCCTTCCAGATATATACAAACAAACAAACAAACAAACAAACAAAAAATGTGCACATTCAACTGATTTTCAATAATGGGATTACTAGGGAGCATGCCTCAGGAAAAAGGAAAACGACCTCAGGAAAAAAGTCTAAAAAGCAACCACCTTTTTTTTTTTTTTAAAAAAAGGATTCAGTTAATACACAGGTAGATAAATATGCACGGCACACCGACACACAAATGTTTTGATATACTTAAAAAAATATTTTTTATTGATTTTTTACAGAGAGGAAGAGAGAGGAATAGAGAGTTAGAAACATCAATGAGAGAGAAACATAGACCAGCTGCCTCCTGCACAACCCCTACTGGGGATGTGCCCGCAACCAAGGTACATGCCCTTGGCCAGAATTGAACTTGGGACCTTTCAGTCCGCAGACCAACGCTCTATCCACTGAGCCAAACAGGTTTCGGCTTGATATTTTTCCAGGTCAGAAAATATTAATTAGCAATATAATGTGACTCAGAAGGGATTAGCAATATCATGGAACCGGGCCACCTGGCTTTAAAACTTGAACCCTCTACCATAGTGCTGCTCTAATGCTACTAGAAAAGAATGAACTGTGCGCTCGAGGCTTATAGGTTCTTCTTCAGATCAGGTCTGTGGTTCTTGGGATTTCTGAGTTCAAGATAAGCAATGCCATGTTGCATTCACTGAAAAGGAATGATCAAATTGCTTCCATGGTTGGCTCCGTACCAGAAAGGAGATCAGCCAGCTCCCTGTTGACTGCTACACTATGTTAGGAACCCCGAATTCCATCATTTTGAACCCTACAAGTTTAGAACTAATGTTGTTCAAAAGTTATCACAAGTACGTTTTCTCTTACAGGGTTCTTACAAAATACCTCTAATGATTGAAGTTCTGTGCTAGGAATCAAAGGATTGGAAAACTGTTGATATTAGTCCTTGATCTTAGGCAACTCACAGTCTAGTAGGAGAGACAGCCATAAACAATGATAACAACTATCCCTTATTAAGTACTAAAATTTTATTTTCCTATAATTTTACTATTTTAATTAATTTGAAGCCCAACTAAAATTTCCCTCTACTTTGTATTGTGCCAAATTAACCATTGGATATAACTATTTTCTACCCATATCTTTTTCTTTATAGACTATTTTTAAAGATAAACTATTTCTGATTAACTTATTACTGTTCAAAATAAGATATGAAAAAATGAAAGTTTTTTAATTTTTTTAAACAAAGAAGGTTTTATTAGCTTTTTTCATTAATCAATAAATACTGAGTGGTAGTTAGAAGCCTCTGGAAAGAAAAGTTAAAGTTGGTTCTCTTCTTTTATCCCCCATATAAAAGATATATAAACGGACACTAAAAGGACACATTTGAAGTCATTTGGCTTAGGAATAAACAGGCCTATTTCCATCCTTTGAAGGGAAAGAGTACATTTGGAAAGAGGGAGGCTCATAAAAACGGTGAGTGAGTAGATCACCTGCGTGCCCCGGGGTTGCTCACTCACAGCGGCGCTCCTCTGTCAGACAACAGCAGGGTCTCACGTTTGAGTTGTGGGCTCTCCCAGATCACACCAGGGACTAGGCTAGCTCTTGGTCGGCAAACTCATCAGTCCACAGAGCCAAACATCAACAGTACAACGACTGAAATTTCTTTTGAGAGCCAAATTTTTTAAACCTAAACTTCTTCTAACGCCACTTCTTCAAAATAGACTCGCCCAGGCCGTGGTATTTTGTGGAAGAGCCACACTCAAGGGGCCAAAGAGCCGCACCACGTGGCTCCTGAGCCGCAGTTTGCGGAGCACGGGGCTAGATCCCTGCCGCTCTTTTTCAAAAGGCTGAAATGTAGGAATTTAAAGGTAGAGGATTCTCTTCCCTTAACACTGTGTGCTTCTGTTTTGCTCGCGCTCCTTTTCTAACAGCTCTGTCTGAGCTACCCCCGCCCAGCAGTTCTTGGTAGGTTTGGGTTTGATGCTCTCACTGGGAGGAGCTGCTCTGAGGTCAGGCCTCTTCCTTGGCAGAGCGCACTCAGGGCATGTGGAGGGGGCTGTGGCGGAATGGGTACAGCTCTGTCTGCCCGCTTCATTTTGGACCTAAACTGCACTCTCTATTTTACGTCGGGAATTGTGAAGACTTTAGAAATCTCCTGGCAGTTCACAGGCATTGTTGAGGCATAATAAGGCAAGTTATAGCTTCTCTGATGCTGTTCACCTTCACAAGTTCAAATAGCCAATCTATATACTCTTTTAGACAGCTGCAAGGAAGAACACCATTTAACATTCTGATTTACGCTGGGCTCAAAAGCAAAGAGGAAGGGGGCCTAGAACCAGTGTCTCCTGCAGAAAAGAAGGCTACTGGTTTGGCTCAGTGGGTAGAGCGTTGGCCTGCGGACTGAAAGGTCCCAGGTTTGATTCTGGTCAAGGGCATGTGCCCTGGTCGCGGGCGCATCCCCAGTAGGAGATGTGCAAGAGGCAGCTGATCGATGTTTCTCTCTCATCGATGTTTCTGGCTTTCTATTCCTCTTTCTTCCTCTCTTTAAAAAATCAATTACACATGTATATATATACATGTATATGTGTGTGTGTGTGTGTGTGTGTGTGTGTATATATATATATATATATATATATATATATATACACATACATATATGTATGTATAGCCCCCTGCTATGGTTTGAA
The DNA here is from genome assembly GCA_963924515.1 of Vespertilio murinus. Lineage (NCBI taxonomy): Eukaryota > Metazoa > Chordata > Mammalia > Chiroptera > Vespertilionidae > Vespertilio > Vespertilio murinus. The sequence continues at coordinate 36,558,152 of OZ004713.1, read as the reverse complement.
TGCTGCCCACCCCCTCCCGTTCACACATTTAAAACCTAATTCCCAACATTATGGAGGAAAGACCATTAAGCAGAGCCTCTGGAAAGTTATTAGGTCATGAGAGCAGAGACTGGTGAGTGGGGTTGACATAAAAGAGGCCTGGGAGAGCTCCCTCACCCCTTCCGCCAGGGGAGGACACAGAGAACCAGGAAGAGGGCCCTCACCAGAATATGACCTTCCTGGTACCTTGATCTTGGACTTTCCACCCTCCGGAACCATGAGAAACACATTTCTGCTATCTAAACCACCCAATCTGTGGTATTTTGCTGTAACAGCCCAAACGGACTAAGACAACCTTTGCGAGCCAGACCTTTTCCCTAGTCTCCAGCAAGTCCAATGACATACACACAGGAGCTCCGGGCCTTGGAAGCTTGTGTTCCTTACAAATATGTTGAATCTGGCACGAATATACTGATTCCTACTACATCTACACCCTAGTGTACCAGCTCTTTCTAATGCAAATTGCAAATTCTCTGCAAAAATAATTTAAAGCATTCATTGAATATTTCAGTCCTGCTCCTATTTTGCATGGTTTTTTTTAAAAAAATTATCATTCACAATTTTTACTTGTAGACTACTTTACAGATGTAAATATTTCCCCAGGAATTGCTTTATTGGATACAGTACTCCTGAGATATGAAAGGTAGATGACTTCACTTCCCATTTTACAGATAAGAGCTTTTCAAAGATCTCTTAGTGTTTGGTAGACAGTCATATTCCTTAAATTCCACATATACGTGAAATCCTATGGTGCTTGTCTTTCTCTGACTGGCTTATTTCACTCGGCAATAATACTTCCTAAGTCCACCCATGCTGTCACAAAGGGTAACGTTTTCTTCCTTTTATTGGTAGAGTGGTATTCCATCATGTGAATCTACCACAGCTACTTATCCACTCCTCTACGGATGGACTCTTGGGCTGCTTCCAGTCTGTGGGATTTAATGAACAAACTGAACTACCAAGCAAAATAAAGAGACTCATAGATCAGAGAGCAGGCAGACAGCTCTGCGGGCAGCGGGTTGTGGGTGTTGGGAAACGGTGGAGGGATTGAGCAACAAAGAAAAGAGAGAGAGAGAACTCATGGGCATGGACAACAGTGTGGTAATTTCCGGGGTGGGGAGGATGCGTGGGTGGAGGAAGAAGAGGGCACAGAGGGGATAAGTGGTGATTGGGGCTGTGGGGAACGTCACATTCTTTTACTCCAATTAACTTTTGTTTGTTTGCTTGTTTGTTTTTAATCCTCACCCAAGGATATTTTTTCCATAGATTTTTTAGAGAGAGTGGAAGAGAGGGGAAAAGACAGAGAGAAACATCTATATGAGAGAAACACATCAACTGGTTGCCTCCTGCATGAGCTCCGACCAGGAATCACACCCAGGACCTTTTGGTCCACAGGTCGATGCCCAATCCACTGAGCCAAACCGGCTAGGGCTACTCCAATTAACTTTCAATTCAACCACAAACAGTTTAGATACCATGCAAGTTCAATTCATCACTTTGTAGGTTACAAGTCATTTAAAAAAATCCCAGAAACTTCTATATGGTCTACCTCAGTCTCTTAGAGACACTTTCCAGACCCTGAGAAAAGCCCTGTTCCGACAGCGCACTCAGCTTTAACATACTAGTACTCCTCTTCTTCTCTTATCCCCTTTCTTATCCCCTTTCTTCATTCTGCCCATTATCTCTATCCCATCTCTTCTTTCCTTTTTCTAATTTCCATCTGTCCTCGGCCTCCTTTCCCCCCTTCTCCCTCCCTTCTTTTTTTTTTTTAATTTTATTTTATTAAGGTATTTTCTGTGTACATAGTTTACCATTGCCCCCCCCCCCTCACCTCCCATTCATGCCCTCCCTCCCCAGAGTCCCGCGTTCATTGGTTGTACTTATGTTCATGCATACCAGTCCCTCGGTTGTTCTCCTATCTCCCCCCAGGTCTCCTTCCCCTCCCCGCTGTCATTTGACAATCTGCTTGTTTTATGGTGACCATCTCAGGACCCCATGAATAAAATCTGCTCCTCATTTGGCAGTCTGCTTGTTTTATGGTGACTATCTCAGGACCATATGAATAGAGTCCACTCCTCCTCTGGTTTTCACCGCCCCTTCCCCTGGGTCCCACTGCTTCCCCTGGGACACATGGCTCGCCCGGGGCACACTGCACCCTGGGACACTCGGCTCACCTGGGGCACTCGGCCCCCTGGGACACTCGGCTCACCCGGGGCACTCGGCCCCCTGGGACACTTGGCTCACCCGGGGCACTCGGCCCCCTGGGACACACGGCTCACCCGGGACACCCTTCCCCTTTGGGGGGTACGGGTTACCCGGGGCACATGGCCCCCTGGGACACTCGGCTCACCCGGGGCGCTTCTCCCTCCCTTCTACTTTTATATCTCAACACTATCTCCCCAATGTTGGAATCTTAGCATAATCTGAGCACATCATTCTGGCTCCTGCATCTACATTTAAACATCAACAGTGCCATCAAAAGATATTGCAGTATTTCTCTCATGCTTAAAAAAATAAAAATTTTCACTTCCAAAGCACAGCCACAGACTTTAAAAATGTATATTCTCAAACAATCCAAACAAAAATGTATATTTTCAAACAAACACGAAGATATATTTCACCAGGGCATACAGATGGAAAATAAACACATGAAAAGATCCTCAACATCATTGGCCATTAGAAAAATGCAAATAAAACCACAATGAAATATCAGTGCACATCTATTATAATAGCTAAAATTAAAAATAGTGACAATGCTGGCAAGGATGAGGAGAAACTGGATCTTTCATACATTGCTGATGGGAATGTAAGGTGACACAGCCACTATAAAAATAGTATAGCAGCTTATATATACTAAACTCACACTACTTAGCATATGACAGCAAGCACATTCCTGGGCATTTAGCAGAGAGCAAAACTCGTATCTACATGAAAACCTGCATGAATGTTCACAGAAGCTTTATATGTAATAGTCACATCCAAATAACCAAAATGCCTCTTGATAAGTAAAATTCATGATTTTTAAAATTGTATTTGTAGAATAACACTTATTTGTAGACTCAGATGGGCAACTTTATGTTGCCTCCTGCATGAGCTCTGACCTGCACCCTCTCACAATCCGGGACCCCTCAGGGGATGTTGGACTGCCGGTTTCCATGCAATCCTCACAGGCCAGACTGAGGGACCCTACCAGTGCATGAATCTGTGCACCTGGCCTCTAGTATGTATAAGAGATCTTTAGTTAATCTCTTCCCACCCTCCCCCCTTTCAAGATTTGTCAGTCTGTCCCATGTTACCATGCCTGTGCATTGAGCATCTGCCCCCTGGTGGTCATTATGTGTCACAGCTACCGCCCAGTCACTTAAGCTTTTATATATATAAATGTAAAAAGTGGTATCCATTCAAACATTTTCCCCAAACAATGCTAAACAAATCAAGTTTTGCATCAGACTAAAGGACAAATAATGGAAGTTTGTGTCTTGGTGTAACTTCCGAGTTATGAACTGGTTATCTGGAGAAATTTAAGCACTTGCTATCTTATGGTTAGTCTCATCTGTTAGATGTCAGTACATTTTTCTAACCATCAAAAGATAATCAAGAAAACTACTTTTCCTGCCTACTCAAACGCTTATTGCCTTTCATTTTTTATTTTCTAAATTCTTTCCATTTATTCCAACAAGAAAAATTCTTTAATTGCCACAATATGCCAAACATACAGATTTCAGTTTTTTATTCTATTTTAATTATGGACTTAATACATAAATATGTTCTTCTCAAGAGTCAACAATGAAGATAAAACAAAAGTACCTTCAGAACCACCTCCACGTCCCGAGCCCAGGTATAAACAGATGGGAACACTTTCATTATTATTACGGATTGTGACTTTTCATACCTTCCACATATTAAGTTTAAAAATGAAGGATTTAAAAACATAACAGTTTTCACAGGGGTTCCCTTAGAAACCTATATCCAGTGAGTGAACCTCCATTATTTCTTCCTCTCAAGGAAAAACTTTCCATTTTACTAACCTCTTACAATTCAGCAGCTTCTCAATAGTCGGTGTTTATCTCTGAGCACAAGCACAGCACAGCATTCTCAGCAAGGTGCTCCAGGCTAAAACAGATGTCAATTAAAAATGCAGATAACAACCCAGACACCTGTTCTTTCACACTTCTTGGGCTCAAGCCCCCGCCTGTCAAATCCCATCCTTTATTTCAATAATTCTCTGCAACCTCTCTTCCATTCCAGCTGTAGGTCTTTCACTGTATTGATCATTTAAACTGAACAGGAAAGCCATGTTCTACTGAGCGAACCTCTCTGGATGACTACACAGTCAGCTCAGGGAACCAAATGTACTCCATTCTAATGATAACTGTCAATTGTCCGGACGTGGTATCTAAACAGTTTTAACTATGGGAACATGAGTTTTAGTCAATTAGTTAAAATTGTGTATGTCCCTCTTCCATCTCTTGCAGATCTCAATAGTGTGTGCTCGTGGCAGGGGAAGATGAAGGAAAGGAAGGCATGGATCTAGCACTGAGAAAGGCCAGGTCAGAATTTACAGTGACCTTAATCACCTAGACATGGAGTCAGAAAAGACTAAGGCTTTTGAAGAGTAACTACAGACAAGTCACTGAAAAGGAAATAAAGTGCAGGGTGTCCCCCAAAAGTATATACCGTATTTGCCGGCGTATAAGACGATTTTTTGGCCCTGAAAAATACCGTATTTGCCGGCGTATAAGAGACTGGGCGTATAAGACGACCCCCTAACATTTCCACTCAAAATACAGAGTTTGTTATATACTCGCCGTATAAGACTACCCCCCACTTGGAGGCATATTTTTCAGGGCCAAAAAATGGTCTTATATGCCGGCAAATACGGTAAACACTTTAAATAATTATTAATTCTAATCTGTTCAATCTAAAAAGAAAGAAACATCAATTGAGCTATCAAAAAAATGTATGTGTTTACATTTGTTTGGGACACCGTATGTATGAAACTGGTAAGATGGAGAAGGGCTAGGTGAGAATATGTCAGAAAGAATTATACAGTGGCTCGTATAAAGTAATAAAGACTAATAAGCAAGTAATATTGTGGCAAAAATAGTAGTGAGATAATAAATGTATAAAATGGACTATTCTGAAACTGATCACCCTGACCCTAAATTATACTAAGCACAGGGTTACATCCTCAGCAGACACAACAACATGGAGCTTTGAGCTCTATTCTCTACTCAGCATGGTGGGTGGCACCATATTTGTTGAGTGAATGACTTTTTTAAAAAATTAAAGAAAAATTTGGAGAAGATTCTGCAGAGAGCAAAAAGAAAGAAGTGGTTTGAAACTAAAGCTTCCAGAGTCTAGTTCACACCATGCAGGGTAGAAAACTCCTCCTGTTCCGTTTTATGCTGGTAGTAGATGGCCTGGCCGAGCGCCAGCCTAATCTCTCATTCTCCTGCCGACAGTAGAAGTGAGGGAAGTGAAGAGAGAGTAGCAATTCAAGGAATTTCACTTGAAAATTTGAAGTGGAGGAGGGTTTTAATTTTTCCTTTTTATTGAGGTATTGTTACATGCATATCCTGGTAAAATCAGTAGATTCCCATTTTTCTATGTTAAGTGTGTGTGTGTAAGGGGGAGGGGAAGGAGGACAAGGAAAGGGAGAGAGAGAGAGAAGAGAGGTACCTAGAAAGTAAAACACTATACTACTCAAAGAGTGTGCAGGAAATGTGTTGATCTTACCTGGGTCATCAGTGATATTTGTGTTAACATTGCAATTTCAAGACTATGAATAGGACCCAGTACTGTCAGAACAACAAGTTAGGCTAATGTCCACCCTGGTATACTTAGCTCGGCTTGTCCACTGAAGTCTAGGAGAGAGCCTTAAGGAATGAAATCTCTACTACATTTGAAAAATCACTCCTTCAGAGGTGAATTTTGTTTGTTTGTATATTTACTTCAGATTAACACAAATATTTTGCTTCCACAAAGTAAATAAATTTTCTTAACCACTGTGCTTGACTGAATATTTTATTTATGAAGTAGACTAATTTTCAGCATATTTTCTGCTTTGGTTTTCCTGTCATGTAAAAGTCCCTAAGATTATGATTTGGGGCAAAATTTTAGTATTGTTGATTCATTAATGATAAAAATTTAAAAATTAGAATTAAAAGTAAACAAAAATTTAACATTGTTAACATTTAGATTTATATACTTTCACTTAATTAGATGTATTTTTAATATGGACAAAATAATCACTCCTGGTTTTATACAATTGATGTGTAATCATGAAAAAATTCAAACAGTGCAGAAAGCACAAAGATGGAAATATAAGTCACTCCCATGTTGCAATACCCAGAAATTTCCATTGTTCACATTTGGCACATATCATCCCAGACATCTCAGTAAGGGTACATAACAAATAGATGGGGAATATCGGGAATTCTTTTATGTTAATGGGCTTATGTTATACATCCTATTTTAAAAATAAAGAACATTAATTTAAAGAAAAAATTTATAGGACTTAACCTTCAAATATTTGTTTCTTAACGGAATACTATTTTCTAAAAGATACTTTCAAATTTAAGCCATTATGAAAAAATATTCATGTTTTTTAAAAACAACTTATGCCACTTTTAAACAGGATTCACTGATTCCCTATTTTGAAAGATGATGACTGATGTTTCCTCGACTTACTTTTCTCCAACTTTCAATTTTTATTACATAGTTATTTTTACATTATCTAAGATAATACCCATTGTCTTTTCTAATTATAATTTCTATAGTTGTTTAGCATTAAGTTACTCATAAATGGATTGCTCATCACAGTGCTTCTTTATTTCAAAAAGATTCTCTATTTTTGAGAAGCCTTTTTACTAGTATTTGTATTAATTGTTAAGCACTTTTTTCACAAAGGACTGACATGCCATATACTAGGTGTGCCGGTTAATAAATGCAGATTTTGTAACAAAAGACAACACAATAATTTCAAGAGAAACATCAAAAGTGCTTTAGTCAAAGTGATGTCCATTGCTAGCTATTCATTTCCCCATCTTTCAGATAAGTTGTGGATATGTTCCGATAGAACTTGTCTTATTTTGAGGCAAACCATTCAGAGACCCAGTTTTCCACTTCATACATTTTGAAGCGCTGCTCAGCCAGTGCGTGTGCCATCGATCAGAACAAGTGGCAATCTGAAGGAGCAAGGTCTGGTGAATACGGTGGGTGGGTTAATACTTCCCAGGAAAGATCTTTTAACGCGTCTTTAACTGGTTTTAACATTACTTTGCCTTGTCTCCTGGAACAGTCATTTCACGACCAAAGCATGTTTCAAATTAATTGTTGTCAAAAGTGATCAGTAATAACGGTTACCCTGGTTTAGAAGCTCATAATACTCCACACCTTCCTGATCCCACCAAACGCAGAGCATTGTCTTCTTCCAGAAGCGATTTGGCCTTGCAGTTGATATTAATGGTTGACCCGGATCAACCCAAGATTTTGTGCATTTGGGATTCCCAAAATAAATCCACTTTTCATCACCAGTCACAACTGGATGCAAAAAAGACTTTGTGCCACTGAAGCAAAGTTTTACTAATGACTTTTCAGTTTTCCATTTATCTTTCGTTCAATTGATGTGACACCCATTTTCCTTCCTCTGAAATCTTTCCCATTGCTTGTAAATGATCGGAAATTGTTTGTTGAGCAATGTTTAATCTTTCTGCAAGTTGTTTTTGAGTTTGACATGCATCTTCATCCAATAATGCTTGTAATTGTTGGTCTTTAAACTTTTTCGGTTGACCTGGATGTTCTTTGTCTTTCACATCAAAACCATCACTTTTATTTTATTTTTATCTTAATAAATCTTTATTGTTCAGATTATTATAATTTGTTTCTCCTTTCCCCCTCCCCCCACAGCTCCCCTCCACCTGGTCCCCACCCCACCCTTTGCCCTTACCTCCTCCCCCCATACCCCTACCCCTGCTGTCCTCAACCATAGGTGTATGATCTTTTCCAGTCTCTTCCCGTACCCCCCACACAGACACCCCTTTCCCCCTGAGAATTATCAATTCCCTCCCATTCTATTATATTCACCAGTTTATTGTATTCCTCAGATTTTTAATTCACTTGACTTTTAGATTCACTTGTTGATAGATATGTATTTGTTGTTGATAATTTTTGTCTTTACTTTTTTCTTCTTTTAAAGCGTTTAAACCAGCATTCACAAGTATCTTGAGATGGAGCATGTTCATCATAAGCTTCCTGAAGTATTCAGCAGCACTTTTCTTCAAAATAAAGTAATGAATTAAACTTCCTGCAAATGCTTTTTGGCACAAAATTTGACATTTTTAAGCGTAAAAATATCTATGATGTTAACACCTTCAGAAAACTTGACATATGAAGTTTTGAAGCTTGTTGTCAATACAACAAAATAGCATACATATCAAATCGCATATATATCAACATATGTGTAACTCCATCTATTGAAAAAAATCCGCATTGTTAACTGGTACGCCTAGCATATTCTCTAAAGATTTTCATGTTTGAGAATATTTGCCTGTTTTCCCTAAATGTGACAGAAATCTCAACTGGGAATACAAATATCCTTGATTGCACTGCTAGATTCCTTTTTCATTTCAGGGACTTTTTCTTTTTTTAAATATTATTTTTAATTAAATGTTTTTATTGGCTTTTAGAGAGAGAGGAAGGGAGAGGAGAAACATCAATCACACATCAATTGGCTGCTCCTTGCTTGGCCCCCATGAGGGATCTAATCTGCACCTCCGGCATGTGACCCTGACCAACAACCTCTCAGAGCATGGGACGATGCACACTGGCCAAGGCTCAGGGACTTTTTCTTGCACTGTATGTTTGAGTACGCCTTCTCTTCTCAGCATCCTAATGTTGAATCATCTGTATTCTAAATCTAATACATACCTCTAATTGTCTCAGTCTCTATGCCTTTTCACTTACATTCATTGTGATTATCTCAAGTATATCTTTTTTGTTTTGTTTTGTTCATCCTCACCCAAAGATGTTTTCCCAATTGATTTTTCAGAGAGAGTAGAAGGGAAGGAAGAATGGGAGAGAGAGCAACACCGATGCGGGAGACACATCAATTGGTCGCCCCCTGCATGGGCCCTGTCCAGGGCCGGGGAACCCAGATAATATGTCCTTGACTGGGAATCAAACCCACGATCCGTTGGTCTGTGGGCTGATGCTCTAACCACTGAGAAACCCAGACAGGGCTGAAGTCTATCGTGATTTTCAGGATGTCTGTTCTATCTGGTACTGTTTCTATTTTATTTAATTGAAGGGTTTACACCATTTAGATATAATGTGATTATTAATACATTTTTATTTTAAATCTACCACATTATTTGTTTTCCATTTGTCCCATGTAGTCTTTTGTTCTGCTTTCCTGGCATTCTTTTGGATCAAACATATTCTATGATTCTATTCTATATCCTTGAATATTATCAACATTTTTCTCCTCTTCTACTCTAGGAATGAACCTAAGGTTTTAAATGTCACTGACAGAATTAAGGGTGGGGCAAAAGTTGTTCATATGGTAAATAATACGATAAATAAATAATACAAGAATAAACTCTGTGTTTTGTATACTTACAACTGTAAATCTACTTTTGCCACACTCTGTATTTTACCAGACAGGAGACATCTGATGAAACAAAAATATTTCCCACCTGCTAGCATTTTATCTATGCAGAACTATTTATTAAACTGACTTGCTGTTCCACACGCTCACAAGGCAAAATTCTCAAATAATACAAAAATGCTTTTTCCCCAGCAAGTCTGACTAATGCCTTACTTGCAAAAAAATGAATCTAATCTAATGTTGTATGACTCATTCTCAATGCACCATTTAAAAATTAACACTGCAATTTTGAATGTTGATAATATTTTTAGCAAATTAGATTTTACATGTTGATCAAAGTTTGACCTACACTGATGATACACCTGAGAATGAGAAAGAAAAGAGCTGCGATTTTCTGTCAAGCTACATGATCTAAAAATCTATGGACTCTACCATATATCAACACAGAAATCTGGCACATCACAATAAAAGAGGAAGGGAAAAGTCTGAAGATCCACGCTTTGGGTGATATTGAAGACAATAACAATGGCAGTGATTATACATGAAAGGAACTTGTAGCTTCAGATAAATCTTCTTGAATGCTTACACTTGGTAGAGAATTCATACATAGGCCTTTGGACTCCTTAAATCCAGACTGTCTTAAAACACCTATGACCTATTAGAGAAATCCTGTCAGGCCTCCAGGAAGTTACAGAAGGGTTGTGTTTAGGTGAAGTTCTAGACAGTTTCCCTTTTTATTGTAAAGGCATTAGCAACAGTGGATGGGCTTTTAGGGTTTAAAAAAGTGTATTAAGAGGCTTCCACTTCTAAGAGTGATAGAAATACTTTTTCCAATTCCTCCCTCAAAGTACAATTTTAAAACCTTGACTTGTATATAAAAAGAAACATAAAAGTATGAAAGGTGGAGAGAAGGCAGGCCCGCTTAGGAACCTTGGGACCCAAGGAACACCAGTTCTTTCTGCCTCATGTATTCCAGAATTAAAATTAGCGAAGTCAGTGACCCAAACATGCCCATGCGTACAGAGAAGAAGAAGAGCCCAAACAAAAGTCTGATTTCTCTAGGCAAAGGACCAGGCAAAGAACAGCACAGTAAGAGAGAAAACTTTCTGGAAATAACTGCTTTACATCAGCCAAACACCAAGCAAAACTGTGGCCCCACCCATACCGACAATAGCTGGTGACTTCCAACCTTGTCGGACTGTAACAGGAGTCCCTCCCCCTCCCTTGCCCGCCTTCCCTCAATAAGATGATGCCAGAGAAGGCTGAGTAGAGAAATGGAACTTGCATCCCTTCTAGGCAATATGGTACTGGGAATATTGGATAACCACATGTAAATGAATGAATTCGTATCACTACTTCACACCATCCTATATAATAAAAGGCTAATATGAAAATTGTCCCCTCAACCAGGGGGCAGGGCTGGCCAGCCAATCACCCCAACCCCCTATTTGCCCCCCAACCCCGAATGGGGGTGGGGCCAGCCAGTCAACCGCCCATGGCCCCTCCTCCTGGCCAGCCAGGATCAATCCACCCTGATTGGGGCAGGCCAGCCAGACCCCATCTGTGCATTAATTTGTGCACCGGGCCTCTAGTCTATATAATAGAAGCCTAAGAGACCACTATGGTAAACAACCAGAACGACCAGTTACTATGATGTGCACTGACCACCAGAGGGCAGATGCTCAATACAGGAGCTGCCACCTGGTGGTCAGTGTACTCCCACAGGGGGAGCACCGCTCAGCCACAAGCTGGGCTCACAGCTGGTGAGTGCAGCAGCGGTGGCAGGAGTCTCGCCTCCACAGCAGCACTAAGGAGCAGTGAGCTGAGTGGTAAGGAACAACGAGCAGGAGGGTGGTTAAGGAGCAAGGGGTCCTGGACTGCGAGAGGGATCTCCAACTGCTGGCTTAGGCCCACTCCCCAGGGACATCCCCTGAGGGGTCCCAGACTGCAAGAGGGTGCAGGCTGGGTTGAGAGACCCCACTCCCAGTGCACAAATTTCATGCACCGGGCCTCTAGTATATAAATATTAACTCAAAATGGATCCAAGACATAAACATATCAGCTTAAACTATAAAATTCTTAGAATGAAACAGGAGTAAATCTTCCTGACCTCAGATTAGACAATGGTTTCTTTATTTAAAAAAAATACTCACCCAAGATTATGTTTTCATTGATTTTTATAGAAAGAGGAAAGGAGAGAGAGGGGGAGAAAGAAACATTGACGTGAGAAAGAAAAGTTGACCAGTTGTCTTTTTCATGCGCCCCAACTAGAGTCCACGTAGGTATGTGCCCTGACAGGAATCGAATATGCCACTTTTGAGCGTATGGGACTAAGGCACAATGCTCCAACCAACTGAGCTACCAGACCAGGGCAGGCAATGGTTTCTTAAATATGACACCAAATGCACAAACCACAAAAAGTCAATAAACTGGACTTCATAAAAAAGAAAAACCTTTTGCGCATCGAGCACTATCAAAAAAGTGAAAATGGAAGAAAATACTTAAAATAATATATCTGAAAAGAGTCTAGTACCCAGAATGGATAAAGAATTCTCAACAACAGAAAGACAAACAGCCCAATTAATTGTTGCCCACCATTCCTTCTTGGATCTCCTGTCTTCCTTCCTCAGGGAAGACACTGCCCTTCAAGGGCTGTGGACTGATGTGGGGTTTCTGACCCCATCTCCTATTCCCTTCAGCCCAAAGCGTTGTCTCTGACTCTGAGTACATAGCCTTTGTAAACCAAACACCTCACTGCCAGCAGGTGCCTTCAAGGCAAACTTTGAATTTGCTTACTCTTATGGAATCAAGCATCCTTGTCATTTCAATCTTTGAGTGTTTCCCTTAGTTTCCTGCCAGGTCAACCATGCTTTAAACAAGTATTTTAAATACATCATCTAGCATTTTCAGATTTTCTAACCAAGAGGTTTTTCTCTGAAGAGCATTCTATCTTATTCCCTACATATTCTTAGGTAATTATTTTAGTATTAATATTATTTGAATGCATTTCATATAACTCTTTTATTCACTGTGAATGGTTCATTACTGAAAAGTATAACTGAAAAAAAGCCATTTAAAAACTGGATTGGTAAATAACATTTTGTTACAGAACAAAAATTTTTTCTTATCAGTATATTTTGCATAAGCTAAGAACCACTTTCAAAATACTAGTCTCTAGTCACCCCCCCCACACGAATTCTAAGTACAAATATTGACTTAAATTTTATATATATATATATATATATATATATATATATATCCCCTCAGTATCTTATTATAAAAATGTTCAAATATTCAAGAAAGTTGGAAGGATATTTATTTACCACACAGATTCTATCACTGTCACATTACAATATTGTTTAATCACATATCTATCAATCTCCCTTTCTATCCATCAGTTAGTTCATCTCACTTTCTTATTTCATTGCAAAGGAAAATACAGACATCAATACACTTCCCCACAAATATGCCATAAACAGTATTTTTATTCCTAGATAACAAAGCTTCCTTTCCTAATATTTCGCTTATTCGTTTATAAATTTTTATAAAGCATGACTCTCTGACACAATTACCTTGTACCATTTGAGTCAAAAAAACAAGTCTTATAGTTAAGAGGGAAATAAGTAAAATAAATATTAATCCTTTATATTTCCATGTTAGTAAAATTAGCTTCATATATGGCACATTCATTTGAAATGTTTTTTTAATACCTAGAAGTTGCTGTTATAGTTTCTCTCTCTCTCTATATATATATATATAAAAGCCTAAGTGACTGAATGAACAAACGACTGGTGGGACAGTCGCTATGACGTGCACTGACCACCAGGGTGCAGACCTTCAATGCAGGAGCTGCCCCTGATGGTCAGTGTGCTCCCTCAGCCAACTTCCTATGGCTGGCCAACTTCCCGCGGTCTCTCCCCCTGGCCAGCAGGCCCCATCAGCACCAATCAGGAGAGGGCAAGATGGCCTGGATTAGCCCCAACTACAGGCCAGGCCAAGGGACCCTACCCATGATTGAATTCATGAACCGGGCCTCTAATTTATTTATAACAGAAGCTCTTACTTGTTAGTATTTCCCTTTTCAGTAATTCTGAAGTACTATTCAATTTCATGGAGGCTGAGAAGTAAACAATCACTTTGTGAACTTAATTTAGGCAAAGCTGCATTGGCCTTTTCTGATATTGTGATTTATAAAAAGAAATATATCTTTGACTTTGTCTTATTCCTGGCACAGAGCTGCTAAAACTCATGGAATTTTCTAGGTGATAGAGCAAATGGATACCACCAAATGGCCAATAAAAAATCAAGTAGACTATGAAATTGGAAGTAGAAGATGAAGAAACAGTGTTGTTTCTGCCAAAGCAAGACCAGAAGCAGACTGTGGTACTGACCATGAACTGCTAATATCAAACACTGGGCTAAAGCTGAGGAGTGATGAATGAATTGTATTGCCAAAATATAATGTAAATAACATACCTAATGGATTTAAAATGCACATCAAATATAGATTTGCATTGTTAAACTTCAGTGACCAAGAACCAAAACTGCAGACTGACACTAGAAGTATTATTTGGAAAGAATGCAAAAGGACAATGCTGGAGGTAGAAGAAAAAAGGGAAGAAAAGATGCTTTCGATGAGAAAATCTAAAAATTGTCAGAGACAGGTAAGAGGCAAAAGCCAAAGGTGACCCAAGTAGGGTTAGAAACCTGAATGCAGTCTTTCAACAACTAACATTTAGACATAAAGAGAACTTTTACAAAAGTCAATGTAAGGAGATAGAAGAGAACAAAGAGAAAAAATATCAGATATCTACCAGAAAATGCATGAGATAAGAGGGAAATCCAAACCTAGATTAAGAATGCTGAATACTAGTGAGGAAGCACATTATCTGACCAGGAAAACATAAAGAGAAAGGATGTCCGTGGATTCCCTCTATTTACTGAAATTCTCTACAGAAAAGACAAAAGGATGACAGATACTTTTGTAGAATATTCCTATAAGAATGAACCTGCAATTCTAACCAGTGAAGTGTAAGCTGCCCTGAATGAATTGGGAAGAAATAAATCACCAGGCATAGAGATACAAAGAGAATTATTTCAAGCCACCAGCAGTGAATCTGTCAAAATCCTCACAAAAAAATATGTTAACAAATATGGAAAACAAAACAATGGCCTACTGATTGGAAAGGTTCAATCTACCTCCCAGTTTTCAGGAAGGCGATGCCAAAGAGCACGGTATCTACAGGACCTTTGCTCTAATTCCCACACACGTACAGTGACGCTCAAGCTGACACAAAGGCTTCTACCTGAGATGAAGTAGGAAATGTTGGATTTTCGGCTGGACTCAAAAAGGAAGAGGCCCTTAAGACCTTGCTGGATATTGGACTGCTCTGAAGAATATGAGAAGGTTAGACCAATTTGTGACTGTGTAGATTACGCAAAGCTGGCAGTTGCTCTGAAAGGGACGAGTGTGCCTCAGCACTTGACTGTCCAGATGTGTAACCTGTGCTGTGGACGGGAAGCCACTGCCAGGACAGAAGATGCAGAGTCTGAATGGTTTCCTGTAGGGGAAGGTGCCACACCTTTTATTTCCTTGTTTTTTTAATATGTACACTGAACATATTAAAATAAAATAAAAACTTGACTAGACCCAGAGGAAGGAGGAGTTAAAATTGGTGAAAGAGATATCAACAACTTAAGATATGCAGATGATATCATCTTACTGGCAGAATGTAGCAGTGACTTGAAATGACTTCTGATGAAATTGAAAGAAGAAAGTAGCAAAGCAGGACTGCATTTGAAGATGAAGACAGCAAAAATCATGACTACCAAAGAGATGCACAACTTGTAACAGACAAGGAAGGCACTGAAATTGCTTACCTCGGGAATCACCAATTTAAAAGGAGAGTGCAGCCAAAAAAAAAAAAAAATCAAGAGAAGTGGAGACTCAGAAGGGCAGGGATGGAAGAATTAGGAAAGATCACCAAGAGCAAAGCTGTGTCATTAGGGACCAAGGCTAGGATATCCACACCCTCATCTTCCCAATCACTGTATACAGACAAAAGTTGGACAGTGATGGAAGTTGACAGGAAAAAAAAAGATTCATTTGAAATGTGGAGTTGGAGGAAAGCTCTACGGGTTCCCTGGACTGCCAGAGAGAGGGACAAGTAGATCCTAGAGCAAATTAAGTCTGGCACATTGGTGGAGACAAAACTGAAATTGTCTTTCTTTAGACACATCATGAGAAGGCAAGGTTCTTTGGAAAAGATGATAATGCTGGGAAAAATAGAAGGCAGCAGGAAAAGAGCAAGATCAAATATGAGATGGACTGACTCCATAAAAGAAGCCCTTGGCATGAATCTACAGGAGCTGCGCAGGGCTGTTAAGGACAGGACATCGTGGGCATCACTCATTCATAGGGTGGCCAGGAGTCGGAGCTGACTCAAAAGCACATAACACACACACACACACATACACACACACACACACACACACACACACACACACACACACACACAAAGGTGAAAGTAGTCTTTTGTTATTCATAACAAGCTCCTTTCAACCACACCTGAGTTAATATGAATGAGGTGATTTTCAAAAGCCCCTATAGAGGGAGCTGATTATCATCAGAAGAACCAACCATGATTAGAGGGTTGGAACTTTCAGCTCTGCCCCCAGACCTCCAGGATAGGGATGTCAATGGATTCTCCCTAACTATCAAAATAAAAACAAAATTGTATCCAAAATAATTTATTTTAGTAACTCACACAGTATAGTTGTCTATTATCACATATTCTCACTATAAAACTCACTCTTCCTGTGGTTGCATGAAATTAAAATCTAATACTTTATTCTTCTTAATCAACAGCTCAATCTGGACTCAGGCAATCTGAGTCAACGGCTTTACCAGTGAGTGAGTGTAAGCACAACCCTACTCTGCACAGTACTCCTTTTTTCTCTCCTTCAATTCACAATTCTGTATGATGGCGCTTACTGTTTAGGACTCAGTCCATTATGTAATAACTTTTTTAGAGTATTCAAATAATGGCTAGCAAAGTACAGGGAGTAATGCAAGTCTAGAACTTCATAAATACAAAAATGTCTTTGGATTGTTTCTCTCCCCTTAAGCAGGAGAACTTCTTGGCAGCAGATTAAACAAAAGAATGGCTTCAACTTTAAGCTATCTCATTTAATTTCCTCTAAACCTACTTTTTTTTCCATAATGCCATGTATAGCCTATTGTCAAAAGAACTAATAAACACTCATTATAACAGAAATAGTAGCAAAGCATGCATAAAAGGAAACATGAAAACCCTAGTATATCCCAAGGGAAAACTTTCAATTCCAGATGTAACCACACAGAAAAGCTAGAATCTAATAACAACAACATTAACAGACTCAGGTTTCTAACCCTACTCATCAAAGCAAGTAAAAAAAAAAATAGAATATTGCATTTGAGGAAAATCAATGGACAAAAAAAGTGCACACCTGTAGCGTATGTGAGTATCAGTAGGCTATGAGCATTCTAGGGCCAGGAGCACAGAATAATGACTATCACATTATGAAGCATAATGCTAATGCACAAACTAATCCCCGCACAAAATCACAGAGGCCAGAGACACAGTGAGGCCACCAGGAGTATGCCTCCAAAACGCCTGTTTCATTCATGTTAATCAGTTGTGTTCTTCAGGCAGGAAGGGAACTCATTAATTTTTCCTAAGAACAGGGAAAACAAAATAATAGTGAGAGCAGAGAACAAAGCCCTCGGTCTGACCGCAGCCACAGCACTTTTGGCGAAGGTTCATGTGTAGAAGACTGCCTCATTCCGGGTGAAAAGTCTCTTGAAATATGCTAATGTAATTCAGATTAAAAGGCAAATTTAATTACAGATCACAACTCATACACTATATTAACATTTCTCAGCTTCTAAAATGACTGTTTTCCAAAGGCCTCCCTATTGGGTAGAGATGAAAGCACCACTTTATATATAGTTTACTCATTTGTCAACTGATACTGTCCCCTTAAAAGGGTTGTTCTAAGAAAAAAAAAGAGAAGGGATTATATAATTGTTGAAAGAGTTCAATAGAGTTATAGCAAATTTATAGTTTAAGTAAAATTAAAATTCTAAACTCAATTCCTTTTGGTGCATGGAGTAGAAAATTTTATTACTTTCTGTTATAAAATATATCATATATAAAAAGTATACAAAATGTTTACATCCAGCTAAAAGAATAGTCATTCTTAATTGACCCTGATATATACCCCATTCATCTTAACATTACTAATCTAATACCTTGGAGGCTCATGTATGACTATTCCTAGATTTCTCTTAACCTACTCTGCACTATCCTATATTTTGTGCTAATCACTTCCTTGCTTTCATTTATAGTACTTCTAAACTAAACTATATCTATTTACCGATCTATTATCTATCTCTGTCAACCCATTCATCTTCCACCCATTTTTTAAACTTTATATATATGGGATATGCTATATGTACTTGTCCTTCAACTTTTACATTACTTTTCTCAGAGTAACTTACTGACATTATCTAATTTTTCATATAACACTTAAGGTTAAAAAAATTTATTATGTCATTTAAAGCAGAGAAAAAAAGGCACAGTATAGCTAGCAACTTGCCACAACACGAGATGACAATGGACAAATCTTTCCACAGTAATTTTGAAAGTAAAGCAAACGAACGACCGTCTCGGAGCTTTTTATAGCACATTTGTATTTTTAGCTTCAATGAAACCAAAACATTCTCTAGTGCCCGGAGCACAGTTAAGTTAGTTTTTTTTTTTTAAGTTAATATTTTTAAATTGACTTTACCCGGCTGGTAATTTTTGCTTTCACACTAAAGGGGAAGTTATATTAAAGGGTGCTGTTGATGGACAAGCCCTAAACAATATTGAAATATATTAGTTAAAAGGAAAACAAGAATGAATTAAATAAAAGATATTAAGAGAAGATTTGTTTTTCCCTTGGGGCAGCAGTTTTCAACTGGTATGTCGCAAGAAGTTTTAAAACATGCAATGCCCTGACAATGTAGTCAGGGACACTGACTTCTTTTCCCTTAGACTGCCAAATGAAGAATGACTACAATCAACACAATAGCCATCCAATGTAAGGGAATCAAAATTACACCTTATTTTTTGTCAGATCGACAAAAACTTTTTTTGGTGTGCCACAGACTTTCAGTAATTAGTTTATGTATGCTATGAGATGAAAAAGGTTGAAAATTGCTGCCTTGGGGTGTTATAAAACAGATAGCCATAATATGGGATATTCTAATTAAAGAACATGGCAACTTATATAGGCATTAGTTTAATACTCATCAATCCAAAGAGAACATTCACCTGAGCAAGTGGTGGAAGAATCTCCTTGCATATTTGCTGATTTGGTCTCTATATTCCAATATAGTTGTGTCCAGGAGTGGTCTTGTTGGAGCATAGAAGGTTCCAAGGCTTGCCTCGAGCTGTGCTGTGGAATTCAAACATAGCAGCACTAAAACAAGTGAAACTCCTTCAATTACAACAGAATACTCATGTTTGCAGTCAGTCAGGTTTTGCAAACTTGGATGAAATGTGAGCTTGTTGCAGGAAAGATGAAATTAAAATATGACAGCTGGTACAAAAACAAACCTGTGTATAAACTTTCACTTGAAGCAAAGCTGACAATGACTCTGAACAACGAAAAGCTGTCAAAACTGAAGAAATCCATAATGAATCAACCTCTCAGCACAAATGGGTAATTAAAAGTGACTCATCAAAGCAACACAGTTTGAACTAGTATTTCCAGTAAAATCAACTTACTTTGTGCTCAACATTTACTCTCCTTAGTTGAAGGGCAAAAACTAACCTGTCCACACTGGGAACTGAAATATTAGAAATCTTTTAGAAAATAATACAAATAAAAATAGCCTTGTTGTGATAAGAGATTTTACTACCTACTCAAACTTTAAAGAAACAGCGAAAGTCCCTTTATCTTCCCTAGATCCTGTCCTCCACAATAAGGTTGTTGGTTTTGCCCAGGTGTGAAAGCTAACACCCTGGGAGGGATGACATGCTAATCTGCTCTGGGTCAACTGACACCTTCCTCGGAAAGAGGATGGAGAGCAGGTTGTGATAAACCGGAGTGCTTAGAACTAGGAGAAAGGGGCACAGTCTGCCAACTTCACAGTGCTACCGCGACATGCCTATAGGGTTGTGTTTCCTCCCAGAACTACCTGGACGGTATCTAGTTACCATAGCGGCGTGAGTGTGAGCATACAGAGCACTACAGTTCACAGTAAGACTCCACTGGTTTGTATGCTACTTACTAGCACTTGGTTGAATAAACAATTTTTTTTTATTATTTAGCAAAATTCTTTAGTTTTAGGCATATTTGATTTTGAAAGCATTAAATACCTCATCAGAGTAATTGCTATAGACTTGGCTAAGCTCTAAGTAATTTCCTTTTTAATCTCAAATCTAGACAGTGAAGTAAGATGAACTTTAAAGGTATCTTCTTTCAAAGCAGCAGTCAATTTAGATTAAAATTGAATACAGCAATGCTATTGTGAAAACAAGGCAGGTTCTCTTGCCATCGCTTGTTTTCTTGACAGCATGTTTTGTACATCTGAAATGCTCAAGCCTACATGAAATACTCGTAACTCCCAGCACAGTTATAGATTCATTAGATAGCCCAGCTTGATGTTTAAGACAGAAATGACTGCCTCAAAGATAACCACAACATGGCTACAAATAAAAGAGCTCACTGGGTTCCACTAATAAAAGGAAAACAAATTACCATGTCAAATTTGTTAGATTCAGATAGAATAAATCTCAATAGAAAAGAATTCTGAATGTTATAGAAATGTGTTTTGCAGTTACTTAGGGGAAAATGCATAGACCTATCTGAATGCACATATTCTGATAACCCAGCATCATGCAAGCATTTTTTAAATAGCCTATAATCATAGAAGCTTCTTATTTCCCTATCTCCCCAACGTGGTTCCTGAGAATATACTTTATTAATGCAAAAATCTGATAATGTCCATTTGTGAATTACCTAATAATCTTTCTTAGAACACAGAAATCTTACAATACAAATTCACAAAGGTGTTAGTAATTTCTCAGTGTCCCGAGTAACAGTAAATATTTTATCTTCTCCATATTTCTTCAACTGTAAATTTAGGGTCTCTTGTATAGTTTTATGCACCATAACAGGTTTTCTTGGGGACTACTTAAACAAATATTATGTAACCGATCTTGAGAGTATACCAATGCTAAGAAATCACTGAAACAACTCCCCAGGCAGAAATATTACAGTAATACCTAGTACCTAAAATAGTACCTAAAATTTAAAGTTATACTCTTTTTATTTTTAACTAATGTTTTAATATATACTGCAGGCCAAGCGCTGTGCTAGGCATTTTCTCATTGTAGAAATACTGGAATCCCCTTAGATGGGTTGGGCTACCTCAAAAAAGCACATTCAAGTAACATTAAATAAATATTTATTGTGAGCCTGTGAGTTGAGCCAACTCCCATGATGCAAACTTCCTGAAGAAATATGTTCTTATTGATTATTCTTCTCTAAAATTACTAAAATGAAGGTTATAAGCAGAATTCTATCTAAACAACTTGTTTATAAACAAAATAAAATAGAATAAGAACATCTATAAATATGGAAAGAAAATAGTAGGGGGAAAGAAGCTCTCCAATAAAGACTTCTGGTATATTTCTTGTTTGAAATATTTCCTAGGGACAGTTTTTCATTGGCCATGATTTCCCATCATTAACGTCAATTATTTTTTTGCAAAGATTTGAAATAAAGAAGCAAGTGCAAAAATGGTTAGGTGCATTTTACATTAAGTAAATAAGTAAATCACAATAAAAATAACATGCCGAGCCCTAACCGGTTTGGCTCAATGGATAGAGTATAGGCCTGCGGACTCAAAGGTCCCAGGTTCAATTCCGGTCAAGGGCATGTACCTTGGTTGTGGGCATATCCCCATCCTATGGGAAAAATTTACTGGGGGAAGGTGGGGAAATGAAAGCAGGCAGAAGGGAAACAGGTATCAGAACTACAAGTCAGAATGAAAATAAGCAGCAGCAGCCTGGGCTGCAAGTATCTCTCTCTCTCTCTCTCTCTCTCTCTCTCTCTCTCACACACACACACACACACACACACACACACACACACACTAAGGGGAAAGGATTATTTTCTGGACAAAAGACTTGGGATGTGAGAGAAAAATACTGATGTCTAAAGTAAAGAAACAATAGGATGTTTGTTTGGGGCCCTTTGTCTACCAGACCCTAGAGAGTACATGAAATTCTTTTTCAAAGCATATTCCATACATGAACTTACACTGGAATACAATGACTACATTGTGAGCTCCAACATAGGTATATACAGAAAAGTTGTTCTTTATGTTGATAAACACTACACAGTCAATACCAGATAGGAGTAACTATTTTATATCTGACTTTGTCAGTTTTAATAAGGCATTAACATTCCTGTCTCAGTTTACAATAATATAACCCAAAATCATACTCAAAAATAACTGACTCAATAAAAGGTACTTTACGCATATGCAAAGCCCACTGATAAAATGTATTTCGAGGCTGACCTTCCCTCTCTGGGGTGAGCTTTTGCCGGAGAAGGTGGTTCACAATGGCGCTCATGCTGGTGAAGCACTGGGGGCCCAGCGTGTCCCAGTTCATGCCGCTCAGGACGCCTATCGCCTCCCAGACCTCGTCATAGTGAACGTACTGGGAGATGACGTCTGCCAGGCCCAGCTGCCCGCGAGTGAAGACACCTGTCACACAAAAAGCGTAAAACCAAGTCAATCTTTTAAAAATAAAAAGTAGAAGAACAAAAACAGAGTTAAGTTTTTTTATAAAGAAAATAAAACAGTAGTAATTTCTTGCATAAGTGCTAGAAATGTGAAATTTGGGGAGCCAAGACTAAAATGGCTCTGTGGTGAAACCTTCATTTTAAATAATACCTACCTCCTCCTCCTCCCCCCATTCAGCGTATCCTTACCATTTCAGCACATATTAACTAATTTATATTCCACGTAGGCAAGTGCTTAAACTAAGTGGATAAGCATGAGGATTCTGAGGCAGACCTCCCTTCCCGGGCTGCCAGCCAGGGCCTTCTTCATTCTGTGCCGCCCCCTGGTGGTCAGTGGACATCACAGTGAGCGGTAGAATTCCTTGTCTCCCAGTTAAACTCCCGAGGGGACAATTTGCATATTGGGATTTTATATATATATATATATATATATATATATATATATATATATATAGCCAATCTATCTATATATATATTGGCATTTAGAGATTATTCTCTTCTAATGAAGTAAGCAGTGATTAGTATGAATCCTGCTGTTGATCCTCTTCACAAATAATATTTACTATAAAACATTTGTTTATCCTTTTCAATAAATAATTCTACTAATCCACTTCTAATCTTAGAGAAACAAGAACACAAAACAAATGGGGAAGCATTCTGATCTAGTTTTAGATGCCAAAAGCCTCAACAAAATTTTAGCAAATCGGATCCAGCAGTACTTCAGAATGATGATACATGATGATCATGTAGGATTTATACGGGGGATGCAAGGATGGTACAATATCTGCAAATTAATAAATGTGCCATATCATGTAAACAAAATGAGAGATAAAAATCACAGTCATATCAATTGATGCAGAAAAGCATTTTGACAAAAAATCCAACAACCTTTCTTGAGAAAACCCTCAACAAATGGGAATAGAGGGATCATACCTCAACATAATAAAAGCCTTATATGACAAACCTACAGCCAGCATCATACTCAATGGGCAAAAACTAAAACCATTTCACCTAAGAACAGAAACGATACAGGGATGCACTCTCTCACCACTTCTGTTCGACATAGTACTGGAAGTGCTAGCCATAGCAATTAGACAATAAGAAGAAATAAAAGCTATCCAAATTGTCCTTATTTGTAGATGACATGATACTGTACACAGAAAACCCTAAAAACTCCTTTAAAATTTTTTAGACTTAATAAATGAATTCGTCAATGTAGCAGGATACAAAATTAATGCCAAGAAATCTATAGCATTTTTATATGCCAACAATGAACTTATAGAAAGAGAGATTAAAAAACAATCCCATTTACCATCACACCAAAACAATTAATATACCTAGGAATATACTTAAGTTAGGTAAAAATCCTGTACTCAGGACACTACCGGACACTGAAAAAAAAGATAGAGGAAAACATAAACAGATGGAAGAACATACTATGTTCATGGATTGGTAGAATCAACATCTAGCTAACTTTTTCAATTAGAAAAGAAGAAAGATCTAAATTCAATGGTTCAAGCTTCCATGTTAAGAGCCAAGGGAATGAGGAATAAATTAGACCTAAAGTAAGCAGAAAGAAGTAATAAAAATAAGAGAAAATTATCACTAAAAAATATCAATGAACTAAAGAAAAAAACCAACCTCATTCTTTGAACCACTGGATGGTGCCATAGATTTTCTAGTCTAGCTAGAAGTAACTTCTACAAAATAGCCTGGCCAGACTGGAAAGAGAAACTGCACTCCGTTGGCTGTTTTGTTTTTTAATATAAAAATTTACCTATAGCCATGTGTAGACTGAGAAGCTAAACTGAATAAGCAATTAAATTTTGTCTTAAGGAAGTGAGATTTTAGCAGTATTTTTCAGTTATGCATGTAATTCACCATATGACCAAACAAAACATACAATCATTTTAATAGATATAGAAAAAATTCAGCATCCACTCAAGATAATATATCTCAGGAGACAAGTAGTGGAAGGGGGCTTCTTCAACCTAATGACTTCATAGTTATAGTGAAAGATTAAATGCTTTCCAACAGAGATCGGAAACAAAGTAAGGATACCCTCTCTTGCCACTTCAATTTAATATTACAGTGGAGGTCCTAGCTAGTGTAGTAAGGCATAGAGGTTGGGGTGTGAAGGAAGCAGCCAATCAATGAGTCTCTCATCATTGATGTTTCTCTCTCTCCCTCTCCCTTCCTCTCTGAAATCAATAAAAATATATTTTTAAAAAAGAACAAAATTGGAGGATAGCAGAACCAGATTTCAAGACACTATAATAATTAAAACAGTGTGATGCTTAGTTATATATAGACATATAGATCAGTAGAAAAGAGTTTATTCACACACACACACACACACACGGTCAAGGTACTTCAATGAAGGCAAATCTTTCCAACTATTGGTACTATAACAAGTGAATAGTCATATTAGAAAATAATTTCAACCCATACCTCACACCATATGCAGAAAATTTACTTGAAATAGACCATAAACCTAACTGTAAGAACTAAAACCATGAAACTTTTAGAAGAAAATAGGGCTAGACAAAGATTCCTTAGATGGGACATAAAAACACAAACCATAAAACATAGAAATTTAAGAATTGAATTTCATTTAATGTAAAAACTTTTACCTGAAACATGCAGTTAAGAAAATGAAAAATAAACTACACTGGAAAAAATATTCACAATACTAGTATCTTACAAAGGACTTGTAAGATTATTAAAAAGCCTTATAATTCAGTAATAAAAAATCCAATTAAATTTGGGCAGAAGACTTGAAGATATCAGAGAAGACATGTGCCAAATAAGCACACAAAAAAGATGCTCAACTCCAATACTTCATTGGGGAAATAAAAACTGACATCACTACACATCTACTAGAATGGCTAAAATTAAAAAGACCACAAATGCCAAATGTGGCTGAGGATGTGGAACAACTGGAATAGAATGGCCCAACCATTCTATTCCTAGGTTTCTTGCAAGAGAAATTAAAATATATGTCCATTCAAAGACTTGCACATGAAAGTACATGGCATTTTTAGCAATATTAGCTTAAATAGGAAAACAATCCAAATGTCCATCTACATGTGAAAAGCTACACAAATTGTGATTTATCTATATAATGGAATACTACTCAGCAAAGGAAAATTTACAGTTTTACACACCAGATTGAAGATTTCTAAAGATTAAACAAGTTCTATAAGTCATACTATTTGTTTTTGAGAGTGACAGCCACATACACATGCACAAACACATACAACATGCTGCCTGTGATTTTCTTTCTTTTTTAAAAATATATATTTTATTGATTTTTTTACAGTGAGGAAGGGAGAGAGATAGAGAGTTAGAAATATTGATGAGAGAGAGTCATCAATCAGCTGCCTCTTGCACCCCCCCACTGGGGATGTGCCCGCAACCAAGGTACATGCCCTTGACCGGAATCGAACCTGGGACCTTTCAGTCCGCAGGCCGACGCTCTATCTACTGAGCCAAACTGGTTTTGGCTGCCTGTGATTTTCAAAGTCTTACAAAAGGGAAGAAGTTAGCATCACTTGAACAGTTAACTTTCCCCAACTTTGTAGCTTACATGAAAGCATTGTGGGGCACTCCCGGTAGATGGAATACTATCAACACCACTGTGGGAAGGAGGGGACGTGAGAGCACACGCCTTGATTGGGCAAGGAGCGACGCCAGTGGAGCTCAGCTGGGGAGATGAAGCCTGAGAGGCCCCCAAGGGCTTATCAGACCCTGAAGGATGTGAGGCTGGAGAATCCTTGACCCGAATCTACACTGTTAGGTTAATTTGGAGTGAGGGGGATGGAAAGATTGGTAGGCAGAAAATTATAGACCAATGGCCACTGTTTGATCATGGGAAAACAGGAAACAACTAGATTAAGGTAATGACAGCCAGGCTGAACAGAAGATGTCTTTGGACAGCATTTAGAAGGCAGAATTGATGACATTTGATCACTAATTGGATATGGCATTAAGGGTGAGAGGATTCCAGAATGACTTCTGACTTGACACTCCATCTGAATAACTGTCCCACCCACCAACATGGAGAATACAGGAGAAGTAAGTTTGGGGAAAAAGATGACTTCGCATCTGTACACAATGAGTCTGGAGCACTGGTGTGCATCCAAGGGGAGGTATCCGTAAAGACAGGTGAATATGTGGATGTGGAGTCAGATGTGGTCGGGGCTGAACTCAAAGATGGGATATTAAAAATAAACTCTTAACATGTTAAACGCCATTATCAGTCACCGGTGACTGACACTATACTTTCCATCCAGAAGACAGAACAGGCTGGACACTTAATGTGTTAATCTGTATAAAATAGGAGGAGAGGGGAAAAAAAAATAGAACCTTTGAGAGCCTCAACATTTTCATAAGTAGACAGATGAAGGCCATAAAAAATGAAAAAAATTGCCTCGGATCATAGAAGGCAATTATGATAAGAGTTTAATGATGGTGGAAGTAGTCATCAACCATCAAATGTTAAGAAATCATCAAGTAAATAATATAAATACGTGTATCAATGAGGACATCACTGGTGACCTTTCCAAGCACAGCTCCGGGAGAATATGAAGGACAGAAGCCAGAATTTGGTGCTGTGAGCAGTGAATAGGAAGTGAAGAAGCAGAGGAGTCAGTGTTCACTAATATTTCAATGGGTTGACAATGAGAGAGGGGTGAACATTTATTTGATTAACAGGAGAGAAACTATTTTAAGGAAGGGATGTGTTTCATGGTATGGTTTGGCCTGTATCTGCTGATGTAGCCAGATTTGTGGGGACCTGGGGAAGGTCACAAATCATTATGTCAAAGGGAAAGTTGTGGGATCCAGAGTGGAAGTAGTGGTGGAACTGGTCTAGGAGCGGAAGGAAGGAAGGAGCTCCAGTTCCCTTGAATTGAGAAGGAAAGATTTATGCAAATGTAGACAAGTGGTTGTTTAGTTGGGTTGGGTGGGTGGTGAGGAGCAGATAAGCTTAATGAAGAGCCAATTAAAATGTGAAATTCTCCGGGAGTCTAAAGAGAGCAGCGAAGGTTGGAAAGGGCACTGATAAGAATGGAAAAGCTTTAATATATCTCGGTAGTATAATTAGGGACCCCTTTTTAAAAATTTAATCCTAGTCTGTATACGTGGAAATATAGGATCGTGACTGACTGTCAGGTAAAGAAATTCTAATTACCTATTGCCTTGCATAAAATAATACACTTCTTGGCTTCTCTATGGAAGATGACACTTCTAGCTCCCTCCTGAAAAAGACATGTTCTTTGAATTCTTCTAATAACAGCCGTGATGGCCTTTAAATCCCCAATGATTTGATTGATGATGATTACAAGGATTTAGAATGGAAGCTTTAGCCTTGGAACAGTTTTCCTTCAACACTAACTTACCTATTCTGTCAAACTCCATAAGTCTTAGCATGCTGGCACCAGGCAGGGCCACATTTATATATGACAACATTCTATTTTAAACTACGATCTATCTCAGCCTCTTAAATTGTAAGCTACACCTTTCATGTCAAATTTTCCAAAGGCTTGCATAACAAGCATATGAAAAAAAAAACCCTCATAAATGCTCCCCAGTAGAGAAACTGCACATGTAAATACCTGTTTATATATGCAGTAACTTGAATTATACATGAAAATTCCACATGGATGCCCAGAATCAGCACTGTGTTAATTCAAGAAGTATATTAAAATTTTTGGATGTATTTAGTAGCAGAGCCTAAGAAAAATCTGTCATATAAACAGAGTTTTCTTTTTAAAAAAAATCTGCTAGTTAGAATCTACTGTTTCAAGGAATCTACTCTTCCTAGGGAAAGAGTAATCGGTAATAAAACATTAATCTTATAACTCATTTTTTAAATCCTGGGAAAGCTCCATAATTAGATCTTTTAAAGAGCCCAGAAGACTGTAAATTTTCCGCATTCTATAAAATGTAACAGTCATACTGAAAATAAAATATAAATGATAAATGTCAGTTGCCGAAGTTATCTATCACCTTTTCATTCAAAGGCTTGACTTCCATTGGATAACTCTCTTCCAAGAGCCCTTCTTGGGAAAAAGAGGTGACAGCCAACTCATTGCCTAATTGATTTAGGAACAGTGCCCAGGGAGACAGTCCAATTAAGTTTACAAGCTGGCAATTAGCAGGGAGCCCTCTAAATCCCTACACTGAGAGCCTGTTTACTTTAGTAAGAAGGCAAATGTGCTAGAGATAGGAAGAGAAAGCTGTGCTTTTTGCAAAGCTGTTGTTAGTAGGCCCACAAGGGAGGGCTGAAGAAGAGCTAGGTATATGTGGGCAGACAGCCTTCTGTTTGACAGGTAACTGGGTAATTTATAGAGTGAGTGTGTGTGTGTTTTAACAGGCATGCAAAACATCTAACATCTACTTTAATCAGTGTTGTATATGGAGACATACAACTGTTAAAAATGCAGTGGGGCAAAGTTGAACTGGATTATCTCATAATAAGTCAAATTCCAAACATTTTTTTTTCTTGGACAATATCAACATTATGAATAGATATAGTTGCATTTTTATAATGCGAGAGAAGAAAAACATAGCCCTCACATTATGTCCATATCTTTCAGGTTAGTCAGGTCATTTTCACTATATTTATTTCATGTGTTCAACTTCAGAGGCAAATAGATCCATACAAAAACAAAGTAAACTGAGGAATACTTAATAAACATTACAATGCCTTTTAAAACTTATTTTTATACCACAGAGCCAAATCCTGTCAGGGGGTTTAAAATGTATTCACTTTTTAAAGTTTTCAAGTACTAGTAATAATGTGCGTTAATTAAAGTCTATTTTTTCAAACCTAAGCAAAGGTCTCTCCAGAATCTTAAATTATATAAAACTACCTAAAGAATATCAGATATTTCAGGGGAGAGCTGATAATGGAAAACCACAGAAGGCAAATCTATTGCAACTAGAGGCCTGGTGCACGACATTCACGTACGGGGGGTGGAGGGGGTGGGGGGGGGCAAAGAGGGGGCACCCTTCAGCCCAGCCCGCGCCCTTTTCCAGGATACCCTTTGTCAGGAGCCCTCGGAGGATGTCTGGCTGACATCCTAAGCACTGCCGCAGCGGTGGGCCACCACGTTTGCCAGTCATCAGCCAGGCTTATGGCTGAGTGGTGCTCCCCCTGTGAGAGCTTACTGACCATCAGGGGATAGCTCCTGCATTGAGCGTCTGACCCCTGGTGGTCAGTGCGTGTCATAGCAACCAGTCATTTTGCTGTTCAGTCAATTTGCATATTACCCTTTCATTATATAGGAGGATAAAATTTTGTTTTAACATTTCCTGAATGAAATGGGCTGTATGAATACACACATTTCATAATATTGATAAATCCTTTTGAATTTTTTAGCTAAAGGGTAACAAAAAAGTTACACAAATATCTTTACCGAAAGCTAGTTAAACATTTGCTTTCCTTTCCTTCAAAACACTTATTTTACACAACTACAATCTGGTAAGTAATAGATACCTATAATCTAAAATAATTTTTAAAAATAAAGTATTACAGTCCTACAAAGAATTTTTTAATGGACATATTAGTAAGTACTTTTAAAATATTCGCCAGGTAGCTCAGTTGGTTAGAGCATTGTCATGACATACCAAGGTTTCAGGTTCAGTCCTGGGTCAGGGCATATACAAGAAACAACCTAAGAATGCATCAAGTGGAACCACAAATCGATGTCAATGTCTTTCTCTCTTCCCCTTTCTCCAAAGCCAATCAATAAAATTTTTTAAATGCTAAACAAAATAATCACATACCTATTTCTTAAAGATTTTTTTTTTTTTTTTTTTTTGGTAAACAGTTTATTTTGGAAAGTGTCAAATGTGAAATTTCAGGCTTTTTATTCATCACAATGAATACTTACCTAATGATATTAAAGAATTTTTCCTGACATTTAGAAAATCATCCGCAAAGAGTTAAGGAAACTATATGAAATGTATGAAAGGCAAGCATATTTATGGGATGACAAATAGGAAATACATTCCAAGAGTAGTTTTATTGTCTTAATTATAATCTCGCCATCGTAAACACTTTAATTGACTTACTCACCAACTTCTTTGACTTACCTAGTTTAAACAAAAGAACACCCAAAGGTCCTCTGTTGAACCTGAGGAAGAGCAGATCACAGATGTCCTCACTCTCGGGCTTTTGGAAAACCACCTGTGGAGCTACCCACTGCATTTGAACAAGACTGCTGGGAACACTGAAAAACGTATGGAACTGCAGAGTCTCCCTGGGTGAGCGGTCTTCGGCCAGGAGCTGGATGTTAATGGGGGAGAGAGCCATGTCAAAAATTTGCAGCTCTCCTTGGATGCTGCCAACTAGCAGAATGGCGCCACTTGGGTGGCAGCTTATTAATGAAGGCACAAGTGCAGCCTGGGCTAAGAGGGTCACTCTGCGGTGAGTTTCATACAGAATTACTGAGGAATCGTCACAGCCCAGAACCAGTTTGTCCTCCGTCACATCCCGGCAGCAGCTAATGGCCTTGGACCTTAGTGGTATTCTGGTGACGGAGACACACTGGATCTTGTTCCGAACACACTCATAGATGCAGCTGTCAGCCATGGGCTCTCTGTCTGCACTGAGGGAGCGCTCCACGGTCAGCACCTGGTAAGTCTGTCTGGTGCCAAAACGAACATCCAGGGGATCCCACTCCGTGCGGACGGAACTCAGAACCTGTAAGAGATGAGTCGCGTATGTTCACACAGAACTTGGGTCTTCTTCAGCTGCCGCACATAGGCCTTATATTAATCTAGCATCCTACTGAAGATAATCAATTATCACCTTGAACATTAGAAATATAGAAGTATGTGTCACATAGAACACATATGTAAACATATATATGGCACACACAGAGCATAGCTGCAGAAATTAAAAGGTAAAATTCAAGTTGACCACATTGTTTTGGAAAATCTAATTAAAAGACAAATATGTCCCAGAGTATATAAAAATAAATAAGGTGGGCTTTTCGTAAAATAATACAGCTAGCAGAATATCTAAAACTGCTAAAAGTCTGATTGTGGGGTGTTTGGTTTTTACTTTCATTTTTCTCCTTCTCTTTAATCTTCCATTTTTTATTGTTGACAGTACAACCTGAAAGAATTAAGTGAATCTCCCTCCCACACACTTTCCTACCTGATTCTGAAATTACTGTTAAATTATTTACTAGAAATATATTTCTAATTAGTAGTAAAGAGTAGGCAAATGAAAAAAAAAACTTTAGAACCCTAATAAGAGTCTTATAGAAATAGTTTACTATCAGACAAGATATGAATGGCTAAAGAGGCAAATGACCAATAGGAAAAATAATAAGACCTAGTAAGTAATATGAATTGTCAGTATTTGTTAAGTAAAATTTTAAAAGCATCTTTGGTGTAGAAGAGAAAGGCTACAAGAAATACCTAGGCAGAAGAATAAAAGCAAAAAACAACAGGCCATTCAGTTTATTCATATGGAAATGTGGGAGACCAAGAACCTGAAGAGTAGCATTCAAGTGGGTTTAGATATATACTAACATCGTCAAAATCTTCAAAATCAGATGCAGAACTATTAAAAAAAAAAAGCACACCTGTACACATATAAAATTTCATAGAATTATAAACAACCACACATGCGCGCGCGCACACACACACAGAAGTGCATATAAAATCTGGTGAAATCGCCGAGGTCGGTTTGGCTCAGTGGTAGAGCGTCGGTCTGCGGACTGAAAGGTCCCGGGTTCGATTCCGGCCAAGGGCATGTACGTTGGTTGCGGGCACATTCCCCGGTAGGGGGTGTGCAAGAGGCAGCTGGTTGATGTTTCTCTCATCGACGTTTCCGGCTCTCTATCTCTCTCCCTTCCTCTCTGTAAAATATCAATAAAATATATTTAAAAAAAAAAATCTGGTGAAATCCAACTAAGACCTGTATCAGAATTAATAGTAATGTACAAGGTTGCTTTCCTGGATTTCACAGTGGACTGTGGTAATGTATCTAGTATTTACCACAAATACTATCATTGGGGCAATAGGGAGAAAAGTATAGGAAGGGAATTTGCTTTTAGCAGGAATGGAGAGGGGAGTTCATATAGAGAAGTCAGGACAGGCCTTTCTGATAAAGGAGATCTGGAAGAAGTGAAGGTAAGCCGTGCAGCCACTTGGGAGAAGAGAGCCCTGGGCAGAAAGGAAACAAACACCTTGAGGTAGAGCTCTTAGCCTGATAGAGGAACCACAGAAGACTGACCCCGCTAGAGAAGAGGGAGCAAGGACAAAAGTGGTGAAACTGGGGGAGGGAAACATATGCCATAGCAGCTTTAGGCTACTTTGTAAGGACTGGCTTTTTCTCTAAATGAGATGAGAAGACATAAGCAGAGGAGGGACAGGATCTGACTTGCAAATTCTAGTGTTAACTCCCACAGTTCCCCCTCCTTACCCTACTCTGAGTTCAAACTAAAACATGTCCAGCATTTTCCCAGCTCTGTAACTTGTGAAATTAATTAAACAAGGAGGCCCTAAGACTGATGTAGCTCCAATGCCATGCTTAACATGCCATGATAAGTAAACCAAAATCTAAGCTTATAAGTGCCTCAAAGTTAAAAACCAAACCTCAAAGGACAATTAGGCTTTAAGCTATAGCCAGTCAAATAATGTCCTTTCTTTGCTTCTGCATTATATACACTAATAAAAGAGAAATATGCAAATTGACCATACCACCACAACACCCACCAGCCAATCACGAATGACTATGCAAATTAACCCAACAAAGATGGAGGATTAATTTGCATACACAGGCGCAAATCGGCTGGGGGTGGGATTGCTGCTTATTTGCACGCTGCCTGAATCCCAGGGGCAGGCGTCCTTAGGGTAGGCCTGTGCATAGGTAGGGAGTTGCTGGAGTCCTGGAACAACACTCTGGCCCAGTGGCCAGAGCAGGAACATCCCCAGGACCTAGGTCCTCCAAGCCAGTGCACGTGCAAATGGCCAGGGGCAGGTGGGAACATCCTCTGCAGCGAGTGAGCAGACACCAGGGCCCTGTTTATCCCTGGCCAACGCAGCAAGGAGCAAGCAGTCTCCTGCAGGGCCCCCACAGAGAGCAGACACCAGGGCCTGCAGTGGTGGCAAGTAAGCAGGTCCACACGGAGCAGAGAACCACAGGAAGCAGGCCTAAGCTGTCAGTAGGACATCTCCTGAGGGCTCCCGGATTGGAGAAAGTACAGGTCAGGCTGAGGAACCTATCCCCCACGCATGAATTTTATGCACGGGGCCTCTAGTTCTCTACATAAGTCTTTCCCCTGGCACCTGTCTGTGGAATGCTTCTAGCCATTTTGAGTTTGGCAATGACTGATTACATTTTTGCTCAAATAGCACTTAAAATTTTTACTATGCTTTGCTCTATTAAAAACTTTACTCGTGTCTTTTGCCTGAAATTCACATTCTTCACCAAGGGCTTCAGTTTTTCTTTCCAAATAAACTCACCCTTTTAGAATAAAACCAGAGGCTATTCCAGTTTCTGATTCCTTCCACTTAGGCACTTCCTTCCTTCCTTGGATCTCACCTCCATACTCCCTTCCCCTCTCCAGCTTGGCCAATGACTCTCTGGTGACATTTGGCTTTTGATTTACTTTTTATTTAATTTCTTTATTGATTAAGGTATAATATATATGTCCTTATCTCCCCATTGCCTTCCCAACCACCACTCATGCCCTTACCCCCTGTTGTCTGTGTCCATTGATTAGGCTTATATGCATGCATACATATAAGCCTCCCCTACCTTCTCTCTGAAGTTTGACAGTCTGATCGATGGTTCTCTGTCTCCGGATCTGTTTTTGTTCATCAGTTTATATTGTTCATTATATTCCACAAATGAGTGAGATCATGTGATGTTTATCTTTCTCTGACTGGCTTATTTCACTTAGCATAATGGTCTCCAGTTCCATTCATGGTGTTGCAAATGGTAAGAATTTCTTCTTTTTTACCACAGCATAGTATCCCATTGTGTAGGTGTACCACAGTTTTTTAATCCACTCATCGGCTGATGGGCACTAAGGCTGTTTACAAATCTTAGCTATGGTGAATTGTGCTGCTATGAACATAGGGGTGCATATATCCTTTCTGATTGGCATTTCTAGTTTCTTGGGATATATTCCTAGAAGTGGGATCACTGGGTCAAATGGCAGTTCCATTTTTAGTTTTTTGAGGAAACTCCATACTGTTTTCCACAGTGGTTGCACCTGTCTGCATGCCCACCAGCAGTGGATGAGGATCCCTTTTTTTCCACATCCTCACCAGCACTTATCATTTGTTGATTTGTTGATGATAGCCATTCTGACAGCTGTGAGATGGTACCGCATTATCATTTTGACTTGCATCTATCCCATAGTGACTTTGAGCATGTTTTCATATGTCTCTTGGCCTTCCTTCTCTCTTCTTTCTAAAAGTATCTATTTAGGTCCCTTGCCCATTTTTTGATTGGGTTATCTTCCTTTTGTTAAGTTATACAAGTTCCTGTAAATGTTGGAGATTAAACCCTTCTTAGTGATAACATTGGCAAATATGTTCTCCCATACAGTGGGCTTTCTTGTTTTGTTGGTTTCTTTTGCTGTGCAAAAGCTTTTTATCTGAGGTAGTCCTATTTGTTTATTTTATCTTTTGTTTCCATTGTCCTAGGAGTGGTATTGGTGAAGAAATTGCTTCAGCATGTGTCTGAAATTTTGCTGCCTATGGATTCCGCTAGTATTTTTATCCATTTTGAGTTTATTTTTGTGTATGTTAAGTTGGTGGTCATTTTTTTGCATGTATCTAGTTTCATTTTTTTTTGCATGTATCTGTCCAATTTTACCAAAACCATTTGTTGAAGAGACTGTCTTGACTCCATTGTATGTTCATGCCTTCTTTGTCAAATATTAATTGGGCATAGTGGTCTGGGTCAATTTCTGGGTTCTCCATTCTATTCCATTGGTCTATGTGTCTGTTCTTGTGCAAGTACCAGGCTGTTTTGGGAACAATCGCGTTGTAATACAGTTTGATATCTGGTATTGAGATCCATCCTACTTTGTTCTTCTTTCTCAGGCTTGCTGTGGCTGTTCGGGGTCATTTTTATTCCAGAAGAATTTTTGGAGAGTTCATTCTAGGACTGTGAAGTATGCTATTGGTATTTTAATGGGGAGTGCATTGAACCTATAGATTGCTTTGGGTAGTATGGACATTTTAATGATGTTGATCCTACCAATCCATGAACATGGTATGTTCTTCTATCTGTTTATGTCTTCCTCTATCTCTTTTTTCAGTGTCCTATAGTTTTCCTTATATAGGTCTTTTATCTCCTTACGTTTATTCCTAGGTATATTAATTTTTTGGTTCAATGGTAAATGGGATTGATTTTTTAGTCATTCTTTCTGTAAGTCCACGATTGGTGTATATAAATGCCATAGATTTCTTGGCATTAATTTCTCTGCTACAATGCTGAATTCATTTAAGTCTAATCATTTTTGTTGGAGTCTTTAGGGTTTTCTATGTAAAGTATTATGTCATCTGCGAATAAGGACAGTTTTACTTCTTTTCCCATTTGGATGCCTTTTATTTCTTCTTGTCCAATTGCAATGGATAATACTTCCAGTACTATGTCAAGCAGGAGTGGTGAGAGTGGGCATCCCTGTCTTGTTCATGTTCTTATGGGAAATGGTTTTAGTTTTTGCCCATTGAGCATGATGTTTGCTGTGGGTTTATCATGTATAGCTTTTATTATGTTGAAACATGATCCTTCTATTACCAACTTGATGTTTTTATCAAGAAAGAGTGTTGGATTTTGTCAAATATTTTTCTGTATCAATTGATATAACTGTGATTTTTACCTCTCAATTTGTATATGTACATTTGTATATGATGTATCACATTTATTGATTTTCAGATATTGTACCATTCTTGCAACCCTGGGATAAATCCTAGTTGGTCATGGTGTATGATCTTTCTGATGTACTGCTGAAACTGATTTGCTAGAATTTTGTTGAGGATTTTGGCATCTATGTTTATGAGGGATATTGGTCTTTAATTCTCTTTCATTAAGTTGTCTTTATCTGGTTTTGGTATTAGGGTGATGCTGGCTTTACAGAAGGAGCTTGGAAGTATTCCTTCCTCTTGAATTTTTTTTGAATAGTCAGAGGAGGATAGGTTTTAGTTCTTCCTTGAATGTTTGGTAAAACTCCCATGAAGCCATATGCCACCAGGCTTTTTTTGTTTGCTGAAAGCTTTTTGCTGACTGCTTCAATTTCTTTCATCATCAGTTTCCAGGATGCTTTTAATTTTTTCTTTTTTCTCTTTGGTAACCCAATAATTGTTTTTAATAGCATGCTATTTAGCTTCCAAGTGTTTGAATTTTTTGGATTGTTTTTATTATAGTTTATTTCTAATACTAGAGGCCTGGTGCATGAAATTAATGCATGCATGCAGTCCCTAGACCTGGACAGCAATCGAAGCATGAGCATCTAGTGTGGAAGGGCAGGTACCAGCTGGCCTCTGGGAAGCTCCTGGACCCCAGACCCCATGTGCTCCCCTCTGCCTGAGTCATGGCGACTGAGTCCCCTTGCAGAGATATGCTAAGTGCAGCCAGACACCATGGGCTGGGGTGCAACATGGGCCTCTGGGCCATTTAGCAGTGCCACACAGAAGCCAGGCGGGCAGCACACTCTACCCCACTGGCTTTGGCAGACCAGCTCCTGCATGAACCCATAGTGAGCCCAGGCGGCCCTTGTGGTCCCAGCAGTTGTGGCCCTCCTCAACCAGAAGTCCATGGGGCCAGCAGCACCTACACCACTGCCCGTTGCCAGTGCCTTGTTGCTGATATCCGCCATGTTCTGCACCACCCCCTGGTGGACAGTGCATGTCATAACGAGTGGTCAAACTCCTGGTTGAACTCCTGGTTAAGGGGACAATATGCATATTAAGCTTTTATTATATGGGATTATATAGGATTATGTCATTGTGGTCTGAAAAGATGCTTGATATGATTTCAATCTTCTTGAATTTGGGGAGACTTTGCTTGTGACCCAATATGTGCTCTATTTTTGAAAATGTCCCATGTGCACTTGAGAAGAACTTATATTCCATGGCTTTGGGGTGAAATGTTCTGAAGATGTAAATTAAGTCCATCTGATCCAGTGAGTCACTTAGGATTGCTGTTTCTTTGCTGATTTTTTATCTAGAAGATTTATCCAATGATGTCAGTGGTGTATTAAAGTCCCCTACTGTGACTGTATTGTCAATCTCTCCCTCGATATCTTCCAGGAGTCGGTTTTTGTTTTGTTTATTTTGGTTTTGTTTTTTTAATGTATTTGAGTGCTCCTGCATTGGGTGCATATATGTTTATCAGGGTTATATCCTCTTGTTGTTTGATTCCTTTAGTATTATGAAGTGGCCTTCTTTATCTCTTGTTATGGCATTCACATTGAGGTCTATTTTTATCAGATATAATAAGTATTGCTACCCCAGCTTTTTTCCCTTTCCATTTGCCCAAAAGATATTTTCCATCCTTTCACTTTCAGTCTGTGTGAGTCCCTTGTTTTGAGGTGGGTCTCCTGTAGACAGAATATTTATGGGTCATGTTTTTTTATCCATTCAGCTACTTGATGTCTTTTGATTGGAGTATTTAGTCCATTTAAGTTTAAAGTTATTATTGATAGGTACTTATTTGTAGCCATTTTTATTTTTTGTGCCTGTGTTCCTTCTTACCTTTTTATTCCAATCCCTTTAACATTTCTTGCATTGCTAGCTTGGTAGTGATAAACTCCCTTGGCTTTTTTTTTTTTTTTTTTTTTTGTCTGTGAAGCTTCTTCTTTTCCCTTCAATTTTGAGTGATAGCCTTACTGAAGAGAGTATTCTTGGATTCAGTCCCTCTCTTTGCATCATTTTGTAAATTTCTTTTTATTCGTTTCTGGCTTGATGTTTTTCTGTTGAGAAATCATTTGATAATCTAATGGGAAAATTCTGTCAATCTCTGGAAGCCTTTAAGATTCTCTCTTTGTCTTGAACATTTGCCATCATAATTATGATGTATCTTGCATAATTATGATGTATCTTGGTATGAGTCTTTTCAGGTTCATCTTGTTTGGGACTCTGTGGTTGTATGACTGTTTTCTTCCCCACATCATGGAAGTTTTCTGGCCTCATTTATTCAAATAGGATTTCTAACCCTTGTTCCTCTTCCTGTTGTTCTGGAACCCCTATTATATTGTATGTCGCTTCGTTTCATGTTTTCCCATAGCTCCCTTCAGGTCTCCTCCGGTCTTTTAATATTTTTGTCTCCAATTGCAGTTCAGTTTGGGTGTTTTGCTTCCCTGTCTTCTAATTCACTAATTTGATCCTCCACTTCTAGTCTACTTTTGAAACTTTCCATGGTGTTTTTTTTATTGCAGCTATATTACTATTCATTTCTTCTTGATTTTTACATAAATTGTCTTCTGAATTAGTTTGCTGACATATTGCATGCCTCTTTTCACCTAGCTAGCTGCCTTTCTGGCGATTCCTCCTTTTCTTTCCTTTGGAGGTTTCTTTGTCTACCCATTTTTTATCTCACAGGATCTAGATGTCAAATCATGCAGGGGCTGCTCTTTGGGTGGCAGTGGCACGTCGGGCTGTGGTTGCTATTTGGGCAGCCATGGCAGCAGCTGCTCCTCAGTTGGCAGTGGCTTCTCTGGTGGGTGCTGTTCCCAGCAGCGGTGGCTCCTCTGGCTGGTGTGGGGAAACTGCTCACACAGCTGCTGTTCCTTGGATGGGGGTTGGCTGATCATGAAGCTGCTGCTCCTCAGATGGGGGCAGGCTGCTCGTGTGGCTGCTGCTCCTTAGACGGGGGTGGACTGCTCACTTGGCTGCTGCTCCTTGGATGAGGGCTGGTTGTGCATGGCTAATGCTCCTCAGACTGGGTGGGCTGCTCATGAGGCTGCTGTTCCTTGAACAGGGGTTGGGCTGGTCATGCAGCTGCTGCTCTTCGGATGGGAGTGATCTGCACATGTGACTGTTGCTCCTTGGACGGGCAGGCTGCTCACCCAGCTGCTTTTTGTCAGACGGTTGCACACTATGTGTGTCTGCTGCTCTTTTGACCTCTGTGGGCTGCCGCTCCTCAAACATGGGAAGTCTGCTTGTGTGATTGCTGCTCCTCAGACCAAGTCGGGCTGCTCAGTTGGGTGCTGCTCCTCGAATGGGGGAGGACTGCTCATGGAGCTGCTGCTCCTCAGATGGGGCAGGTTGCTCGCGCAGCTGCTACTCTTCAGATGGGGGTCTGCTGCGCAGGACTGCCGCTCCTCAGTCGTGGGCGGGCTGCTCCTCAGACAGGGGTGGGCTTCTTGTGTGGTTGCTGCTCCTCGGACAGGGGAGTGGGCTGCTCACATAGCTGCTGCTCCTTGGACAGGGGCAGGCCATGTGAGGCTGCTGCTCCTCAGCTTGGGGTGGGCTGCTCGCGGGACTGCTGCTCCTTGGACAGGCGTGGGCTGCTCACATGTCTGTTTCTCATGTGGTTGCAGTGCCCTAGGCTAAAGTGTTGGGCAGGTCAAAGGGGAATATGCTTCAGAACTCACAGGAGTCTGCACCCAAGGTTTCTGGAAACTCGGTGACTATGGGACCATAGCCAAGGTAGCAGGACCCTGGCAGGGGTAGCTGTAGAGTCCCAGGTGTTATCTGAGGGCACCCTGGGTGGAGGTGAGGCTGGGTTCCCAGTTACAGCAGCTCTGACTTTGCTTCTAGCTTTACTGATTCCCCAGCTACACTTATTCTATATTGGTTGGTCATTAGTATAGATATATTCTGTATCAGGTGGTCATTAGTATAGATAACAGCTGGACTTATGACTGATGTCTGAAGTGCAAGGAGGAGGTCATGGGACCTTGCCAATCAGTAGCAGGTGGGTCTGCAAACAGGTAACAACATCCAGGACCCAAGAGATCACCAGTTTGATTCTTGGTCAGGGCACATGCCAAGGTTGCTAGCTCAATTCCTAATAGGGGATGTGCAAGAGGCAGCCCATCAGCGATGTTTTTCTCGCATCAATGTTTCTATTTCTCTATTCCTCTCCCTTCTTCTCTCTTTCACTCTAAAAATCAAAACTTTTTTTAAAAGTAGAGCAAGCACTAAAGAACAGAGAGAAACACGTTGAACCACACCATGAATATGGAAGCAATACAATGCAAAGGTAGCACACTACACTTTGGACAGGTACATTTTAAGGGAAAGAAAGGATTGGAGGGAGAATTTGTAGATTACAAGAGATTTAAGAGATGCATTAAAGTGACATATTTGTTTTAAGTAGATAATATTAAACTACATTTTGAGAGATGCATATTTAGGTAATAAATACTACTAGGTTTTACCAACAAGTGATTACAAGTCATGATAGAAGTTACTTTTGGGGACTGTGAATAAGTTGAAATCACAACAGAATATGTCATGGTATTTCTGGGTGCCTGACAAAGTTCTATTTCTTGACCTAAGGGTGGATACAGGAGTGCTTCTTTTGTATTAGTTTATGAAAATATACATTTATTTTGTGTGGTTGTCTTTATGTGTTTGATAAAAAATTTTTTTTTAAATCATCCCTAAAACAGAAAATGTTTGTTATTCAGTTGAAAGCTAATGCAGTTCTTTGGAAAAGATGATTAAGTATTTTGGCTTTTCAGTTGAATGCATTTATAATGCTTTCTGATTGCTTCTTTTATCAAATCATACTGTATTAAAAGTTAGTCACATTTTTACTTTCCCATCAGACATTCCTCTAAATCACTGCAAAAACAATTTTTAACTTTTATGGGAAAAAAGTTATCTTTGTAAGATTATATTTCTCTAGTCCTTAAAACAGGTTTTTTTGTGTTTTTTTTTTGGGGGGGGTTTAATAGTTCTGCTTGTGTTTTTTTAATTACTTTCTGATAAACAAATTCAGGTGATCTGTTTTGAGTTATCTTGAAATTAACACCATACTCAGAAAGCATTACCAAATCTACATGGCTAAAAAGTTAAAATGTCTGCTCAAATATAAAGGGAAAGGAAAAATAAATTGTGCTGTTATCTAATTTTAACAGTGAATGTATTAAATATTTCTAAGGTAATGGCAGAAACTTTCCAAAAAGAAGTATAAAGAATATGTAAAATTAAAATAAGAACACTACCATGTTACACATGGTAATCCACACATACACTATTAAAAACTATTGTAAAATTAATTTACTGATAAAATTTTTCCTTTTTTGAACACTATTTATTGTATATTTTTCAAAAGAAAGTTGTTTTCCTAGACTACATACATACCTCTGCTTTGTAGTTCTAATTAAGATATGTGCTGTTGTTTCAAGCTCTGTAGTGTGAAATTAGACAAGCAGTTTTCTAACATCCATAAAATAAATAAATAAATGTTCCTGCTCTGACAAACAGATAATTCAGTCACAGAGAGCTTAGTTCTGTTTCCTTTCTTTTCTTTTTTTTTTAGCTGCTTGGTAAGCCAATTTTCTACTTAGAATCTACTGCTAAAACTCTCATTTGGTTCAGTATGTGGGCTTTATCCTTTCCATGGTCTGTTATGCCAAAAAGATGGCTTTAATTTTTTTTTTTTTACTGTGCTGCAAAGCAGCGGTTCTCAGTTTGGATGCACATGTGAATCACCTAGGGAACCTGTAAAAGAATACTGATGCCTCCTCCCCTTTGGAGATGCTGATGTAACTGGTCTGGGTGGGCCCCTTTGTAAAAGCTCTGCAGGTGACGGTAATGTGTTGCCAAGGCAAGAAATAGCTACTCCAGGATCCTGCCAGTGTCCCTCCCCCCCTCCCCCCGAAAAAAAGCAGCTTATTATCTTTTCTGATTGAACCTGGGTGGGAAATGCCTTTTTTAAAATTCTATAGTTTAATAGATGCAAAGATTAAATTTCTTCTCTATGAGGTTGCTTGCTACTTTGTTTTGTTTGAATTTTAGGGTTTAAGAATATATTATACTTTATTCTAATATTAGTTCCAGAAGTTTATTTGTCACTAGTGGAAAAAAATTTAAAGACATATACCTGAACATTACTTTTACATGCTTGTGGTTTTAGTTCACGCTATGCTAAAAAAATATGTGTCACAAATCATAAAGATTATGTCTTCAGCTAAAAAAAGAGAAACAATTATTTCCCTAAACATTTCTTCCAAAAGACATTCACCTTTTGCATGTAGAAGTTCACAGGAGGTTCTGGAAAAGAAATTTTTCCAATTTTTCCAGTTTTATTTTGAGAGAATGACTCAAAAAAAAAAAAAGAAAGGGCCAAATACGACACAACAGTAACTTGCCAAAAAGATGAATTATATATCTGAACATATTAGGACTGAAAAAGGGGACATTATGCAATCAGTGGTGAATAATTAAAAACCATGTGCAAGTATCAGATAATGTTTATTAAAATCTATTCAAATACTTATAAAAATAGATGTTTTCAGAAATACCAATTATGGAAGACAACACAAGGAAAATATGGAATTCCTGAAAAACAAACAATGCTTGAAAAGTAGAATCAGTATGAAAAATCTACTTTCCTTAGTGAAAGCCACTATACCTAGGTAGCTTCAAGGGTGTGTTTTACCAAACATTCAAGTATGAGATAATGCCTTTAACTGTTTCAGAGCGAAGAAAAAAGCTAGCTAAATCACTCCATAGGGCTAATACAACATTGATATGAAACTTAGTAGTAGAAAGTAAAACTGTGTATCAATCTCATATTTGAGCAAATTGTCAAGCCCCTTTAATATTCCCTCCTTACTATCGCCACAGAAT
Organism: Vespertilio murinus; assembly: GCA_963924515.1. Taxonomy (NCBI): domain Eukaryota; kingdom Metazoa; phylum Chordata; class Mammalia; order Chiroptera; family Vespertilionidae; genus Vespertilio; species Vespertilio murinus. The sequence continues at coordinate 36,514,867 of OZ004713.1, read as the reverse complement.
CTATCATGACCCATTGGCTGCTACTATAGCTTACACATACTTTATCCACAGCACCATATAACACACTTTAGTGCATTTACATGTTTTCATATTTACTTCTCAATGCTAGACACGAAGATCCTTGCAGGTAGGGATCGTTTTGCATTCATATCTCATGACATGAAATACAGTGCTTACTCTATGGTCATGCTCCGTAGTTTCTGAGTGAGGTAGAAAGAGAAAGGGAAGGGCCTTTCAGGTAGAAACAGCAGTAATGTGTATGGGCAGGAGGGGGCAAATAATGAGGCAGTGAGTAAACCATTTGGCTGGAACACAGGTTTGTTTAAGGAATAACACTGAAAAGGCAAGTCAGGACCAGTCAGGGTGGGCTTTTCAGTGCTAAGGCTGTTTAGTTTCAGCATCTACTGAAGGCTTCGCAGCAGCCAGTGGCTAGATCAATGAGTGCTGCAGCATTTAGATGAGTACTTTTAGAGCTGTCAGGGAACTGGTGGTGACCTATCTGGTTTAAATCCATTGCTTTAAAAAGTGGGAAATGAAAAGTCAGATAAAATAGCCAAAGGCCAAAGAACACTGAATTAGCTACCTAAGGCCAAAGAACACCGAGTCAGCTAACAGCAAGCAGAAGCTCAAAGGGAATAAACTTGATAAAGGCCAGACAATTAGTATATTGTAAAGCAACAGACAAATCCAAGTCTGTCCAAATCCAAAGTCCATGATCTAGATGACATCAACAGATGGGGTTATGTAAACCATATGTACACCCTTTTAGAATGATCCTAGTTTCATGTAATACACTCATCCTATATAATAAAGAGGTGATATGCAAATTGACCATCACTCCAACACACAAGATGGCCACCCCCATGTGGTCAAAGAAGGCTGCCCCCATGTGGACACAAGATGGTCTGCAGGAGAGGGCAGTTGTGGTCAAGCAGGCCAGCAGGGGAGGGCAGTTGAGAGGGACCAGGCCTGCAAGGGAGGGCAGTTTTGGGGAGCAGGCCTTTAGGGGAGGGCAGTTGGGGCAACCAGGCCTGCAGAGAAGGGCAGTTGGGGGGGGATCAGGCCAGCCTGGGAGGGAAGTTAGGGGCAACCAGGCCGGCAGGAGAGGGCAATTAGGGGCAATCAGGCTGGCAGGGGAGCAATTAGGTGTCAATCAGGCTTACAGGGAAGTGGTTAGGGGGTGATCAGGCTGGCATGCAGAAGTGGTTAGGAACAATCAGGCAGGCAGGCAGTTGGTTGGGAGCCAGCAGTCTTGAATTGTGAGAGGGTGTAGGCTGGGCTAAGACACACACACACACACACACACACACACACACACACACACACACCCTGTGCATAAATTTCATGCACCAGGCCTCTAGTTCTATATACCGTATTTGCCGGCGTATAAGATGACCCCCTAACATTTCCACTCAAAATACAGAGTTTGTTATATACTCGCCGTATAAGACTACCCCCCACTTGGAGGCATATTTTTCAGGGCCAAAAAATCGTCTTATACACCGGCAAATACGGTAATACAAACCTAAGATGCTAAGTGTCCAGTCGGCCATTCAACCAATCAAAGCTTAGTATGTTAATGATATGCTAAGGCCACTCAACCTCTCGCTGTTATGTGAACTGACCACCAGTAGGTAAGGTTGCTGCTGGGTCTGGCTAATTTGGACTGAGTGAGATAGGCTGGACATACCCTGGAGCCCTCCTGTGGTCTCTCTCCAGCTGGCCAGCTTCCGATGTCCCTTCCTGCCCCCAATCATGCACCGGTGGGGTCCCTCCGCCTGCTTGCACCCCCTCACAATCCAGGATCCCTCAGGTTGGAGAGCTGGTTTTGGCCTGATCCCACAGGCCAGGCCAAGGAACCCCACTGGTGCACAAATTCTTGCACTGGGCCTCTAGTTTCAAACAAAGGTAATTTGTGTAATGTATAACTAAAGGCTGATTTAATTATTTTTACCTTTATTATCAAACATAACATTAATAGAATTATAATTAGCTTTATTACATTGTCCTTTTAGAGAAATATTTTACTTGACTAGCATTGAGACCCAAGATCAATAAAATGGCGGCATGAACATGGCAAAAGTAAATAGTAAAGCATTTCCTTAGCCTAAAAATATCCACACCTAAAACATTACAAATGGTGTTAGTTATTGTAGTGGAATTGGAAAAGTTCCCAGAAAAGGGTTAAATATTAACTAATTAATTAATTAAAAAGGACTTTTCAATCTTAAAAGACAGGGTGAAAGTTTATAAAACCAAAAGAGGTAGGTAGTGATAGAGAAAATTTGGACTTGTTCATTATATCTCAGAATACTAATTCTAAGAAATAATTTTTAAAACCTAAAAGGTAACAGACTTAGAGAAAATACAGAAACACAATATTTTTACCCTGACAAAAGCTGCTCCAAGCTGGAAATACCTAAAGGGTCATGACAATAGAATCAATGCCAAGAATAAGGCAGGACATTGGGGCCTCACTTCTTATATTAACCCTTTGGTGCTCTTGTCTGAGGCAAGATGCTAACCCGAGGGCACTGCCTATGGCCTTCCTTATAAATTCTGCCCCAGCCTTGGTTTGGCATCACAGGATTGTGCACAAAACCAGCATTTGACTGTTCATCAACTGACTGAAGTTCAAAGAAGGTGACTGATAACATAGCTTTGACAGACAAAATCATGAGCAAATAGAAATGACAGTACTAATAATAACAAGAACCATAATAGCAATCAGTGATAAAGAGTTTATATGTAGGTATTGCTCTAAATGCATGTATTATCTTCCTTAACTCTATTTTTAAATTAACAAAACCACAGCATATTGACCTCAGTAACTTGCTCAAGGACAGAGAGCGAGGTAGTGGCAGAACTAGGAATCGAACCCAGAAGCCTTGCTCTAATCATTGTGCTATTCTAATTATTCTATCAGCCCTGAAATTGTCTATGTTACTTCTAGATAGACTACTTTAAAGAATACCATTTCATGTTCCTTTGGACTACTTGGAAAAATTATAGGCTGAAAAAGCTTTTGCATTTACTTCACAGGAAAAATTAATTGTCCTATTTTATGGGCTCTTCAATAAAATGGTAAATTTTTATTTAAATTACCTCCAGTCTCCCTTGAGCATAACCCAGGAGCAGCAGATTGGCCCTGTCCTTCTCGGAAGAGATAGGGGCCCAAGGCCAAGCATCGTCACTGACCGGTGGCCACCAGCACACAACTGTATCCTGGGCACTATTGATGGCGAGCCGACGCTCCGCTGTCCTGTTTACTGGGCCAGGGATGTCGTAATAGGATAGCTAATGGTTAAAAAGAAAAGCAAACAAGAATCGTTTTTTTAATGCAAAAATCCCCAAAGTATTATAAAAATCGAAGCATCTGTAAATGTAGATAAATGCAAGTAAATATGCATGTTAAACATGTGCTTAAGGAGGTGTCAGAATTTACCAAATTCTCTTGACACATTTAAAAAAAGACATATGTTCAAAATTCTTTCCATTTTTAGCAGAGGAAAGAGAAAGGGAAAAATGTGAGTTAGGGAGAATTGGCTGTAGCAATCCCAATCAATACCAAAATGTACAGTCATGGTTGCTTGACAGCATCGACCTACACAGAGGATTTGAGACCAGCTATATTAAATGACAAGTTCAGTACTGCTGACCAAGAGCGTCCGAATACTGTTTGAGACATAACATGTTAACAATGACTGACAACAATAAGAGGAAAAACAACATGAGGCAAATCTCACTTTAAGGAATGTATGAGACACATACACATACATTCTGCATAAAAGGATAAGCCACGGCTTCGTGTGTAAAAGTTTATGCAGCTTCTGAGAATTATGCTTTTCTTTCTTAGGGAAAAAAATTGTAGAATTTATTATTCAAACTATGTTATTTTGGAACATGCTTATTTGAAAACATAAGCACGGCACCATCTGGGTGACACATGCCAAGGAAATATAGATTGCACTGTATTTCTGCTTAAGGAATTAATGGAAGGTTGATAGCTTGGAAGAAAAAAAAAAAACCATCTTGCCATTGCTGGTCAGCAATAATCGAACCACTTTCTGGGGATTAAGCGCATGGCTAAGCCTACTGGACCAGACACTAGCAAAGGGCAGGGGGTCTTCTTATCAGAGAAATGCTTCTGGAGCCAGTCTCACTACATGACAGATTGCTTTCATATTCCTGTCTGCAAGGCAACAAAGGATGGCAGTAATGCGATAATGCCAGAGTGCAATGGGTGTTAAGAACCCGTTGCATTTATGTATTGTATTTAGTAAATAATCAGGCTCATCCAAATTGTGATCTCACCACTCAACCAAGGCCATTAAAATCAAGGTTAATGCTTTAATAATCCTCTGCTATTTTTTTTAATATGGTCAAAAGGAACTCTTTTCTATTTGCATGGCCATAATATTATTGACCTCTTCATCCTCTGAATGCACATCAAAAGGAACTGAAATCAAAGTAATTACCAGTGTTGTTCTCTCATGGTAAACATTTAACTCCTTGCACTGTCCCTTCACTGTTAAATAAATTGGATTGGATTTTCTAAATGTAGACAGGAAAATTTGTTAAAGGCCAATAGTTTTAGGATATTTACCCTGCAATTTTCTCTGCCAAAATTATTTCACTCTGAAAGAATTAAATTATGGTGCAACTGTAAAGAAAAGCAGAATTATAATACTCTACACTATTTCCTTGTTTTCAAATCTAAATGGGCAGTGACAGACAACAGGGATGTACTTTATGCTTTGAAGTGCAAATTCCTATGTTTAAGCTCTCAATATCATTAGCTATCTTCCTGTTTTAGAGAAATAACACAATGGAATTACATGTTATTTTTATGTACTACTTGCCATGTAAACATATTACTTAAGAATGTCTATATGAGGAAATAGAGTTAAAACAAGAGACTGACACTTTCAGTTCTCATGTAATGCAAATCATGAATGTTATCTAAAATGTCATGTTTCCTATTAGTTTGAATGGCATCATATTCTATCACGATGGTATACAGGGCAAGTGAAATAAAGAAGTTTCTTAAAATATTCTTCCAAATGACAAAAGGCAGTTTCTACTAAGTATTAAATACCGAAATTGAAATATTGAACCAGAATATGAAATCCATGGGTTTTCCAAAGGGATTACTTCTCTAATTATAGAAATGAAAAGGAGTACTCATATCCTAATTTTCTAAATCCAAAGGCAGGAAGAATAAAAATATAATTCCTTTACTTAAGGTATAAAGGCCCACATACCGGGTCCATTTTATACCTCTTTTTATAAGAAAAGATTACACCATGACAGTTTCTCTCTGCTCTCACTAATGGATAACCACTGTTCTTTGGCTGAGAAGACTTCATTAAGCTATCCATCAAACCTAAGATGGAGAAACTAGTCAAATAGAAGTTTATATGGCAGCATTAGAAACACTTAAAATAGTCTGAGTTAATGCACATTGGTACATTTTGAAGAACACTACTGATAAATAAATACCATTTCAAGTAAAGCTACAGGTAGCCAGTCTGGAAAATAACATCCCATTAAAAGTGTCAATAGCAATTTTTTGACTACCCAAAATATAATACATGAGTACCACTGATTTCCAGCTAAGAAAATAGCAATATTACACGAAGTGTTACAGAAGCTCCACAAAACTGTTAAACAAAACCAAATTGTAGTTCAGTACAACAATGAAAACGTATTTATATTTTATCCTGAATTAAAAATATTTTTATAAAAATACATGTTTCTATTAAATAAAATTAGATTCTTCCTCACACCACTACTGGTTCAATCACATTATAAAATAATCTCAAATGGGCAAAAGGTTAGCTTAAATACCACTTTTTAAAAACACACACAGTTTTAAGCCACAAAGCTGACTTCTAAAAATCTTTGCCTTTGCTATATACTCTGTGGCATAAGTGTGCATCTTCTTTAAGGAAGCTGTATATCAGCTCTGTTCCCAGTGAACAGTGAACTGTCTCAAATCCACGTCACAGAGGCTGGATCAATCTTGCAAACATAAGTCACTGCTAAAAAGAGGCCTTGAACTGAAACAGCCTGGAAAATGTATTAGATACTCATCCTAGCAGAGTGAGTGTATGCCTTCTAAACAGTTTAAAATGTAATGTGGAAAAATTTAAATTAAAATACACCATTTAAAATAAAAATCCTGCCTTAACAGATGTACAGTCCCTGATTCAAAGGAACAAATTACCTGGAGGTAGTGAAGGGAGAGACTAACACATAAAAATTTCATTTTGCATTTTCTCCAATTATAGTTGGGGAGGGGAATCTTCCCACTCCTTGTTTATTACACTTTTCTATTAACCTTTGGAAGTGCCTTCTTTTTTCTTTCTTTTCTTGTGAAATAGAAGCCCGGCCAGCTAGCCTAGCTTAGAAAAATAATATGGGGTCTTAGGGGGAAATAAGAATGCATATATACTACCACTACCGACACAACCATTTTTAAATGTGTAACTTGCCTGTTATCTGTCACTGACCTCCATAAGTACGATATACATTGCTCTAAACATTTCATTGTTAGACCTTGAGAGGTTTCCATTGAGAGGAAAAGAGAAAACTTAGGTGTGGCCATTGTTTCTAATGAATCAAGCTTAATCCTATAATAACTCCGAAATCTAGAAATGTACAAGAATAATGAGCATAGCATCAACTTATGTGAAACTCATATCTTAATAAGTATCAATATGATGACTTAAATTGAAATCTCTACCTTATAATCCAAAGCCGAGAGTTTTTCCAATCTTTTGTTTACATCGGGAGAACCCATCTTTTTGGTAAACTGAATAAAACATAGTTTGTTTTGTGCCAAAAATGATAAGATGATAAAGCTGTCTGTGAGAAGAGCTTTAAAAAAAAAGAGAGAAAGATTTAATAATACCATCAAATAATAAGCTAGAATAAAATAACAATGAATTGATTTTTTCCAATGAAATATTACAAGAGGCTATTTTCACAAAATAAATGTTAATTGAAACAACTAAAGTCTCCTAAATATCATTATGAAAAGTTACAAGGATATTAAAGATACTGGAGATAAATGAAAATTATCAGTTTAATCATTCATGGATTTGATACTTTCCCTTCTTTTCTGAGACCGTTTCAATATAATCTGATGTTTGGGAACAACCACCAAATAAGATGTAGTTGGAAGTAGGGCTAGAAAGACTGTTTCACACCTGACTGTAAAGATTAAAACATTTAACCGTAGGCTTTAATCCTGTGTTTATACGATATAAACCACCTGAGAATAAACTGGATTAACAAATATACATCAGTGTTCCCCACCAATCTTACTTTTTTTATTTTTAAATTTTTCACCTATGAACCTTCTTTTTGAGAGTATACAAGCTGAATGAAATAAAGCACATTATTTCTATTATGTGCTTTAAGTAAATATTTTAAAAGGAATATTAGAAAAAATACTTCTACAGCTTTATTTCTAAAGCATACAAGTAGGTAATTTGCATGGGTTACAAAACGGGCCGTTAATGTTACATAAAATTGATAACAATAACTGAGAAATGTTTTATGTTGTTCCTAGCATAAAAAAATTATTGAATGTTTTATATATTTTTCTTTACTTCTACACCCCTCGTTGTGCAAACAATTACCAACAGCAGATCTACACAATTACAGGAGAATCTGGAGAACTGCCAAGAAATCACATTGTTATCATAGTCTCATGAGAGTGTATAAATAAAAGAAACAAGTGAAAGAAGATATCTCAGAGACACGAATAATGTTGAAAGTCTCCTTTTAATTCCTATAGAGGTGCAGCAGTGTGATAAAATCATCACAGTCACTACTTTATTTGCAGTGTCAACAAAGGGGTAAAAATAAAACCTCTTCCATAGGGAAGCTTCCTTAGCATCCCGTCCTAAAAGGAAGAGAACATGGCACACGGACAAGCCTACCCCTCAACGTATTCTCATCGGCAGTGCTGCTAATCATAGGCCTCCTGCAGGCTGCTTTGCCTGAGGATGTGAAATTGGGTCTGACTTGTTCAGAGGTAGCTAGTGAGAGAGCACACCGCAGAAGGGCGGTCTGTATTCTCACCTCTGTCTTTCCCATTAGACCACACCTCCCTTTGATTTTTCAATTTAAGACACTGGCAATTTTCAGACTCGAATGAAAATGAAATCTGTGTCTTAGACCTTTTACTGTGAATAAAAGAAGATAATCTTCAAACTTCAGGAATCAGTACAATATAGTGCAAAGAAAATGGGTTCTGCAGCTAGAACCGGGTTCAACTTTCAGCTCAGCCACTTGGAGCTGTTCCCTAGTATGGCATTTGTGAGCATGTTCCTTAGTATATCAGCTTCTATTTCCTTATCTATAAAATGAAAATAGCTATTCCTTATAAAAGGTTGCTTTTTGAATTAAATAAAATGGGTAGGTTGGCAAAGCATAAAGCCTCTTTGGGTCAGTAAATGTTAGTATCCTACCTTTTAAATATCTGGCTTAAAATCTTTTTCTTATGTGCAATAATACATAGTATCACTTAATAGAATCCAGATTTATCTAGTATATTTTGCATTGATGTTTGATATTTAGAAATAGTGCCCAATCACTATATTGTACACCTGAAACTAATTCAATATCATATGTCAATTCTAATTTTAAAAAGAAAGAAATATTGCCCAGACATTCTCAAAAGTTAATATTCATAGACTTTGGTAAAAAAAAAAATCTTCCTAAAGAGGCAAAGTAAACATTACTAATATTATTTTTTAAACTGGGGGCTGTGTTGACACATTTGGGTTATTTATTCAAAATCCATTTTTGAAAATGAAAAACATTTGAAATCTCAACAATAGGGAGCTAATTTTGAAAGTACACACCAGAAAAAAAAAACAATTTTGAAAATACATTCACATTTATTAAGAGTGAAAAATATTCAGAATATGAGCCTAACACTTGAAAAAAAATTTTGATATTAAATATTAGTCAAAACTTGTACTGGTCCCACAGGTTGTAACCATGCTATTACATGCAATTACTTGTGTTTGCAGGTCCCCAGTGGTAATAATTAGTCTACCTGTTGACACACTATTTCTCCTGCCCCACTGTTAATGCAAGCAGTTGATTTGCACATGGGGGTAATTACCATCACTGATGGTGTCTGGGATGAGCTTCCCCACCAGGCTCCTGTCAATCACCACTTTCTCCAGCTGCGGCCCAGAAAGGCTTAGGGACACCAGCGCACCTGAACCAAAAAGGAGCTGAAGCCAGGTAAGAGGAGGGCGGGGAGAAAGATACACTGAGGATTAGAACCTTTTAAAAATCTCTCTCCAAACTTATAACTTATACAGACATTTACACATGCATCTACACCATGAAATTTTCAAAAACAATCACTGACAGATACAGGTGGTTAAATGATGCAACACAATCGGTGCATTGATTAAAGCTATATGCAAAAATGAGTGTAGTCCATGTTTATGAGAAGTCTAATCTTCTAAATACTTAGAAGCTACGCATGCAGAAGTACTTTGCATTGCATTCAGAAATGTAACATGTTCTATTAAAATATTTTTAAAAAACTACTATTTATATTTAAAAATTAAAAGATGTCTTGATGTTTGAATAGTCATTGCTATGCAAGATAGAAAATATGCCACCATGACAATATAAACAGTGAATGTTAATGATTTATTTGCAATTTAAACCCCAAATTTTACAAATACAGATCTTGTTTATCTAAAATATTAAAACACATTAAATCAAGGCAATTAAAATTTTGAAGTTTAAAATTCATAAACAAATAACACATACCAGAAATAATTTCTCAAGAAGAGACAAAGAAATGTAGTAAAGTACCAGGCTTTATCAATGTCAGTGCTCACCCAGCCACCCAACAAAAGATGATTTAATATCACCATTATGATTTTATGCTGCTCTTTTCCATTTGTGGCAGCATTATTCATTCATCTCCAAATGTTTAAAACTTCTGAAGGACTATGCATATGGGTATGCTTGTTATCTATGAGATTATGAAATATCAACATTGGAAGAAATTGTTTCACCTTCAAGGCAACAGACTCAAAACAGATGAATCATGGAATAGCATATGGCATAAGAGGAAAAAAACCAATTGTCAGTAAACTTATCATGAACATGCCAGCCAAACCCAAAGACTACTATGATTTTTAAACAAAACAGGAATTCCCCACCTACCTAGGCATCATGTCCTAGCTAGAGAGGATGATTCTGTGTCAAGTCATATTGGGGCATGTGTATAAGAAGAGCAGCATGAGGGACTAGGGTCATATAAAAAAAGACCACTATTCCCCCACTGCCTAAGAGATTTCAGGCACAGGAATCAGGAAAGGAACCAAAGGGCCCTTTGCATTTGACTGTTAGAATCCTTGTCCTACTCACCAGAAAGCTTTCTTTTCATTCCTGTGCTAACAACATGATTTAATGGACTGTCCATTTCATATTAACATCCCTAATGGGAAGAAATGGGACAGGACTTAATCATTTTATTGGTTTTGGAGAAAGTACATTTGTTCCAAGAATTTCAAATTACTTTTGCTACTGAATTACTACATCCAGCCCTGTAACATGCCTCAATGGGAAACACTGGTATTTCTGTTTTGGGGAATTCCCCCATAAGAACATAGAATGTGGTCTTCACCCTTTAAATTCTCACTTCTCAGGAAGGCAATTTTAGGGTCATCTTTCTCATCTAGTTCTTCTCCTGGTAACATATTTTCCTACCTTCCCCATTTATCCAAAACATCTCAAAAATAAATAAAGATAAATTTTAATCTGCTCAAACTTTATACTTACACTCTTAAGCACCTCTTTCCCTAATTATCCAGAGACTACTAGCTAGGCCTTATGGATACTGGCTAGGCCTCTTCTATGTTTTTATATTCAGTGTCTAGAACAATGCTAGGCACAAAGTAGGTGCTAAGTTAATGTTTAGGATAATAATCATAATTAACGTATCATAGGGTCAGATAATTCATAACTGGAAGGAAACCTAGTTTAATCTTCCACTTCCACATGACACGGAAGTTCCTGCTGTAGCATCCCTTCATGTACCCTGCAAGCACCCAGCTCATGCTTGAATATGGCCAGACCAGGAGCTCACTACTTTACTGAAAAGCTATCCCACCACTGGGCATTACTTCATAATCTTTCTCAAAGGAGGTTCAGCCACTTATTTATACATTCCACTGATTCATTCCACAAATATGTATTTAGCACTTTGTATGAGCCAGGCCCTGTTCTAGGTGTTGAAGATACAGCGATGAACAATCAGACAATAGCCTTGCCCTTACTCCCCTCAGGGAGCTTGCCTTCAAGGCAATACGTAAATCGTTTTAATATGTCAGATAGCAGTAAGAACTACAGAGAAAAATAAAGCACAGTAAGGATGGGGATTTTAGGAAGATACTGTTTTAAGAAGGATGACTGATAAATAAAAAGGCCTTTCTGAAGAGATGACATTTGAGTACAGACTCCAATGAAGTGAAGGAACTAGCCATATGGTTATGTGGAGAAAGGGAGTTTGAAGCAGAGCACAGCAAATGCAAAAACCCTGAGATCAGAATGTGCCTATAGAAAGCTCGGCCCACGTAGCTGGAGGGGAGGGAGGCAGGGAGGGAGATGTACATTCAGAGGAGGAAAGCAAAGAGATAGTCAGGGGCCAGTTTGGGTTGAACCTTTTTGATGAGAAGCAGCAGAGAATTATAATCCAATTATGCTTTAAAGCAGAAATCAGGCAAGAATAGAAGCAAGGAGACAATTAGGAGGCTGGTGTAGGTGAGAGAAGATGATGGTCTGACCTTAAGCAGCAATGGTAAAGAAATGATATGTTGAAAGATTTGAGAAATATTTTAAAGGGGATTAACCAGGACCTGCTGAAGGACTGCATGTGACATACATGAGGAAAACTCAAAGGTGCTTACACTAAGCAACTGGGTTTACTGAGACCAAGAACCGAGGAGAAGCAAATTTAAATTAGAGGGAATAAAGAATTTGCTTCTGGACATGTTAGGTTTGAGATCTATGGACATACAGGTCAATATATCACGTTGACAATTAAAAATGAGTCTGCACTTCAGAGTAAAGTGAGGATTGGAAATATACTCAGGAGTCATCAATAATTTATAGGCAGTAAAGTTGTAAAACTGAATAAGCTCTCCTTAAAAAATGAGTGGAGAGGTCCTAAGTGTGGGGCCCTAATCCAATCTGACTGCTCTTCTTATCAAAAGTAAAAAGAGAGACACCAGAGGGCTCTCTCTCTCCGTGCACCCACACAGAAAGGGGACATTTAACAATACAGCGAGAAGACAGCTGCTTACCAGCCAGGAAGAGACCTTCACCAGAAACCAACCCAGAGGGCTCCTTGATCTTGGAACTGTGAGAAAATAAATTTCTGTTGTTCAGGAAAAAGAAAAAGAGAGGTTCCAGGTCTGAGCTCCAGGGCTTTCCAATCTTTAGAGGTGTTAAAAAGCCAGGGCAGTCTTATTGACACCTATGTGCGGTACTCACTGGGATCAAGGTATGGCCATCATTTCAGTTCTCTTGTAGTCCAGAGGTATCCTTGACACCAGATTTTGTAATAAGAATGTATAACTAAATTAATAAGCTAATTAATGCATTTTTATGAAACAGCCCGTGGGGAAGGATAAAGTTTCCAAGTACTGGTGCCAAATATACTTCTGGATGGTAATAGAGATAACTCAAATTAGGAAAAAATAGTCTGAAACTCAGGAAAAGAATATTCCAGTTCAGGCAGGAAAGTATTTCTGCCTGTTTATCCAAGTGGTTAGTTCTTAAATCTGCCAGAATGGAACAGGCCTATGTAAGATCTGGCAGGACAGGAAAGAAAAGGGCACTAAGATACTGTCCTATTCCACTGCAGAGGGAGGTACGTCCAGAGCAGATGAGAAGAGATCCATGAGCCGAAACCAGTTTGGCTCAGTGGATAGAGCATTGGTCTGTGGACTGAAGGGTCCCAGGTTCGATTCTGGTCAAGGGTATGTACATTGGTTGCGGGCATATCCCCAGTGTGGGATATGCAGGAGGTAGCTGGTTGATGTATCTCTCTCATGGATGTTTCTAGCTCTCTATCCCTTTCCCTTCCTCTCTGTGAAAAATCAATTATATATATCCATGGGATGAATCAAGGAGAAGGCCCATGGGATTTCCCAATTTTAATGTTGGGTCCTTGTGTAGAAAACTACTAACACAAAATAGGAATGGAAACTTCCTTTTCTCTGTCACCCTCCCAGTCAGGAAGTATTTTTCATTATTTCTGCTCTATCCCTGTTTCTTTCTACTGCCTTTATCATTTTCTCCCTCTCATTTTTTTCAAGTTTATACAGAGGTGTGCTTTTCATTTAAGAAACTGGGAAATGATTTCCATGACCTTCAAATGGCTCTTCAAATTGGTTTCTCTTAACCCTAAGTCTATAGTGCTTAGATAAAGTACTCAATTGGATATCAAATGGCACTGGGAGAAGAAAGAGAAAATCATAGCAGATGACATCATTAATTAAAAAAAAACCCATAAATAACCACAATAATCTGAGTTTCATTCACTCAGCAGGTCAAAAATAGGTGAGTGCCTCCTACATGTGCCAAGTATATATGGGAATACAATGATGAATAGGTAGTCACGCTGACAGAATAAGTGTAGAATAGGGAAGTCCTAATCTCAGAGAGAAGTGGGGGTTTTGGTTAGGATAGATGACTGTTTCCTAGAAGAGTAGTTTATGACCCACAAAAAAAGAGAAATACATTACACTTGTTATTGTAATACATTACAATATTACTTTCAAATATTGAAAAAGAGAGGGTACATTAGGTCTTTGTGAATGGGCTGTTTGATGATAGTGGTCAATCCCATTGCATTCAAATTCTCATAAGTTAAGAAAACTGCCCCCCCAAATCCATGTGATTATCATCACATCTGGAAGGAAATTGAAAGTATATATATTCATGGTCAATACTAAAAATCAACAATGATAGGTTCAATCAGGGATTGGAGAGTTAAATCATGTACAAGCAGCCACGACTGGTCCCATGAAATCATTAGGAGACACATGGGAGACAGCAGGTACTAAACATGACAATTCACAGAGGCAACAAAGTATTAGGACTCAGAATAAATTGCAGGGCTGAAGCAAATATTTAAAGTGTTATAGAGACACTCCCTGGAGGCCTAGTGAATTTGCATACTGATAGTAACACCTCTCTAACACTCCCCCACCCCTAATCCAAACCATGGGATAAATTCTGGAGAAATTCGGAGAACTATAGACAGTTAAATAATTTCACATCTATAATGAAGAGTAGTTAGTGATTACTTTAGAAGATAACTTGCTATAAGAGAGATAACATATTGTCTGTAATTTATTCCTTCATTAGTAAACATTTATTGAGCATCGAGGGAAACCATGCCTGACTAATCCATTAAAGTACAGAGACAAAAGTGAATGTAGCTAGGACAAGGATAAAATAAAATTAATTGACTCACTATAGGGAATTGACATAAGGGCAGGAAACAAAAGGAAAAAAATAGTTTTTCTGCATGCTAACAATTGGGTTTCCCAAGGTATTATTCAATATATGGAATAGAAATATGCTTGAAAATATGGTTGCTAATTCTTTTTTTTTTTATTGATACTTTTTTTTACAGAGAGGAAGGGAGAGAGATAGAGAGCTAGAAACGTCGATGAGAGAGAAACATCGACCAGCTGCCTCCTGCACACACCCCATTAGGGGTGTGCCCACAACCAAGGTACATGCCCTTCACCGGAATCGAACCTGGGACCCCTCAGTCCACAGACTGACGCTCTATCCACTGAGCCAAACCAGTTTCGGCTACAGAGGACTTTTATATACTCTTTCTATAATGAAAATAAAATGCCAGAACAACTCTGGTACCTAATAAATACATGATTTACAAAAACAGCAGTAACTAGGTCAATCCTCATACTAATTCACAGTCAGGCGGGTAGAGACATTAACCAAAGATCTCATAATTTGCGGGCAAGTAGACTAAGATAGGAAAAATCCTATGCTCTTTTCCTCGGCTGTGGACTTCTCAGTTGACTTCCAGACAGTATCTCACCTGGTTCCCCTCTCTTTAGCTGCTACTCTATATCTCCCTCTACACCAGTGGTTCTGAACTCAGGATGTCTTGGGCCACCCGGGGACATCTGGCAATGTCTGGAGACACTGTGATTTGTCACAACCTCTATATGTTAGCCATCGAGGCTCACCTAAGAGAGTGCTTATAAATAAGTTGCTATAGAGGCAAAGGTATTTTCCATATCTCCATCAGGGAGTCCTCAAATTCTAACACTTTTCTCACATATAGAAAGGTAAGAATGAGAACTTGGTCAGATATCTTGAGTGGAGTGGTGGGCACTGCCCAGTTCAGAACAGGACCTGGAGGAAGCCTGTTCCACAGTCTCTAACCAAGTTCAGGGCTATGGCTCTGATGACTAATTCCAGTTGTCAAGACAGAAAGAGCCCTAGGCAGGTCAGAAAGCTGTGGCAGCTTGATACAAATATCCTGTAAGAACACCTCCTTGCTTTCTTTCCAAGTCTCCGCTCACCAATCAGCCTTCTTATCTTTAACTTAGTCTCTTGTGTAATTCATCAGGTGGGAATGCCCCCAAGCAAATGAGCAAGGTCTATGATGCCAAATATAACTCGCACTGTGAATTAGTAAACTACAATGACAGTTAATAAATCAGTTGCTTCGGAGTTTAGTTACTGTGAATGTTGTTAGTACAAGAAAACAAATGAAGATAACATAAGAGATAGATAAGTTTAATTAATCAGAAATTTTCTGCTGAAAATACACTGGGGAGGAAATTTTTAGAAGTTGCAGACCTACATGAATAGCATCATCCCATTTTATTAGGGGAAATGTAGGTATGGTATGTGTATAAATACATATTACAGAAATTGTCTATATAAACACAAGAAAATGTCAGAAAAAAATATGTCCAAACTGTTGATAATAGGTACCTCAAAGAGATGGAATTGGGGAACTAAAGGCAAGAACTTTAACTCTTACCTAATAGATTTTAAAATATATATTTATATATTTTAAATTGATTTCAGAGAGGGAGAGGGAGAGAGATAAAAACTTCAATAATGAGACAGAATCATCCATTAGCTGCTTCCTGCACAGCCCCTACTGGGGATCGAGTCCAAAACCCAGGCCCTTGACCAGAATTGAACCTGGGACTCTTCAGTCCGCAGGCCAATGCTCTATCCACTGAACCAAACCAGCGAGGGCCCTGATAGATTTTTTTTTAATTGGGATTATGAATGATGTTTCACTTTTTATGTATCATTTGGTATTTTTCTATAAATATACTATTTTATGGTTTTAAAGAGATGCTTTTATGCCACATGTGTTTCTAAGAATTTGAATCACACTGAAAATGAACTATAAAAGAGGCTCCTTATAAAGGAAACTGAACTGAGTCCCTCTTCTCTGCAATGTAACTTACTAAAAAAAAAATTTAAGATACCCTTTTCTTATATTGCTTCATTAGACTGTTCACCAATACCCAATTTCTTTATGTACTAAAAATATTACTCATAACAATTGTAAGGTATAGTACATCCAAACTACAGATTACCATGTACCAACTGAAAATAAGGTAGGTGTAGATTACTGACATTGTGTTGTACATTGTTATGTGTAGCACTTACAGAACAATATACAGAGAGAAATTCCATTTATTTAAAAAACATATACAATGATGAGTACTTGTAAATGCATGAAGGACATGAAATTGTTGACTGTGGTTACCACAGAAAGAGGAATAAACTTGGGGTGGAGGGGCACTTTTATTTTTTACCATATCTATGTATGCCATCTTACAGTGATCAGGAATAATCTTCATTTTTTTACATTTTAAAACATTAAAAGTGGGAATAAAGATTACCACTAAAACTTTTTTTTTCAGTCCCTTTGGTTTGAGATGACTATTTTTAATTGCTCACCTTTACCCAAAGACTTCAAATTCACCAGTAAATTCTGATTCTCTTTGATTTTTGTCAGATTTACCATTTTTAATTTACTTCCTTTTCCATTCTCTTTTACAGAACCATACTCAAAAGCTGCCCTTTAGTATATACTAATGTAGCATTTCCAAAACGTAGTCCATGAGGTACTAATCTTTGATGATGTTCAAAAAAAGCAGGCTTGGACACTATATAAGAGCCTCCTCTGGAAGACTATTCCCTCAGTTAATTTAAACACACACACACACACACACACACACACACACACACACACACCCTTAATATGCTATAGGATACCTTCCTACTTCATCAACACAGAGTATTATGATGGGCTTAAGGATAGCAGGGATTTCTTAGGATACGTATTGTTAAATTGTTTCTACTGCTTTTTGTTGAGTTAGGCACATGAAACCACAAAAATCTTTAAAAACAAAAAATCTATCACAAAATATTGAGCAGTGAGCATAACTTCTCCCAAATAGTTTGTCATTTTGTCTTTAACAGAACCAGGCACAGTCCCTGCCCTCCTGGAACTTTCAGTCAAATTGATGAGGTATATAGTAATTAAAAAGTCACACAATGAATATTAAACTGGAACTGCAGTGAATGCCAAAAAAGTAAACGGTGTTGTAATAGCAAATAATAGAGATCGAGTTTGTCAGGGAAAGCTTCCCTTAAGAAGTGGTATTTGGTAGACTGAGATCTAAGGATAAGACTGTGTTACCTCAATGAAAGGAGACTAAAGGGCATTTTAGGCAGAGCCAGGAACAATTCGTGCAAAGGCCCTGAAGCAAGAGAAAGCATGTCGAGCGACAGAAGCCTGGTACGGCTAGGGCACTGAGATTGAAAGTGGGTATACTAAGAGATGAAGTTAAAAAGGTAAATATATTGGAACCAGTTCAGCGTGGCCTTTATCTTAAGAATAGTGTGATGCAACAACAATAAAGACTTAGCTACAACAAGGCTGTACACTCAGTCCACAAAGGGGAGGACCAAGAGTGTCTACCTCAAGTAACTGAGGAGGCTGACACACTGGGCCATATAGGACACCAAACACACAAAGTCATCCTACCAACTCTGGGAAGCAGCAAAAATGCCGAGACAAGGAAATAGATCTCAAATGAAAGAGATGGAGGATATAGAGTTCAAAACTACAGTTATAAGTTTATGCAAGAATATCATAGAAAAGGGTGATAAATTTCATGAGACCCAACTAAAAATTAAACATAAACTGACTAAATTGGAAAATATTATGCAGAGATCCAACAGCAGAATGGAGGAACACAAAAAGCAGGTCAAAGAGTTGGAATACAAAGAGGCAAAGGACACTCCTCTGGAGAAGCAAGAAGAAAAGAGAATCCAGAAAGTTGAAGATTGTGTAAGGAGCCTCTGGGACAACTGCAAGCGTACCAACATCAGAATTATGGGGGTGCCAGAAGAAGAGAGAGTGCAAGATACTGAAAACATATTTGAAGAAATAACATCAGAAAACTTCCCCCACCTGGTGAAAGAAATAGACTTACAAGTACAGGAAGCATATAGAACCCCAAATAAGAGGAATCCAAAGAGGACAATACCAAAACACATCATAATTAAAATGCCAAGGGCAAAAGACAAAAAGAGGATCTTACAAGCATCAAGAGAAAAGCAGTTGGTTACCTATAAAGGAGCACCCATACGACTATCAGCTGATTTCTCAACAGAAACTATGCAGGACAGAAGGGAGTGGCAAGAAATATTCAAAGTGATGAATACTGAGAACCTACAACCAAGATTACTGAATCCAGTAAAGTTATCATTCAGAATTGAAGGGCAGATAAAGAGCTTCGCAGATAAGAAAAAGCTAAAGGAGTTCACCACCACCAAACCAGTATTATATGAAATGCTGAAAGGTATTACTTAAGAAGAGGAAGAAGAAGAATAAAGATAAAAATTATGGTCAACAAATATATATATATCAACAAGTGAATCTAAAAATCAAGTGGATTAGAAATCTGAGGAACAGAATAAACTGGTGATTAATAGAATCAGGGGCAAAGAAAGGGAGTGGATTGATAATTATTAGGGGGAAAGGGGTGTGGGGGGTGCAGAAAGAGACTGAATTAAAAATCGTACTCCTATGGATGAGGACAATGGGGAGGGGGAAGGCCCAGAAAGGGCAGAGGGTGGGGCAGGAACCAGGTGAAAGGGAGCTATGGGGGGGAAAAGAAGAAACAATTGTAATAATCTGAGCAATAAAGATTTATTTTTAAAAAAAAAAGAAAAAAAAAGAATAGTGTGATGCTATCATTTTGAAAATTCAATTTAATGATTTGATTTTTGGAAAAGATAATACACTCATAAAGTTCCAGAAGAAGTCCATAAATTATAAAGGTATACAATTAAAAGTCTTATTCCTATTCCTGTACCTCTACCACCTATGTTTCCTACTCTGTCCTAGTTGATCACAGTTTCTTATCTATTGTCCAGAGCTGTAGAAGAGTTTTGAGCAGGTTCGTTTTTTTAAAATAACCATTATGGCTACAGTGTGGAGGACAGACTGATAGGGAGCAAAACTGGTAGCAGGTAGAAGAGTCAGAAGTGTTGAAGTAGTCCAGAAGAGAGAAGTGGGGTGGCTCTAAAGTGATGAGCCAAGAGAGGGGGAGCCTCTGGCAGATGTAAGATTTAGAAGATAATATGAACAAGAATCAGAGATTAGTTGGAAGTGCGTGGGGGCACGTGGCATGTTGGATGAAGAACAGAATTATTTCAAGGATAAACAGATGACTTCCTGGTTTCTGGTTTCCGTAAGTAGATGAAAGGTAAGTCCTTTCACTGAGATTAGAATGGTGGAAGAGAAACAGGTAGGGGACTCTGAATTCCACTTTAAAGATACTGTGTGTTTGAAATATGTTTTAAGGTGCTCAAGGGGAGACATCCAGTAGGCAGCTGGATTTATGGATTTGGGGCATTGGGCTAGAGGTCTGAGCTCTAGAGAGAAGCCACTAGAGCTCTGGATATAAATTTGATAACCTAGCAGTTCAGAGTGAAGAGAAGAGGGCTTAGAACTGGGCCGTGAGAAATTCTAACATTCAAGGACAGAGGGAAGAAACGTGGGCCTGAAAAGGAGACAGAAAAGAATGCCAATAGGAAAATAATAGAAGAGCAATGTCATGGGAACTAACAGAAAAGGTATTTCAAGAACAATGGAGTGGTCAGTAGTGTTAAATTCTCCCGCATATTTTATATTATCATGTTTTTAAAAATTCTATTGGGTTTAGGAATATGGAGTGTGTGTGTGTGTGTGTGTGTGTGTGTGTGTGTGTGTGTGTCTGTGTGTGTGTGTCTGTGTGTGTGTGTGGTTTTGTTTTGTGGGGTTTTTGGGGTGACTTTGTTTTGTTTTGCATACTTAGTAGAAAGTTTTTCTTCTGTAATATTCAGGAGAAAAGCATAATTGAAGTTGACTGAATCTGAGTAAGCAATAAGGAAATGGAGAATCCAAATAGTGATAATACCTTGAAGAAATGTGATTATGGAGGAAAGGAATAAGACATATTTATCTCAGGTACCACTAAGAGTTGTGATTTATTTAAATAGAAAAGTCTTGAGCTTATTTAAAAGTTGAATGGGAATCTCAAGGGACCCAAATAATCAAAACAATTTTGAAAAAGAAGCAAGTTAGGACTCACAGTTCCTGGTATCAAAACATATTATAAAATCACACTAATCAAAACAATTGATGCTGGCATAAAGACAGGTCTACAGACCACTGGATTAAAATAGAGAGAGCTCATAAATAAACTCTCACACATATGGTCAAATGATCTACCACAAGAGTATCAAGACCACTCAATAAGAAAAGGAGAGTCTCTTCAACAAGTGATGCTGGAAAAATTGAATAGCCACATGAAAAAAATAAAGATTGGTTTTTATCTCATACTATACATAAAAATTAACTCAAAATGGATTAAAGGCCCCAAACTACAAAACTCCTGGAAGAAACAATAGGGAAAAGTTTCATGACATTGGATTTGACAATTTCTTGGATATGACACCAAAAAGCATAGACCATAAAAGCAAAAGTAGACAAAGAGGATTCTATCAAACTTTAAAACTTTTGTGTACCAAAGGACAAAATCAACAGAGTGAAAAGGCAACCTACAGAGAAGAAAATATGTGCAAATCACATATCTGACAAAGGGTTAATAGCCAGAATATATTTTTAAAGGTCCTATTACTCAACAACAAAAATAAAATACCCCAATTAAAATAAGTGCAACGAACTTTAATAGACATTTCAATGGCCAACAAACATATGAAAAAAAAATGCTCAACATCACTAATCAATAGAGAAATGCAAATAAAAAACAACAAGATATCACCTTACACCCATTAGTATGGCTACTAGAAAAAAACCAAAAAAACAAAAACAAGTGTTAGGATGGGGAGAAAAGTGGAACCATTGTGCTTTGTTGATGGCACAGTAAAATGATGAGACCTCTATGGAAAACAGTATGGAAATGCCGCAAAAGATTAAAAATATGAATATACTAGAGACCCGGTGCACTGGAGTGGGAGGAAGTCCCTCAGCCCGACCTGCACCCTGGAGGGATGTCCAAATGCCATGGAGGCAGGAGAGGCCGCTACCACCACTGAGCCATCAGCCCGGCTTCTGGCTAAGTGGCGCTCTCCCTGTGGGAATGCACTGACCACAGGGGGCAGCTCCTACATTGAATGTCTGTCCCCTGGTGGTCAGTGCGTGTCATAGCGACCGGTCTTTCTGCTGTTTGGTCGATTTGCATATTACCCTTTTATTATATGGGACAGCCAAAAATTTCAAGCAAGAATCTCAAAGAAATACATACAAACCCATGTTCATAGCAGCATTATTCACAATCAGATAAAATGTGGTATATACATAGAATGCAATGGTATTATTTTTTTTTTCTTAAAGAAAATCTTGTTACATGCTGCAATATAAATGAACCACAAGGACATTAAGTTGAATGAAATAAGCCAGTCACAGAAGGACAAACACTGCATGATTCTACTTAAAGGAGGTATCTGAAATAATTAAACTCATAGAAACAGAGAGTAGAGGGTGGTTGATAGGCTGGGGGAGGGAAAAGGGAAGCTGTATTTAATAAGAGGTATAGAGTTTTCAGTGTGCAAGATGAAAAAGTTCTAGAGATCTCTTTCACAATAACATAAATATACTTAACACTACTCAACTGTACACTTAACAATGGTTAATGTGATAAATGTTATATTGTGTTTTAACTACAATAAAAATGTTTAACTAAAAAAAAAAAACAACTTAGATTGGGAAGATCCAGTTGACAGAAAATTTAAATTTATTTACTTAAAAAGCAAGTATCTGTGATAGAAAGTTTTAAGCATTTTACATATATTAACTTAATTCTTAAAATAAACCTATGAGTTAGATACTTTTATCTTCATTTTATAGTTAATCACTCTGGCATGAATAGGTGAAGTAACTTCCCTCAAGTTACACAGTTAGTAAAGCCAAACGTGATACCCAGAAGAAATAATTTGCGCTTTCCACCCCTGTGCTATGCATAAGAGAAGTGACCATCATGCAGGGTCCTGAGGAGGCCAGAAGCCATGGAGTTCCAAGTTTAGACCAGAGGTTCCCATACTTTCTCAGCCTACAGCACCCTTTGCATCTCAGTAATTTTATGGTGCCTTTTGGCCAAAAGGAATACCTGCCGTCCCACTTAATAGACAGACTGGAACAACTTAATCATTAGGTCTCAACACCTTGGTAGCCATTTGAGAATGCAACAGAAACTGAAGAAAAAAATTCCGATTTAATTCCGAAATCACCACAACTATATACTAATAAGTTGCATGCATTAATGAAGTTGGGCACCACACAACTTCTCCAACCTTGGAATCAGATTGGACAACCTCATCCTTGTTCCTGTTCTAAGTTAATTGTTGAATGGTACTTGCTTTTTATTACAGCAAGTACTAAAAACCCAGCTTCATAAAAATATGACACCCTTAGAAGGAATGCCGTGTCATCTAATGTGAAACTCTGCACTAAGGTGGAGCCACTTATCTGTAGAGTGCCCAACAGAAGTCTTGTGTTTTCCAAAATTTTTAACTATCCTGCAAGACTCCGGTGAATTCACTGCAATCCTCAGGGTGCCTCAGTGCACAGTTTGAGAACTGTGGGTCTAGAGGAATCCTTGGCCTTTGATCAGAGTAGGGACTGTTGCCCTACCATGGTAGGTTGGTGGACATAGAGTGGAAATTTATATTCCTGGAACACAGTGTACTGGGATCTCACAATTCAACTTAGGATTCTCCTTAGCCCAAGGAGACTACCAAATGATAGGCACTTCACTGCGAGGAGCCACTGTGAATATTTTCTATACAACACTATTTTATGAGAAGCACAGTTATAACTGCTTTTCATTTCATAGTTACTTAAGTAGCATATCTGCTAACCTAATAATAGTAGTAGTAGTAGTTGTTGTTGTTGTTGTTAACTTTAGGGTATAAATTACAATTTGGCAAATGCACTTGATGTGTTTTCTTTATTGGCTACACTGGCATATATATGTATAACATAATATTCTCAAATATCAGTAAAGTTGATGAGTTTTCACACCCAATCTTAGATGATTTTAAGTTTATACATTTCTAACTGGCTCATTCCAAATTGTGCCTCTAATACAAAGTTCTAAATTTAAAGTAAGTCATGTTTTAAGTTTTTGTGTAAAAAATTTGTATAGGTATTTAAATATAATGCATTAAAAGTTTTCTCATTAGCTCTGGCCAGTATGGCTCAGTTGGTTGGAGAATTGTCCTGTATACAAAAAGGTTGTGGTTTGTCCAGTCACAATGCAAACCTAGGTTTTGGGTTCAATCCCCAGTCAAGGCACATGCGGGAGACAATTGATGTTTCTCTCTCACATCGCTGTTTCTCGCTCTTTCTCCCTCTAATATAATTTTTTTTAAAGTCTTCTCATTAGCTAGTCATGAAAGCAATTTTACTTTCCTTTTGAAAAACAGATAAATGTTTGGTATGTGTTTGTTTCTACTTGGTAAAATATATCAAAATCAAAATAAAGGAACTATATAATAAAGAAGTAATATGCAAATTGACCCTCACGCCCTTGCATCACAAGATGGCAGCCTCCAGAGTGTCATAAGATGGCTGGCAGGGGAGTGCATTTGGGGGCAACCAGGCCTGCAGGGGAGGGCAGCTGGGGGTAATGGGGCTGGCAGGGGAGCAGTTAGGTGTCAATCAGGTGGGCAGGGGAGCAGTTAGGGGCAATCAGGCAGGCAGGCAGGCAGGCAGGCAGGCAGGCAGGCAGGCGAGTGGTTAGGAGCCAGCAGTCCCGGATTATGAGAGGGATGTCTGACTGCCAATTTAGGCTCAATCCCTATGAGCCTAAACTGGCAGTTGGACATCCCCCAAGGGGTCCCAGATTTCAGAGGGTGCAGGCTGGGCTGAGGGACAACCCCTCCCCCTAGTGCACATATTTTGTGCCCTGAGCCTCTAGTTTCTAAATATGTTGTGTCACTTAGAACTGCATTCAGGTGCATGTAACATAAACCTAAAAAAAATCACTGCTTAACTGAATGGGAGCTTGTTTCTCCTAAGAGAACAAGAAATCTGGAGGAGGCAGTCCATGGCTGATAAGACATCTATCTCCACACTATCTATCATCAGGTTCCAGGCACCTACTGTCCATTCCCTTCTCCTTTATTAAGTGGCTTTTCATCAACATTACTCCAGCAATTATCCCCTTTCCTCCATCGAATTTCTCCCCACTGGATCACTCCCATTAGCAAACCAACAGAAATAGATGTTATTTATCCCAAATAAATAGAAAATAAACCTCTTTTGACCCCGCCTCTCCTGCCCTATTTCTTTGTTTTCTTTTATAACATAACCCTTTCTTATGTTGTAAACCTCTAATTTCTTTCCTCCCATTATCTCTTAAAATGCATTCCAATCAGGCTTCTGCCCACACCATCTATTGAAACTGCTCATATCCAGGTTACCCATGACCTGTGTGTTACTCTATCCCAAGCATGTCAAACTCGTGGCGGGCAGGGCATGTGGCCTGGTAGTCGCAAGTTTGACATGCTTGTTCCATCGAGTGGTCAATCTCAGACATTCTGTTACTGGTATCTTACATACTAGTTATACCTGATTTTCTTCTTGGAAGTTAATTTCCTGGACACCATACTGCCTTCAGCGTGCTCTACCTCTTTGGCTAGTACTTCTTGTCTCCATTCTCCATCTCTCCAATCCCCACATGCTGGAGGACCCAGGAATCAGCCCTTCAGTCTCCTCCCTAGGTGATCTTCAGCAACCTCTTGGCTTTAATACCATCTGTGGAGTTTCCTCACAAAATTCTCTCTCTAGCTCAGACCTTTCTCTGAACTACAGATTCCTATAACCAACTGTCTATGTCATTTCTCCACCTGAATATCTAAAGGGAATTCTAAACATTGATGTCCAAAACTAAACACCTGATGTTTCCTCAAAATTGTTCTCAATCTCCCCTTTACAGTGAATGACAACTCTATTGCTCAGAAATTTCTTCTATACTCCACATATGATCCATCAACAAATTCTGATGGCTCAAATTTTAAATTATACTCAGAATTTGGCCACTTCTCACCGGTTAACCACAACCCTATGTCAAAACCACCATTATGACTCACCTGAAGGATGGAAACAGCCTTTTAACTTATCACCAATTTGATCTTTGTTCCCTTCGATCTGTTTCTATCACAATAGCCAGATCAATCCAATTAAAAAGTAAATCAGAACAAGTTCCTGCTCCACTCAAAAATCTTCAAGGATTTCCCATCACAGGGCACATACCTAGGTTGTGGATTAATCCCTGGTGGGGGCAAACACCAGAGGCAACCAATTGCTGATCACTGTTTCTCTCTCACATCTATGTTTCCCTCTCCCCACCTCTCTCTCTAAAATCAATAAATATTCTCAGAGTATTTTAAAAAAGTAGACTCATTGGTATAACAGCATAAGAAAATAGTACTTCAAGTGGCCGTAAATAACAAAAGCAATTTTGTATATATTTATCATGCAAATTCCTTTTTTGAGTTGAATTAATTCACTAGTGAGGGAGATTCCTCTCCATGCTCCCCCACACGTACATGCACACAAAGTTGCTTATTAAATTAAAATGCAATAAAACCTATTTTAAAAGGATTGCCTATTGGGATGCTCCACTGCATATTTTAAGATAGCTGACATGTTCCAACTTACTCTGTGCAACGGTAAGGGTGGAGGCCATGAGACACACCTCATACTATAGGTGGTAGGCATGCCCTCCAGTCAAATAATTTTATGCTTGCTTTTAAGGTGAGTAATGGCATTGAGAAGTACAATTTGAGTTGCACTAACTTTAAAACTTTCTGGAGCATATTTTATATTCAAGTTTTAAAGTCTGATTAAAACTTTCATGAAAACGAGTTATGAATTTTTAAATAATCCTATTCCTTTGAATAGTATCCTAAATTGAATTTAAGAAGTATTATGGTTCTAAAAATATTAATTCAGCCTTGTTAAACAGTCTCTGAAAAATAATAACTTATGACAGTTGAGGAGGTAACTAAATAGTTACCCTCATGAGTAAAGTTGATGAGTTTAAACAAATAAAATGAGGAAAACTAGAGTCCACTAAAACGATAGTCTATATTCGAGTAGATTATGTTCCTAATTATTACTACAAATTCAATGTTGTAGATTTATAGATAGAGCCATGAGCCTGAGCTTCAGATAACAGTAGACTTAAAATAAGTCAAATTGTAAACAAATGAGAATTTAAATTGATACAAAAATATTCAATTCCATAGAACAGTTATAATTATTAGAACTGATGTACCTTCAATTATATGTATGAGTAGACTATGACTAATGATATTTTTATCATTAAGTAAAATTTTTCTAAGCAAATAGTATTTTTAATCCTATTTGTCCATTATTTTGTGATTAATGAACACTAATCATTATGATGATGTCCTGAATCTAGACTAATTCAACAAGTAACTCTTTGTCTAGGTCTTAATAGTGCTGTCTAATAAAAAAAATTTTTTTGGGTAGAAATGTACTGTATAGATATTGTCTACTGAACACTTAAAATATGGGTAGTTCAACTGAGGAACTGAATTTTTAATTTAATTTAAATTTATATTTAAATAGCCAGAGGTGACTAGTGACTACCATATTAAACAGGACAGCTTAGAAGCTTCAAAAAAAATAATAATAAGAGCAAATGTCTTATTATATTAGGTCTGACTCCAGTCTGTTGATTTCCATAAGAATGGCATTCACAAATGTTTACCAAGTGGTATGCCCAAACACCTTTTGTCCTATAGTTCTACTTCATTCAAAAATATGATTACATTTATGTCAGTAAATATTCAATACAACAGTCAGACAATTCAAACAAAAAATACCACTGAGAAGATTTTTAGTAGTGCCAATGGTGTGTCAGTACAACTACACTGATTAATGAGGCGGCCTGGTGGCCTGTGTCAATCTGTCTCATGCTAGTTCTAGAATGGCTAGAATTCAAACTATGAAATATCCACTCCTCAGAAGTCTTTGTCCATTACCTATCATAACACAAGAATACCAATTGCTGCATAGTTTTCAGCTCCATTGCTTAAATACTGCAAACGCACGTCAAACATTTTACCTGACAGACATATTTGTTCTTCCATTTGCTCAGCACACACTGACTGTTTTGCATCAGCTCCTGAAGGAAACAGAAGAAGAGAGTGCAGTTGGCTATGCACATGGTCATTATCAGTTAAAGTGCCTCTGATTTGCAACGCCCCCCCCCCCAAAAAAAAAGAAGGAAAGAAAGAAAGGAAAAAGGAAAAAAAAGATCAGCATGCCGTACAAAGATGCAACTGTTTTGAAACCCCTCACTGGACAAAAGCAAAGCTCTCAACACCAGGAGAGCCGATCCTTTATGAAAATTAAAGCTGTTGAAAGATGTTTTAAAACAGATTTGTTTGTTGCCATTTTCGAAACTTTTGGAAAGATACCTCCAACTCCTTGAGTGAGTCTCGAAGTTTTTCTGGGCGTCTGTTTTTGAGAGTCCACGGATAATCTCGTGCTGGCAAATAAAACATGTACTACAGTTAGTTAAACATGAATGAAGGAAACGCTACTAAGCAGTGTGCCTAAGGAAGATTAAAATAAAACACCTCCTTAATTGAGAGGAAGTGGGCTTCATTTCCATCATCGAATGACAGCCTTTTGAAAGGCTTTGTCATAAGAACAGAATTTTTACCACAAAACAATCTCCCTGATCATAATTTTATGATGACAACCAACAAGGCTCAGAGAAT
This sequence comes from Vespertilio murinus, assembly GCA_963924515.1. Classification (NCBI taxonomy): domain Eukaryota; kingdom Metazoa; phylum Chordata; class Mammalia; order Chiroptera; family Vespertilionidae; genus Vespertilio; species Vespertilio murinus. The sequence goes on along the minus strand of OZ004713.1, from coordinate 36,486,457 downwards.
GCCTGGGAAAGTTTCCTAGGCCTGTGAACCTAGTACTTGAAGGTAAATGACCCCCTTCTTAACAAAAAATATTTTCTTTTATATAATTAAATGTTCAATCAAAAAAATTCCAAATTCTCAAACCTGAAAATTCCTAACGAGTAAATGAATACAGTGAGAAAAGAAGTAAAATACAAAAAAAAAAATATACACAGGAAAATGCATTTTAAATTAAACATCAAAGCATCACATACTAAGATTAAGGAAAAACTGGAGACAAATCCAAGTTTTAACAAATTAGTCACTAAAATTGCTCTGTTTTATGTAAAAAAAATCCTCTTTAAAATCTCCACCACAATTCATTTTGATAAAGCTTTGCTGTTTTTTAAATACATTTGATTAAAGGATAACATTATTTAGTATATTCTCAATGTTGGCCTAAGTCACACTAAAAGTAAGCTTTAAAAAATTAACAAAATGTTAAATTGATTATAATTATATCTAATTCATCATAAGAATTATATCTAATTAATTATACCTAATTAATTATATCTAATTAATCAAAAGAATAAATTAATCTTTGAATTCTCCTACACAATAATTTTAAATAAGAGTTCTACATATGTGTGTATGTGTGTGTATTTTGTGTGACTATACATATAATATGTAGTATACAGATATTAAAATTTTACAGTAGAATTGCTGTGTCTTATTTCAGCAAGTTTATTTTAAAAACATAATTTATAATATGTAGAGCATATGTGCAAATTTTAAGACCTGTTACAGCTCCTAATAGAGTATTTTTTAAAATTAAATATCCATTTGACCATTTAAAACAACAGAACAAGTAGGACTTTCAGAGCCACCTATATTCCAAGCAAAATGTAAATTATATTTAAGCCATTAAAACCATACTATATTCTAGCATAATTAAATTAACATATTTAAAATTTTTAGAACAGAAAACTAGAGAGAATAAAATGCTAATACTGGTTATTATAAATCTTATTTTCTTAAAATAGGTAAAACAATGATTTAAGCATAGCACAAGTAATAGAATGTTATCAGAATTTAAGCACAATACATTTATTTTAAATAAATAATATAAATATTAAGATATTTTACATAAACATAAAAACTGGATAGATTTCAATGGTCTAAATTAGAAATTCTTAACAAATATGTTTATATGGCTAAAGAATGAGAATGTATAATTATAAGAAATTTAGAAGGAATATAACATTTCCTACTTATACAGAAAGCTTAAAATATTTGTTAAACTGAGTCTTCAGGGATATTAAAATTCCAGTTTTATAATTATTCCATAAAATATATAAAGTAAGCTTACATTCTGCCAGTTTCTGCTTTGCTTCTAAGTTACCATGCTCTGTCGCTGATACTGTGGTGCAAGAGTTGGAAAGAAGAAAAAAAAATTTTTTTTTTAAATTTTAACACTTTGTATTTTTATATGCACATATATAATGTATTATCACACACATTGTTGAGATTAATAAATTACGCTCAACTTTTTAAAAGGCAGTTGAAAAAAATGCCATAATTTAATGCTTTTATTTCATGGAAGTATTTCCTAAATTTGCAGTGAAAAAAGGCTTATGTAGCACAACAGGTGGGCCAATATCCTGAGCTTGCAATCTCATCAGATATGGAAGGGAACTGCAACCGAGCCCAGAACAGAAGCTGTTTCAGTCTGTCATCAGAACCATGAAGTCAGCCTATTAACGCCAAGCTAAGCACAGAAGAAGCCCACACAAACCCACTTCAACAGAGACCAAAACAGGAAGTAACTCTAGCTAGAAAGACCTTTTGGCCCATCAAAAACTTCTGGGATTAACAGGATTAATCAGATAAAGAAAATTGATCATTCACACAGAAATGCCTATTTCAGATACCAGGTGAGGATCCGGCAGGCCAGCACAGTGGAGCCATGCATTCACAATGCCCTCTACTGGGACACTGATAAATAAACGAGACCCGGCTGGCCAGTTATCAGTCCGATCAACAGTAAAATGAAAATTTTCATGTTCTTCTATAGCATTTTCTCAATATTGCTTTATTTTATATAGAACAGATATCAACCTCGGCATTGTTCTAAAGAACTGAAGTGACTTATAAATTCTATAATCTATTAACGGTTTACATAGTTTAGGATATTTTGTTTATAAGAATTAGTTGAGTAGAACGGATACTTTACCTGGTTGATCTTTCTTGTCATAATACTGGTATACCCCAATATCTCTATCTACAGAAAGGAAGAAATAACATTAGGTTATGGTAAAAAGTTCTGGAGAATAAGAAGCCAACCAGATTATATGGCAGGGTGGGAGTGAGGATAGGACGGGAGAAGGACAAAAGTGTTCTCTAAATTACTAGAAATAAAGTAATTTGAAAGTATCTAGACATAGGTTCATGTATTCAACCTAGGAACTCTAAATTCAACTAGTAGATATTGGAAAGTTTACCAATCTAATTAGAAAAGATTTACACAAAACTAAAACGGCATGAGGAAAAGGGTAGTAAAGAACTGCAATCGAGGAAGGCCACCTTCTCTCTGTCACACTTCCTCTGATATTTTTCACAGGGTGTTACCCCAAGGGAACTCCCACTAAGCAATGCTAAATGAAATCCGTGGATGGAAGAAAATGCCCTAACTCTTGGATTCTGAGCTGTGCTTTCTTTTCTCTTATTTAACCCAAGTCTGGTAGAGTGTTTAGTGGGGGTAGTTATACAAAAGAAGAGAGGATTAGAGTAAGGTGTGGACAAATTATCTGAAGCTGTTTAGACTTAAAGAAAAACCTTCCAAACTCATTCAAAGTCGGATGTTCTGCCGAGGCTACAAAAGAAGCAAAGCTAGGTTTTCCTAGATGCTGAGAGTGATTTAATCAAGGAAATTTGTTCTTACAATTTAATTACCGAAGAACAAAATAACTGTGTCCATTTTCTTACTATCTATGAATAGTGAAGCATTTTTCTTTGAAGTAACAATTGTTTCCTTCCATGCAAAATAGTTCTAGCTACTAACATAAGGACAGAACTGTTTCCAAAGTGGAAGGGAAGCAGTACAGGCTGCCCCCTAGTGACTGACTACTTCAAACTCTCAATTTGAATGATGAAACTTGAAAAAAATATATATATATATACAAATATATAGCTGTAATATATAATTTTCAAAATAGCCGATCATGAATACTTACTGAAGCTATATTTTATTCATTATGCTATTAATTTGGAATATAGTTTTAAAGAATGTAACTCATTTCTACTAGACTGAAAATATCTAATAAGGTGTTATTAGGAAAGGTCCTGGGAAGGGATCCTAAGGTATTAATAATATTTTTTCTTTCTTTTTTCCACTATTGCTTATGGCTTGATTTAAAAAAATATATATGTACCCTGACCTAAAATTGAATTGGTGACCTCCTGGTGCATGGGACAATGTTTAACCAAGTGAGCCACACCGACAGGACTTTAACTATTCTTTAAAAAGGAGTGTGATATATATATATTTTTCAATAAAGTATAGATATAATTTTTTACAGATATTAATTTTAATTGATTAATGCCTTAATATATATACATTTCTAAAAATTTAAATATTAATGAAAATGTAATATTTGATATTTTGACATTCTCCAGAAAATGTTCATAAAGCAAGACATGTTATTATTATATTTGTTATTATTAATAAAAGCCACCAGAATTGTACTCTGGTTGGGATCTTTTAATATATATACATTTTTTATTGATTTTTTTTTAGAGTGGGAAGAAGTGAAGGGAGAAAGAGAGAGAAACATTGATGTGAGGGCCAAACATCTATTAGCTGCCTGCTACATACCCCCTACCAGGATCAAGCCTGCAACCCGGGCATGGGCCCTGACCAAGAATTGAACTAGCAACCTTCAGTGCATGAGACAATACCCAACCAACTGAGCCACACCAGCAAGGGCTCTGGCTGGAATCTGAAATTGAAGGATTTTCTTCTCTGATCATAATTGCCTACTTTTTTCATCTCTCTTGCTCCCTTATTTTTATATATTTAGCTTTTATGCTTCTTTGAGATCAGTCACTTAATCCCTTCATTTTCTCCTGGTCCATCGGCCCTTTCAATCTACAAATTTACTTTCTTAGTCTAGAAATATTTCTTTGGTAATTTCCTCCCCTCCTTTTGGTTGCTTTTCATGGAGTTAGTATTAGTTGAATTTTTGAGTTCCTAGGCTGAATAGCTAACATTCTCTTTCCTATTTATTATCTTTGGGATTTTTGGGTCACAGAATTCATTTTATTTTTCTAACACATGTATATTTCAGCATAATTATGTTTTCTTAATTATATGTTCATTGGATAAACTTGGAGGGAAAAAATAAAAAAAGCTCAATGTGCTATCTTTCCATTCTTCAGAGACAGCCACTAATAACATTAGTTGTCTCTCCTTAGAGTTTTTTTCTATATGTATTTTATTACTAAAATGCTATAATGAAAATACCATTGTAACATTTTTGTTTTACAATTGCTGAATTACTGAGTAAATAAACGCTTATAAATAATGTTAAAAAATAAAATATAACCCTGGCCAGCTGGTTCAGTTGGTTGTAGCATCCTCTTGTACACCAAAAAGGTGAGGGTTCGATTCCCAGCCAAGGCACATACTAGGTTGTGAGTTCAATTACCGGTTAGAGTGGAAGGCAACTGATCAAAGCAATCGATCAATGTTTTTCTCTCTCTCTCTATCTATTTATCTATCTATCTATCTCTATCTCTCTCTCAAATCAGTAAAAACATATTCTCGGGTAAGGATTTTAAAAAATGATAAAAATAAAATACAAAATACATATGATTAAAAATATACACAAACCAGTAAAGAACAATATCTTTTAAGCCTTCTGTGTGTCCTTTTCTATTTCATCCCACTCCCTCTCTTCTCTGAACTATACTAAAACTTTGTTTATAATCTTAACGTTCTTTATAGTATTACAATGTATATTTGTCTCCTGAAATAAGACACTATTTAATTTTGCCTGTTGTTTTTAAACTTCCTCTAAATGCTGTCATATTATAGGAACTCTCCTACAACTTATTTTTAAATTTATTTGTCTAATATTGCATTTCTGACATTCATCTATACTGTTGCATGCAGTGGAAATTCATTCACTTTCTCAGTTGCATAAATGCATTTATCCATTCTCCTGCTGATTGACATTTGGGTTGTTTCTAATTTCCTGGATTATAAACAGTAATACTGTAAACATTTTTATAAAAATCTCCTGGTGCACAAGTGTCAGGACTTTCGCTAGGGAATATGACTAGGAGTCGAATTATTAGTCAATGGGTGACGTACTCTTTCAACTACACTAGATAACGCCGAGTTGTTTGCTAAGGTGGTTGGACCGAATTATACTTTCACCGGCAGTGAGATAAGCTCACTTTCATTCTCTGATGTGTGTTTTTTCTATTTTCTAATGAGCTTTCTTTTACTCTTCTGAGTTTCACATTTTTTCTGCTACATATCTTTTAATTCCCAAGATATGCGTATAACTTTCCAGTGTTTTCTGAAGCTTCTGCATATTGTCCCTTGCTGTTCATATTTAAAAATGAGTCACAGAAAGCTGGTCAGGAGCTCTGTGTTCAGGAACAGGGCTTGCCAACTGGTGGGCGTCTGCCAGGAACCCCGGGGCTTCAGTGGAGGATCCATCACAAATGTCACTGGATGGTCCTCTCTCGGCCGTGCGGTCACTGCAGAGAAGGATTCCCTGGAGCGCCTCCTCTCTGGGGAAATGTCTGGTGGCGGCCACACCCTCAGAACCAGGGGGATTGAGAGGACCTGACCCACGGTATGCAGGCTTTCATCTCATCCCTGCCTTCAGCCCAGCACCTCTCCCTGGCTTCTTCCACTGGGGCTGGGATCCAGGTTGACAGCCTCCCTCATTAAGGAGTTCCACTACTTCTCAGGCAGACTTTTAAGTCCCTTGGCTGTCACCCTCATACCACATCCCCATCTTCTACAGGATCCGGCTCCTCAAACTTCTGTATCTCTCGAGAGTTTTGAAAAACAGACAGGCTGTCACTGGAATTCTGCTCTGTAGACACTAGGTATTTAGATTTTTTAAGCTTTGCTAAGTCCTCCATCTCTTCTTCCAAAAATCAACTGCAATTGTCGCCTTTCCTATTCTTAGTCTTTGTGGGTTTATGTCTTCTTTATTTTAATTTAATCCACTTTCCCTTATTTTAGAAGAATTTTGGGAGGAAATACTAAATGTGTGTTAAATCCACCTGTATAACTGGAAGTTCTATCCTTAATATTTTAAGCAAGGCAAAAAATGAAATGAAAATGACATTCATCTGTAATTATATGTTTAATATAAATAAATGATATTTTAAGACCCAGAGTCAAAAAAGCACAAACAGACTCTTGAACCTCAAAAGGAGGGCAGGGGAGGATGGGTGGGAAGAGATCAACCAATGAGAACTTGTATGCATATATACATAACCCATGGACACAGACAATGGGGTGGTGAAGGCCTGGGGCCCAGGCTGGGGATGGGGGGTGGGGAGAGGGGAGGATGTGTACAGGCAGGAAGAGGTTAAGGGGGGGGGGGAGGACCTATGTAATACTTTCAACAATAAAGATTTTTTTTAAATGATACTTTATAAGGTAAATCTATATACATAAAACTGTCCTCTAAAATTCAAGAGTTGCTTTGGGTAATCAAAGAAAAAAAAGATTTTGTAAAATATGTTCCTTAATGATATATATTTTATTTTATAATACTAATAAGCATTGTTAAAACACAATTCTATTATTCCTCCTCACAAAAAACTGTGAAATAAAAAGAATATGAATTAATTGTATGTCTTATCTATATGTTTGAAATATTACTTTCATAATCAATAGAAATGCCTTTACCATTAGTTAGCCTGAAAATATTTATGAATCAGTCATTATGAACAATTCCAGCAAAAATTGAACATGTATGTATCTTAAAAGGAAAAACATATTAGGCCAATAAAATTAATTTTCACAACAGAAAATCTAACTCAGAGCTGAAAAAATAAGTTAAGCAGAGTAACTAAAAGAAATTATTTTCCATTAGCCAATTTTTCATTAGGAATAAAGAAAATAATGCAACTCCAGCTGGAGAATCTAGGCTCTAACCTTTGTTAGTATTTATTTATAATGTTGTAACTTATATTTGAAAAATATTGAAATTAATTTGAGCTCATTTACCCCCAATGTGTAAGGTATTCTTCAAAGACCACAGGTGCAATTCAGTCAAGCAGAAAGACATCTGATAGCAGAAGGAATCTCTCCTGTTTAAAAAATAATTAAAAGGATGTGTCAATTAATTATCTCCGATTGCCAATAAAGCCAAGATCTCTAGAAATAACAGGATCATTTCCCACTACTGATATTTGAGGTATGGTTCATTAGAATAAACACTTTATATATCCTTGGTTAGCCACCCAGGAATAAACTCTAGAAAAAGGAAAAAATACTCTTATTTTTCTAGATTTACTATTGTCATCACATTGTGGTAAGAAGAATATATATTTGAGTTTGCAATGACGTGTGGTTTTGAAGAGTCTGGGTGTGTGTAAAATTATTTTCTGTTTAAGCATTTTAAAAAACATTTTTTAAGGAAAGGAACATCTGTTAGGTAATTATTAAGTACAAACATACTTTGTGGTATATTTTTAATGTACAAAGCAAATATTTACTCTCTCTCCCATACAAATTGGCTAATTAAAATAAAAAATTGCAAGGTAAATGATATATAGTTACTATTATAAGAAACACATTTACTTAGAAGTAAACTATGTGAAATCATGTTAGTATTCAGAATAAGTTTGTTATTCTACTCCAACTTCATTAAAAAAACAACACCACTACCAACAACAAAATATACATCCTGTATTTCCTCACAGTTTTACTAGTAGGGATTAGTGATGGGTATTACTGCTAACATTTTTAAAAATATATATTTTACTGATTTTTTTACGGAGAGGAAGAGAGAGGGATAGAGAGCTAGAAACATCGATGAGAGAGAAACTTTGATCAGCTGCCTCCTGCACACCTCCTATTGGGGATGTGTCCGCAACCAAGGTACATGCCCTTGACCGGAATCAAACCTGGGACCTTTCAGTCCGCAGGCCAATGCTCTATCCACTGAGCCAAACCAGTTAGGGCTGCTAACATTTTTTTTAACTCAAGTAGAACCTAATAAATTTTAACTGATTGGAAGAAGATCAATCTGAATTAGAAAAAGGTCACCATTTTATAAATATTTAAAAAGAAGTTATGTAATTTTCAAATATTTGCTTGGAGATACATATAATAATATATATTACAGTATACATATAATCTATGTATAATGTACTTCATATTAGAAATACATATAGTAAACTACCAGCACTTTATTTTTGGGTTTCATAAAATAAATGTTCTTTCCAATAAACTTCTGAATAACAAAAGAAGCTTAAAATATTTTAAGACATCTTTTAGATGGAAAAATAAAATCTCAGCTTCTTTAACATTAGGAGTGACTAAAAATATTTCCCATGCTATTCATGTGGGTGATGATACAAAATAACTTTAGACACAGTACAAAATTCTTAGGCCTTCTTTCACCTTTACATTTGACTTCAATGCCTTTATAATCATCAAGAAACATGCTGTTCAACTAATAAGAACCTGTGCTAATTATTAAAAAGGCAGAGTGAGCAATGTAGCAGCATAAAAGAAGTGCCTGAGCCTGCAGCAGGCCTCTAAGAAAGCTACAGAGAAGTTGTAAAATGTTAGCAGAACCTCAAAGAAATATAGGATTCCACCAATTAAATGATGATGATGGCCTACCTCATGACAAGCATTATTCTATACATTTGATATTTAATCCTTAACTACTCATTTAATCCTCACTGCTACTCCTTGAATAAGTACCATTATCCTATATAATAAAAGCATAATAAGGTAAGTGTATGACCCATCAGTCAACCATTTGGTTGACCACTCGACCAGCCACTATGATGTGCACTGACCACCAGGGGGCAGACGCTCCAACCAAGTTAGCTTGCTGCTGGGGTCCAGCCAATTGGGACTTGGCGAGAGGGCTGGACATGCCCTGGAGCTTTCCCACCAGCTAGCCAATCTCCAGCGGTCCCTCCTCAGCCGGCTGGCTCCTATTGGCCCTGATCAGGACTACACAAGACAGCCCTGATCACTGACCAGGCCACAGGACCCCACCCATGCATGAATTTGTGCACCAGGCCTCTAGTTACTTGTATAAGGAGGAAAACGAAGCATAGATAGGTCACACAGCCAGCAAGTAGTGGAGACAGTCTAAAGATGCATGATGAAAAGTTATAGACTAAGTTGAAAAGGGTAGAAAGGAAATAGGCTATAATAATAATAGTAAATTCTGGATTGATCTGAATTCACTCTTTTCCTTATACAGAAGTGCCATTGTTGATGCTATTCAATATGTCTAGCACGTGCACATTCGTATGGAAAAACAAAAAAATATTAAATATGATCCCTCATTTTATATAGTTATTTCATAAGATGAAATGAAATAAATAGAATCTTCTCAAAAGAAGACAGAAGGAAAGCCAAGAGGCACATGAAAACATGTTTAAAGTCACTACTTATCCGAGAGATGCAAATCTAAACAACAATGCGGTACCATCTCACACCTGTCAGAATGGCCAACATTAACAAATCAACAAACGACAAGTGTTGGCGAGGTTGTGGAGAAAAAGGAACCCTTGTGCACTGCTGGTGGGAATGCAGACTGGTGCAACCACTGTGGAGAACAGTATGGAGTTTCCTTAAAAAAACTGAAAATGGAACTCCCATTTGACCCAGTAATCCCACTCCTAGGAATATACCCCAAGAAAATAGGAACACCAATCAGAAAGGATATATGCACCCCTATATTCATAGCAGCACAATTTACAATAGCTAGGATTTGGAAACAGCCTAGGTGTCCATCAGCAGATGATTAGATCAAAAAACTATGGTCTATCTACACAATGAAAAACTATGCTGCCATAAAAAGAAGGAATTCTCATCATTAGCAGCAACCTAGATGGATTTGGAGAACATCATCCCGAGTGAAATAAGCCAGTCAATGAAAGAGAAACACCACATGACCTCACTCATTTATGGATAATAAAGAACATTATAAACTGATGAACCATAAGATAGATATAGCGACAGTAAAGCAACAAGCAGACTGTCTAATTACAGTGGGGAGGGGAGGAAGATACGGGGGAGATAAGAGATCAACCGAAGGATTTGTACACATGCATATAAGTATAACCAATGGACACATGTTGGGGGGGGGGCAATGGTAATATATGTACACAGATAATAATTTAATTAAAAAAATAAAAATTTTTAAAAAGAAAATGAAATGAAATGAATGAATACTAAGTATAATAGGGGTTTTATGAAGGAAAAACATCTGAATGTGGAGAAGTTTCTACATAAAAGGAAGTATCTGAATTAGGACATGTAAATGGGTTAATATTTCAATGCATAGGGAAGAAAGGAAGTGATGAAACAGGTGCTTACCTCCACTGATATTGAGCATCAAAGTCACAAGTTCTAGACTATACTTGAAAATAAAAACTCATGCTACTACTCAAATGTAATGTTTATTCCAATGTCTATAATTAGAATTTATGGCAATTTTGGCAAAGACAAGGTTGAAGTTTAGTTATTAGTAGACATGGTGGCCAAGGAGCAAATCCATACTTCAGGCGACAATCATTAGCTGATAATGCAGGCCTAACGAGCAGTAGGTTCGGCAAGTGAGAAAATGGCCATGTCCAATAATGATCGGGTTTATTTATGAACACGTGACAACCCCTGTGGACTCCACAAAATATGAGTAATTAAGGAGAAGGCTTTGCAGGGACCATGCATTATCAGAGGGCAAAAGACAATCATGTATGGATTATTCATCCTTCTTTTTCCATGAATGTCAAATATCTGCTAGTAAGACCATATAAATTAAAGAGAAGTGATGGAGTAAATAAAACAAATTTGCAAAAATCTGTAATAATAACTAGAGGGACATGGTGGGAGGAAACCAAATCAATTATCTTGTTTAGTCCTCAAGATGCCTTACTGTCTCCACAGTGTGATGTTTTTTCGAAAGATGCAGACCCTTTTTAAAAAATATATATTTTATTGATTTTTTACAGAGAGGAAGAGAAAGGGATAGAGAGTTAGAAACATCGATGAGTGAGAATCATCGATCAGCTGCCTCTTGCACACCCCCCACTGCGGATATGCCCATGACCAAGATACATGCCCTTGACCGGAATCAAACCTGGGACCTTTTAGTCTGCAGGCCGACACACTATCCACTGAGCCAAACCGGTTTCGGCAAGATGCAGACCTTTAAACATCTTGCATTTTACTCAAGAATGCCAGTGGTTGAAAAGAATTTCCTCGTTTAAAAATTCGGCCTGAAGGAAGTTATCAAGACTGGACGCGTATTATTCAAATATTGTATTAGTGCATAAATAGTTGTTTTGGAAAGGGGAAGAATTTTAGAAGAATGCTGGATTCTGCATTTTGGGAGAGGGGTATGAAAAAGGGAGCGCCAAAGAAAGTAAGTTGAGAAATGCTGCCCTACTCAGTGCTCTTGTGCATTTCTCTGGGGATGAAACCCAATGTACTTGCCTTGGAACTAGAACAAAAGTAGCTATATTGGATGGAAATGAATGAAAGAATGAATTAATTAAAAATACAGCAAGTTGTCTTAATACTGAATAGGGAAAAGAATTATCCAAATGAAAAGAATAGCAGATGGAAGAACCTAAACAAATAAAAATTGCCCATAATTTTTCATTTATTTTAAAATCTTTGTAACATTTGCAACTTTCTGTCACTTTAATTTTATAAGGTAGTTGATTACAGTCTCAGATGTCCCAGAAGGTCATTCTGAATCCAAACTTCAGTCTCAAAGAGAGAATAAAAAGCATGATTTAAATTGAGCATGAACTAAATTTATATTTTCTTTGTTCTTTTGTGTGTGGGGGAAGTTGAGGGGGAAATCTACGATAGCCCAAAATTTTTAGGACAGAGATGAGAGGATCCTAGAAAGCCCATTACAATAAATTATTATTTGTTCGACTTAAGAATAATTGTTACCATATAAACTAAATTTTAAGAAAGTAACATGCAAAATAGAAATTGCTGTACTTGGATGCTATGCCTTGTTATACTTTTGATAATCTTTTTAAAAAAAATAAAAACTATGTTTTAGAGATAAAGATTACCTTGTCACTAAATAAGTCTGCAAAAACACTTGCTTTTCTTGGTTTCTGAAGTCAGCTATTTTGAGTGCTTTGGGAAGAACTGAAAGCTTGAGGGCAAGTAAGACCCTAATGTAAAACATGATGGGAAGAAAGAATTAACAAAGAGAAGACACCGGTGCAGTTTAACAAGGATAAATGACATTACGGCGCCAACATGACATTAAAGATGAAGGCGTATCAACAAAATGCCTTAAACAGCCTAAGGGACTGTCTTGGGCATGAATGTAGAACATACACTTGCTATTTATTATCAAGAGATATTCTGAGGAACACCTATTCATCGATTCAAAATGTACAAAAACAAAGACAACTAAAGAGCAGGCATTTAACATAAACCCCTGACTAGTTGTGTTAGGCAGTCTAGTTATCATTAGATACTTTTGAAATTACATTAAACATAGTGTATTCCCCATAATATTTTATCTAATGCTATCAACATAAAATTATATTAATACCTGTAAAGCATGTGCATGAATGTATTTAATTTATGTTATATTATTAGAACTAAAAACATTGACATGTCCAACATTAGACAAAATAATTATAAAATTCATGGAAAGGACAAAGGAGTCTCAAAATAAAGAGACTTCAAGCTTGGCCCCGGCTGGGTGAGCATCGTCCCACACACCAAAAGGCTGCAGGTTTCATGCCAGTCAGGACACATACCTAGGTTGTCGGTTCCACCTCTGGTTGGGGAGTGTATGAGAGGCAACTGATCAATGTCTCTGTCCCACATTAATGTTTCTCTATCTCTCTCTCCTCCCCTTTCTTTCTCTCTAAACTTAATTAAAAACCTATATTCAGATGAGTATTAAAATAAATGAAAGAAAGAAAAAGGGAGGGAAGGAAGGAGGGAGGAAAACTGATTCTGAGAGAGAGAGAAAGAGAAAGAGAGAGAGAGAGAGAGAGAGAGAGAGAGAGAGAGAGAGAGAGAGAGAGAGGGACTTCAAGTCTGGACTGAACCAATTATAACAGAAGACTGAAGTATTAGGAACACTGGGTCATTTAAACCTGAGAGTTCTATATCTAAATATTAAATATCACACATACTTTGAGCATTTTAGGTATATGACATTTTACCTCGAGTCACAGATACAAAGATTATAAAGCAGAGTCTCTAACTATCAAATACCTATAATCTAGTGCAGCAGATAATATAATCACAAAAAACAACAATATGGAATTTGTGTAAGTGCTAATTTAGCAACATAAACAAAGGGCTATGGGTGCTCCACAGATGTTCTAGTTTGATTATAAAGAAATGTTCTTAGAAAGTAGAGAGCATTTTGATAGAGGGAAAGATAAAAAGGAGAGAACAATTTACAAAAGCATAAATTAGACTGAAAGATGCAAGGATTACTTGAGGGGGGAAAAATAAGCAATTGGTTTGGTGCAGAAACAGAAGAGATAAATGAGGGCCACACTAAGGAAGCCTCTGAATGCCAAACTTAAGATTTAAGGTTCTATATCCATTAGGTAGCTAACTGAGGAATAATGAAAAGTGTCTGGTCTGGTAAAGCGTTTTAGGAAGGGTAATCGACAGATGAGAATGATTGTTGGAGGATTAACTGTGTGGGTGGGAATATTAGAGGAGGGAGGAATATTTGATACAAGTGACCAGTTAGAAATGGAACGAGTAACAGATAACACCAATATTCCTTAACAAAGACTTGAATTGGGATGGTGGCAGATGGAATGTAAATAAAGAAACAGATTTAAGTGATCTTGTGAAGAAAGAATCAACAGCATAGGAGGACTGATGAATGGTGGAAGTGAGGGCAAAGGAAGAATCTGGGGTAACCACCACGGGATGGGGCTCTGATTACTGCACAGATAGTGACTCTTGCTGTGCACGTGGCTGCCCTGAGTAACATGCCTCCATCATCGTGTGCCAGGTGAAAGGGTTCCAGGGCATCTGTCCGCAGTGACTGCCTCATTTCTTCAACGCACAGGCCTCGATTTTCCGAGCACCTGGCCTGGCTGCTAGTCTCCTTTATGCTGTAGCCTTCCCCCTCAGTTTGTAGTAATTCTGTCTCTTTCTCTTCCTTAGACTACGCTTCTACCTCTGCACCGTCCCAAAGGATCCACAGACACCATTTTTCTTGGCCACCCCTCATTCCCAGGAACCTCTTACTCACAGCTGTTCCCATCTGGTGTATCCAAGTTTCAAGGACCGCACTTGACTTAAAACATACTTAGAAATAGGTTAATCTAGAAGAGGAACAAGTTTTGCTAATGTCAGTAAGTTGAATATTAGAAACAGTGGGAATTAAAGGTATAAGTGTAGATATGGGTAGAAAATGTTGAGCTGGTAAGCCAGAAATACAGGAAAGAGGCCTGGATCATATAAAAACTATTGTGGGATTTTCTAAATAGAAAGAAAAGTTAAAACCACTAAATAAGGTCCGAGAACAACATTGAAGTCAAGGGTAGATATTTTGGTAATTCTCCAACAAGGAGAAAATGAAAAGGCCAGATTGAAGAGAAAATAATGTACGTGTGCTTAAGTTATAAGGATCAAACTTGTTTCCAAATTTTAATGTAGAGATGACCTCGATATGGTTTAATGAGAAGTTATGTTTTATGGGGGACACACACATTAAGTCTTCTAAAGTAGGTGTGGTTCTATTGCTCTGAATGCCGGGCTTTGAGCCAAAAATTTCTTAATTCTAATCCTGCTGTGACAAATTTACTCCAAATCATTTAACCTTTGCCTCAATTTCCCCACTTGCAAAAGGGATAATAATATTGACCTACATTTGTAAGAATGCTGTAAGTATTAATTAATGTTGTATAATGCTTTGAAGATGAAAAGTGCTGAACATTATTAGTGTGTGTTGCACAACTAATTGCCTCTAATGCTGAAAAGTTTATCCTTTAATTTTATTCAAACAGTAGTTATCAAATAAGTGTCCTAGCTTCCTTAGTGACATTTATCTTCAAATATGATTTCTTAATTATTATTTTGAATATATAGGGCAGGGCAAAAGTAAGTTTATAGTTGTGAGTAGGCAAAACAGTTTATTCTTACATTATCATTTATTAATTATTATATTACTTTCCATCGAAATAACTGTATTAGATCTTTTCTATATTTTATCATAAGCATTGTATCATAGCATATCAAATTCTAGATCAGTTCAGAAGCCCGAACACCTTATCTAAATGTTAAGTGTAAATATTCGGGACATATTTAATAATGCTCACCCACTGTGAGTTTTCAATAAATGCTAAAAGGTAATACCTTAATTTATAAAATTTTAGGTTTAACAAATAGCACTCGGCAATTAAACAGCAGAAGCAAAATGCAAAAGCACAGAACAGTATGTTAAAAACCCTCTATCATGTCCTCATTCTTAAAAGAAGGTACAGAACCTAAAAGCACCAAAAAAAAAAAATGTAGAGAGAATTTTTTAAAAACCATTAGACACTCTGGCCTTTTGTTTCTTCTTGGGTTTTTAAATTGTGATAGTAACGATGCTTTTTGCTTTAAAATGCAAAAAAAAAAAATACGGAAGTGCTCAGTGTGGAAATGAACACGTTCTCCTCCCTGTCCTCCTCCCCGGTCTGAGGGGAGCCACTGCCCGCCAGCCCGGCCTGTGGCCTTCCATAAACTGATGAACTCAGAGTGTGTCTACACCCATTCTGACTTGGTTTGTATTTTGTAAAGACAGGATTTTACTATATATACAATTTTCTTTTTTATTTTTTT
The DNA here is from genome assembly GCA_963924515.1 of Vespertilio murinus. NCBI lineage: Eukaryota > Metazoa > Chordata > Mammalia > Chiroptera > Vespertilionidae > Vespertilio > Vespertilio murinus. Next base: position 36,470,424 of record OZ004713.1, on the reverse strand, counting down.
ATTGAACACCATAGCATCGATATTCTCCCTCTTAGTATATACAGATTTACCTCATTGTTCTTAAATAACTGCAATGGATAGTGATCATAATTTAATTAACCATCCCCTTAATGGGAAACACTGTTCCTACTTTTTGCCTTACAAATACTACTACTACTATGAAAATATATGTGCACACCTTATGTTTTGATAGGTACTGTCAAATTGGCCTCCAAGATTGGACCAATTTACAAGTCCACCAATCAGGTGGCTGCCCATTTCTTTATGACCCCAGCAAGATGGAGTTTTATCAAAGTTTTAATCTTTGCCATTACGGTAGGTAAAATAATGGATCCTTTTAAAGTTCCATTTTCCATTCATTAAAAAGATCAAACATATTTTCATGTATATTTTTTAACAATTATGCACTATAAATGATATTTTTCTAGCTTTTACCCATCTTTTTATTGAGTTCTATAGCTTTCTTTGTATATTAATCCTGTCATATACGTTAGGCATATTTAGTCCTTTGTAATTTTTTCAACTTTATAAATGAAGAAAATAAGGTAATGTAGAATTCACTCTTTTAAAATTGGGAATAAACTAACAGGAAGCTATCTGAACTCAATTCAGTGGAGGCTGTGCAAAGTGCCATAGCCAGAAGATGGTTCTTCATAGCTGCTAAAAATTGGTCCGACGATACTATTTCTAGATGAAGCAAAGGCAGTAGATTCCTATGTCACAACAAAACCTGTGCATAATTCTAAGAAGAAATTATGTCTCTAGAAAAAAATAGTAGAAGTCCCTTCACTTTCCCAAAATAAATTGTGGCAAAAATCTTGATAGATCTCCTGTTATACTTCAATTTGGAAAATATTTCTCTAGGGCATTGTACAACTGTTTAATTCACTTAGTTAAATAGACCTTGTCAATTAAAATTTTCCCTGCTGTAAGCAGTTTTGACATTTAGACAATGTATCAATGGCTTCTTCACTGTGGCCTGTTTCCTCCTCTTCTTTCTACTCATTACATTCAACAAATTAAATTTCACTAATATTTAAAGATCAGTATTGACCTTTGCATGGCCGTTTTCTTGGTTCTTGTTAATACAAACATCTTGTTTGCTGATGCTCATTTTAAGTATTTTGCTGCACACAATTTCCAATATTCCTAAGAGACTTACATCTAGTTGATGTACATTTTTCCCATGACCTTGCAAAATAATCGCAATGGCTTATAGAAGGCATTTTAGAAAGAAAGTAAAATATAATTGCATAACTAATAATATGAACAACAATAAAATAATCTTTGCTTACCACCACCTCCAACACATGTACCCACCTTTCTGATCTTAAAATACATAAATTTAATTGTTTTTACACGACATATCTCAATCACAACAATAAAAAGACAAGGAAAATAAAAATGTTGGCAATATGATCATGATATCAATTCTAGGTTTTAATTCCATACTTTTATGCTACACTTGAATAGACAGCAAGAGATGTGATTTTTAAAGAAAAAATAAACTGAATTTCAGGAATAATTCCTAAAGAGCTGAGTAACAGACAAGAGAACACTGAAATGCTCTTATCTAAACTAATGCTATCTGCCAAAATAATTTGTCAATTTAGAGTTACTGTTTTAAAAAGTATATAAATCAAAGACTGTTGCAAAGTGAGCGGGAATAAAAAAGATAGAGATCCTTTCTCTTCAAACAGGAAAGACAGTGAAAAATCCTGAAGTAGCCGGCAGCTATACCACCTCAACCTTGTCAGATTTCACTTGTCAACTCTCCGATGACAGATTGCCACCCCGCTCTAAAAAACTAACCCTAGTAACTGTTGAAAGAAATGGCTTCTTATAAAGAGGGGAATATCTCATGCAACTTGATAGTTGTATACTTGAAAACCCCTTTTCCCCCAAACGAAACCTGAAAAACTTTTTTCTTTAGCTTTTTATCAAAACTCAGGAGCTAAAACCCTCATCCACTCTGGGGAAGTAAAAAGAGGATAACATTTTTTAAAACCTATTAAATTAACTTCATTATTTCATTTAATCCTCACAGTAACCTTCTGAAATTATATACTAAAATGTATGTGTGTGTGGGTGTATACATAGCGTGCACGTGTGTGTGTGTGTGTGTGTGTGTGTGTGTGTGTGTGTGTAAAGTATTTTTACTAGGCAGGGAATAATTTCTCCAAGTTCATTTGCTTCCCCGTTCCGCATCCCCAAATGAAATCTGAGAGATTCTAACCCTCTTAATTTACAGATATGAAAACTGAGGCCCAGGGAAGGAAGTTCAGTCAGCTTGTTAGTGGGACGGTGGGGACTAGAATTCCTGTCCACAGATTAGCTGTGCAGTGAGTGCTCTTTCTACGCTACCGCCCTCTGCCTAAGCTTCTGCTTCAGCCCCTGGGATGAGTGTCAATGTAGGCTTTTGTAATTAATCCATGGCGAAAGATAGAGATGGAGCTTATATTCTCGCTAACTTTATTTTGCTTAGCAAGCTTCTGGAAGAAGTTACTTGAATGACTAAGGATTATTTTTAATTAATACATCAATATTTTATAAATAAATGATGTATTTAAAACATCTGATTAAAAGTAGGATTTCTTAAATACTAAAGAATCTTCACAGTATTTATCTAGCAAACCTCACAGATGATATAGAAATAGCTGCAACAGGAATTATGTTTCATGGCTGTTAAATAAATTAATGTCTTCCTTGTAAATCACTACATTTTATCAGAAAAGCTTTATCTCTACTTTGACTACCCTTATTTCACAGTGGCTCTCACTCAGTTCTCAGCCCCTCAATCGCTGTGACAAATTCTTAATAAAATGCAAACCCTAAATACTCACAGTTTGAGAATTTTGTAGTGAATCCTTTTCTATCGTGATTGATTTTCCTTCATACTCTTTCTTCCCAGATTGTTTTTTTTTTCTACCTTTGCTAATGGTTTGTCACAGTGTTATCACTTACATAATACTTTTATTATTTTGTTTCAGTGGCTGAATGAAGAACCAAAGTAGGTAACTGGGGAAAATAGAGCCTTTTCTTATTGAAATGAAGGCTTGTGAATAACCACGAAGGTCCCCTGAGAAGGGATCAATTTCACTTTAATATATTTAACACGGGCATACATCATCACAGCTTAAAATGTTAGCAATTCCCAAATGCAGTAGGAAATTATTACCTGATATTTAAATATCAGTAGACTAAAACAAGATCCTAGATTATGTTTTACCCGAAAGCCCATACAAATGGACTAATTAAAAAAAAATGTTTCCTATGCTTTCAAAACTGCACTGATATTAAGCTATGCAGTAAATAGGATAATGTATTTGAAAATATGTGGCAAATAATAATAGTTCAATAAATGTCAGTTTCCTTTTCCCAAATATTCAATAACTGTAAAAGAGGCCTATTTCAATAATACAAAAGGAAAACTATTCTAATTATTTTAGCATTTGGGGTATCATTTCATCTTCTATCTTTAGTTTGGTTCAACCTACATTTGCTAGCATCTACAAAGTACCAGCCATTAGACCAGGTATTCAGCGGTATGAACGAAAAAAAGACAAGTAATATTTGCACTTGACGGGGTCATAACTTAGTGGGGGATCCAGTAGTAGGAGAAGAACAAGAAATACAATTACATCATCATATAGAAAATAAATTAGAATCATGTCCAAGAAAGTACAGGGAAGAGAGTTTATTAATTCTAGAATCTGACAAAATTTCAATCCCCAAAGCAGAAATTATACAGAGTCATGTGTCAGTTAGCAATGATATATATTCTAAGAAATGCACTGTTAGGCGATTTCATCGTTGTGGGACATCGCTGAGTGCAGGCTGTATGGAGCAGCCTCTTGCTCCGAGGCTACAAACCTGTACATAATGTTACTGCTCCGACTGGTAACACAATGATATTTGTGTATCTACACACAGAAAAGGTATTGTATTATGATATAAAAGATAAAATATGGCACACCTATATAGCGCACTTACCATGAATGGAGAGCCTGCAGAACTGGAAGTTGCTCTGGGTGAGTCAGTGAGTGGTGAGTGAAGTTTAAGGTCTAGCACATTACTGTACATACACTACTGAGATTTTATACACAATGCACACTTAGCTACACTAAGCTTAATAAACAGGCCCAGCCGGCGTGGCTCAGTGGTTGAGCATCAGCCTATGGACCAGATCACAGTTCAATTCTTGGTCAGGGCATATGCACAGGTTTCGGGCTCAACCCCCAGAGTCGGGTGTGTAGGAGGAAGCTGATCAACGATTCTTTCTCATCATTGATGTGGTTTTTTTTTTTCCCTCTCTCTCCCTCTACCTTCCTCTCTAAAATCAATTTAAAAAATAAATAAATAAACAGTATTTTTATTTCTTCAAAAAATAAATTAACCTTAGCTTACTAGAACTTTTTTACTTTATAAACTTTTTAAATGTTTAGACTTTTGTAATAACACTTAGTTTAAAATATATGTTACAGCTGTATGAAAATATTTTTCTTTATATACTTATTCTATAAGCTTGATTTTTTTTTAATGTTTTACTTTTTGTTAAGAACATGCACACGCCTAGGCTTACACAGGGTCAGGATAATCGCATCACTACCTTGCACCTCCACCTCTTGAGCAGACGCAGGGAGCTGTCACCATGGTAACTGTGCCTTCTCCTGGAACCCCTCCTGAAGGACCTGCCTGAGAAGGTGTCACTGGCCATGGTGGTTGGTTGGTTTCTTTTTTTCACCAAATATTTGCTTTTAAGCAGATAAAGTCCCATAAACATGCTTCTCTATTAATGAAAACCTCCTGGTGTTGGGGTCCCACATTTTTAAACTTTTTAAGGAGCTTGCTGAGGTCTCCGCGAGCTGCTGCTAACCCCTGCGCGGTGAATTTCCTTGGAGGGGTTCTTGTTTTGCTCCGCAGTTTCCTTTTCTCCTGCTGCTTCTTCAGCTCTGTGCTCCTGTTTCAGTTCCAAAACCTCCGCATTATTCAATTCCTCAGGAATCACTGATAGGGGTACAAGGATAGAATAAAAATATGATTTTCATTTTTCTCCTTTCTCTTTTCTTTGCCTCCGTTTTGCTAACAGAATGTGTAAATAATTGATTAATTATTTGTATGTTTAACCTTCCCTGACTCTAAGAATTTGTCGCAGTTCTCAGATGACCAGGCAAGAACAAAGAGACTTCTAACCCAGCCCTGAACTGACACGCCTCGCCACCAGCAATGCGGAAGCTGACCGATTGGGTTTGAGAAGCACTGGGATGACGCCCACCCAATCACCGATTGACCGGCTGCATAAGGCTGACCATCCTGCGTACATTCATCAAGACCTAACACCCCCACGGGGGCTCCATTTCCAGGACCACAAATCACCAGAACCCCCTTTGCACTCCTTACCCACATTCCCTTTCCCCAATTCCCCTAGATAAACTTACTCCTTACAAGCTTATGGGGGAAAGTGGATGTTACAGTTTTTTCCCGCCACCTTCCTAGATTCCCTGCATCTGATAGTATTAAGCACACACTTATAATCCAATCCCTGCCTCTGCCGTTTGGCAGGGTGGTGACAGGCAGCACGAGCCCCGGACTCAGTAGATCTCCAGTTACATCACCTCTAGGAGCTCTTCAATGTCGTTCTCATTCACACCCAAGTTAAAGCTGTTTGCCGTCTCAATCATTGCCTGTTGGTTTTTACAACCTTCTCACCCTTGGCAAATCCTTTGAAGCCATGGACAAACCTCTTGAGGATCTTCTTTCAGATGCCGTTCATACACTTCTTGGTGACATCACCCCAAGCCCAAACAACGTTCTTGATGCTGCAATCCTTCCAGAACTGTGTTTTCTCAGTGTCTTCCTCGGTTGCAGCAACAGCCTGAGCAAATGTCTTCCCTAGGCACTAAGCCTTAAAACCTGTTATAACTCCTCGAACTACCAAGGAGAATCAAAGAAATGGTGTCTGGAAGGAGAAACACCACTTTGATATGGGGATAAAGAATAGTAATAAGAAGAGGATGCATGGGAACATTATCAACAAGAAGCAAAATCTTGAAAGGTATGTTTTTCTTCAAATAGTACTTCTCCATTTTGCTGGGGTAGCAATTCAGGAGGACATTGTGGAAGAGGCGCTGGGTCACCCATGACTTCTCACGGCTCCTGGAGTGCCTGGGAGCAGGCGCGTCATCGATATGCTTATGGGCCCTGGGCTCTCACTCTGCCAGATCACAAAGGGTTTCCGTTTACAGCCTGCAACATTGCCCCCACGCATGACTGTCATCCTGCCCTTAAAACCTTGAAACCCGACTTCGACTTGGCCTCCTTATGGATAAAGTCCTTTCAGGCATCAGTTTCCAGAATAGGGAGGTTTCATCCGTCTTGAATATTTGCTCTAGCAAGCAGTTTTCCTCCACAATCAAGCTTATCTGGAGTTTCCAAAAATTCTTCAGCTGCCTTCATATCAGCACTCAGACGTAGACTCGCCACTCACTTTCACACTGTGTAATGAAGAGCGATTCTTGAATCGTTTAAACCACCCACAGCCAGGAGTAAATCCAACATGTGGTCGAGTCCAGCCTTTCCTTCCAACATCGCAAACATTTCCCCCCTTTGGCTTGTCATGGTGCCGAGAGGGATATGCTTCCATGCCTGGTCTTTCGTCCAGGTAATTACAACTTTCTCCAACTTTTGTACTTAGGCCCTGCTCAAATTTTTGTTAGTCTCATTGCTCCTAATGAAGCACACATCCCTTAATAGCTTCCATCATTTTGTTCTTGTTCTTCAAGATCACATTTTGTTCTTGTTCTTCAAGATCACAGCTGTGGCGGGATGGGATGTGCCTGACTGGAGAGCAAGGACCATCCCTGACTTCCCACCTTTGCTATCCTTAGTCACTTTTAATTTTATTCCCAGGTCAATCACTAGATGGAGCATCTTACTGGCAACACTAGCAGTGGATTTTGTATGCTTTAAGGGCCGTGATGAATGGAACAATACAAGATTAAATGAAGCACAGGAGAAAATGATGCAATCAAGAAGCAAGGTAAACACGGAGGCTGTGAAAGCCTGTAAGAGGCTGTTGCCACAATAACACGGCATACTGTTTTACAGCAAACTTTTTTTGATAGTAGAAAGCGTACCCTCTAAAATAAAGATAAAAAGCACAGTGTAGTAAATACATAAGCCAGTAACATGGTTTGTTATCATTAGCAAGTATTATGTACTGTACAAAATTGTATGTGCTGTGCTTTTATCTGACTGGCAGAGCAGTAGGAGTGTTTACACCAACATCACCACAAATGTGCGAGTAATTCATTGTGCCAAATGTCATGACAGCTACGACATCAGCAAACAATATAAAATTTTCAGTTCCATTATAATCTTATGGGACCAACATCATTCGCCACTAAACCAGCATTACAAACCATATTAAAAGGGAGTTCTTTAAAGAATAAAAGAAGCCAAAACTAGAAATAATAAAACACATGAAAAAAAATATCACAGGTAAAGGCAAACATATAGTAAAGACATTGGATCAACCACTTATTAAGAAAAAAGTAGTAAAATCATCTGTACCTACAATAACAAGTTCAGGAATACACACACTCACAAAGATATAAAATATGTCAAAAACATAAAACATATAGGAGGGCACATGCTTACAATGCTTTCAATCTTAAGTGACCATCAACTTAAAACAGAGTGCTATATACACAGGATCTATACTAATAAAAGGGTAATATACAAATTGGTCAGGACACACTCACAGTAATGACCGAACAGCAGGCTGCATGGGGCAACAAGACCAGCAGGGGCACTAGTGAGGGTTGACCAAACAACTGAACTGCAGGCTGCCTAGAGCGACCAGGCCAGCAGGGGGTGTTAGTGAGGGATGACTGAACAGGAGGCTGCATAGGGCGACCAGGATGGCAGGGGGATTAGTGAGGGACGACTAAATGACTGAACAGCAGGCTGTGTTGGGTAACCAGGCCAGTAGGGGAGTTAGTGAGGGGTGACCAAGTTGGCGGAGGGGGGCAGTGGAAATGACAGGTCAGCAGGGGAGGGCAGTAGGGGGTGACCAGGCCAGCAGGAGGGCCACGAGGAGCGGCAATGCTGGCAGAAGAGGGTAGTTGGGGGGGGGGGGACCAGGACAGCATGGGGGGCAGTTAGAGGTGATCAGGCCAGCAGGCAGAGGTGATTAGGGGTTATCAGGCTGGTGGGGGGGGTAGTTAGGGGCAATCAGGCAGGCAGGCAGGTGAGCAGTTAGGAGCCAACAGTCCGAGATTGTGAGAGGGATATTCCAGATTGGAGAGGGTGCTGGCTGGGCTGAGGGGACACTTCCCCCCCCCCCCGGCGTACAAATTTTGTGCACTGGGCCTCTAGTATTACATATGAATCTCATAATAACCATAAGCCAAAAGCCTATAATAGGTATAAAAAAAACTCACAAAAAACAAAACAAAACAAAACAAAGAGAAAGGAACCCAAACATAATACTAATAAAAGTCATCAAATCACAAATGAAAAAACAACAACAAAATGAGCAGAGACAAACTACAAAAAAAAACAACAACAAGAAAACAATTAACAAAATGTTAATAAGTACATACCTATCCATAAATATCTTAAATTTCAATTGACTAAATGCTCTAATCAAAAGACAAAGGGTAGCTGAATGGATAAAATAACAAGACCCATACATATGCTGCTTACAAGAAAATCATTTCAGATCTGAAGACACAGAAATTGAAAATGAAGAGATTACAGCAAAGGAAACCAGCATCAACTTGCAAAGGGAAGTTACCGCATGGGAGAACATATTTGTCAGTGATATATCTGATAAGGATTTAATTTCCCAAATATATAAAGTACTTATATAACTTAATAAAAGGAAAACCAATAACCCAATTAGAAAATGGGCTGAGGGCTAAAATACATATTTCTCTAAAGAGGACATACAAATGGCCAAGAGACATGTGAAAAAAATCTCAATGTCACTAATTATCAGAGAGATGCAAATTATAACAATGAGGTACCACCTCATACCTGTCAGAATGGCTACCATCAATAAATCAACAAATAACAAGTGCTGGCAAGGATGTGGAGAAAAAGGAACAGTGCTGGTGGGAATGTAGGCAGGTATAACCACTATGGAAAACAGGGTAGCATTTCCTCAAAAAATTAAAAATGGAACTGTCATTTGACCCAGTGACCCCACTTCTAGGAATATATCCTAAGAAGCCTGAAATAGCAATCCAAAAGAATAAATGCACCCCTCGATTCATAACATTATTTACAATAGCTAAGATCTGAAAACAATCTAAGTGTCCATCAGTAGATGAGTGGATACAAAAAGATGTGGTAAATTTACACATGAAAAACTATGCAGCTATTAAAAAGAAGGATCTCTTACCCTTGGAGACAGCATGAAGGGACCTGGAGAGTATTAGTGAAATAAGCCAGTCCGAGAAAAACAAGTATCACAGGATCTCATTTATATATGGAATTTACTAAACAATATCGACTGATAAAAGAGATCCAGAGACATTGAAACATGCACCAAACTAATGTATTTCAGAGGGAAGGGGGTTGAGGGAGGAGGAAAGAGATTAAACAAAGAACTTAAATGCATGTATGCACAGCCCATGGACAAAAAAAAACTAGTTCAGGGAAGGCCTCAGAAGGGAGCAGGAGCAGGGGGAAGGGGTCAGTGGGGGAAGGAAATAGGACATCCGTAATATCAGTACTTTCAATAATACAGATTTAAAATATATTCCATGCAAGTGGAAGTGAAAAGTAATGATCATAAGGATGCTCCTTGAACTCAAGTCAATAATTGGTGTTGCTACTCAGGCTGCAGCTGTGTGTCTGTGAACGTACAGTTCAAGACCTGTCACAGACGGCACCAGCCAGTGAAAAGGTGTGTGGGAAGTCAAAGCAGGGTTTGCTGTTTTTTCAGTCGTTAGCAGTCAGTGATTTTCTAATAAAGAATATCCTTTCATAATCATACTTTAACTACAAACATAGCTCAATACGTACGACTGCATGGTGAATTTGGTATGAACAACAGTCACTATGAATCCTCTTTTCATGAACATTCCAACTTACACATATGTAAAGTACCTAATTTATGAAACCGATGTTTGGACATGACTTAGTTATTTCAAACATAATTATTCAATATTACTCAAAAGTACTTTCCACTAAAACTACTCAATAAAAAGGTTTAATGCTGTTACAGAGCAACAGTTGATTCCCGAAAACTGCATTTGTTTTGGTTGTTGTTAACCCTCCTATATCTAAATCACGGTTTATGCCAGGAAGAAAATACATACAATTTCCTCTAGAAACTGCATTTACTCGTTTCTAAGCTCAGCAAATGTGGAAAATCTCCAAGGTCTTAGTGTCGCTCATTTTGTTAGACCAAAATGAGAAAAAAAGTTCTCTTCTCAGCTAAGTAGGGAGCACCTACTGTATGCTGAGTGCTTTATATGCAAATTACTACTCAGACTTTACAACAACCACATTAAGGTAATAGTTCCCTATTTTAGAAAGTATAAAAGTGATGGAAACTGTACTTTTAACACAAATTTGTCTAATTCTAAAACCCATCCTTTTGTCACTACACACTGCTTCTGTCGTAGGGTATTTAAAACAATATTTTTTTTAAAGTTCTGACTGCTCCATCCATTCCATATTCCATAGCCCTCCATGAGGCTCAGAGACTTCCTTCGAGGTGCCCATCACCTCCACAGTGAAGGGAGAGGGCGTAGCCCGCCCCCATGCTGTGAAGACACTCAGCCTGTGGAGAAGACCACATCTAGGGAGGGAACTGGCCTCCTGCCAACAGCCAGCACCCCTTTGCTAACCATGGGCACGAGCCTCCTGGGACTTAGCTCCACCTGTTTCCAGACAACTGCAACCTCATAAGAGATCCTGTGCCAGAACTGCCTACCTAGGCCACTCACCCACAAATATCTGATGTATAGAAACCGTGAGGATAAAAAATGTTTATTTTTTTTCGAGTTCTGATATTCGTTTATTAAATTTATGAATAGGTCATTGTGAATGTAAGTGTCCTTTCTGATCTTATCACCAACTCTTTTCCCTTTTCCAACAATATGGAGTAGACGATAGCTACACAGAAATGTTCACTGTCTTACGGCAGAGGCAGAGAGAGGGGGGAAGAGAAAGGGGAAGGAAACAAGGGCAAAAGAAAGAAAAAACAAAACCCACCCTTTCATGTCTTTCCTGTTAATGTCACCACCCTCATGTCCTCTTTTCCCTTCTTAGCTCTGCTTCTTCTTAAATATATCCTGATCCTTCTACTTCTTCCCATCCCCATTCTCACCTCTAGTCCACTCCGCCATCTTGTCTGGCCTGGAGCACTTCCATACCTTCTAACTGCTCTCCATTCCCGACTTTTGAGCCTCTGTTACCCATTCCCCATAAAATATAAAAATATCTTTTTATTTTTAATATCTTTTTAAATGTTAATATATTATGCACAACATATAATGATATAGTATTTAATAAAAATATAAAATATTTTAAGTGTACAAATCAGATCATTTTATTTGCCTAAAACTCTTCAAAAAGTTTCTCCTTGCATGTCTTAAAGTCCTTATATGGCCATGCATAGCCCTGGCTGAGCTGGCCCCTCCCTCTTCTACATAATCTCCTTTCACTTACCCCACAGAAAGACAACTTGGGATAAAATTGCAAAGAGCCTTCAATAATATGCAACAAGTCTGAACTTTATCCCACATGTCAATAGTTTTCAAACTTTTTTTTTTTTCCTGGCAGAACAATTTCCTTTAAAAAAAACACATTGCAAATAACTCCAATATATAAAGTGTGTAAAAGTAGAGAAGCAAGGTCCAGGGGCCTAGTCCGACCACTAACACAAACAATATCCTGTGGCCAAATGGTTACGTGGCAGGAGGCGGGGCATTCTTTAGTTCTCAGGTTTTAGCGGGATTGCATTGGCAGGACTGACCTGCTCTGGCCCAACTTCTCTCTCACATTTCACCCTTTAACTCTAACTTAGAATATTTCTTTAATTTTATCTCCCAGATTACCATTCAGTCTATAGGTAAGATCTATTACCTTGCTTGGTTCTGTGTGTGCATGTGCGTGTATGTGTATGTGTGTGTGTGTGTGTGTGTGTGTGTGTGTGTATTTTAATAATCACATTTTAAATTTCAAAGTGGTCTGTTCTTGTTCCAATATCTTCTGAAACCTCTCTAAACTTATTGATTAGAACAGCAGTCGCCAACCTTTCGGACCTCACGGATCGCCAGTGGTCCGAAGACCACTGGTTGGTGACCGCTGGATTAGAACATACTTCATATGCTTTTCTGTCCTTTGAGTTAAATGTTTCATCCAAATCAGTTGTCTGTTCATTTTGGCTCTTCTATTTCCTGTGATGGGTTTTCTTATGTGTCTGGTGACCCTTGACGATCCATTAATATTTTAAAATGATGTAAACTGACTAGCTTATATAGATAGCTGGCTCAGGTTTTCTCTGAAGCCAGAGAGACCTCTGTTTTCCCCATTTGGTCTCTTGTGTACAGGAGGGTATGTAAATTGCCATGGCCACATTAGGATGTACAGGAGAGCACACGAGGGATGTGCAGGAGGCTCCAACAGGAAAAAACAAATACTCTAATGTATTTTCCTCCTAGGCAGGGCTGCCTTTCCTTTCCATTTTTCCTCCCATCCATGTCTGTAACATAGATAAGTCCTCCCTTCATTTTCTACTCTTTTCTCACATCCCTATAGCCACAATGGAATTCTTTCCAGGATAGGTAGTCCACCTTATGTTACAACTTCTGATTTTCAGAAATGGGCAAATGCCACTGCTGTCTTCTGTTGCTATTGTATAAGTGTGTACACATGTACTAGTATGTGTGCCTGTGTGAGAGAGAATATGCATACGTGTGTGGGGGGGTGTGCACACACGCGCGCATGATTTGAGGAGAGAGAAAGAATTGGAGACAAGGAGAGATTCTAGCCTTCCTGATTAAGGCACAGACCTTTAGATAATTATTCCTACTATCAAGCATTTCCTCTCATGTACAGGTATTTTCTCTTCCTTGCCATTCTAATTGTCATTTTCCACACTTCCGCTTTCTGTCTCTCAGGAATTCCTTGCCATTTCTAATGGCATAATTTCTTTTTGTCTAATAGTGTTGAGAATTTATATTTTAACTAGAGCTCCTGTGCACTAAAATCGTGCACTGGTAGGGTCCCTAAGGCTGGCTGGCAATCAGGGCAGATCAGGGCCTTCTGGCTGCCAGCTGGGGCCTCCCTTCCCCAGCTGCTGACTGCTGGCCAGGGCCTCCCTTTGTTTTGTGCCACCTCCTGGCGGTCAGCACACATCACAGCAGGCGATCGAACTCCCAGTCTCCTGGCCAAACTCCCGAGGGACACTTCGCATATTAGGCTTTTATGTATATAGATTCTTCCCCCATTTGAAAGAATTTGGAAAAGAAAGGGAAGTAGTAGCATATTTTAAAAGGGATTTAGAAGGGGGAAAGGCCCTTCTAAATGTTGGTAAATTAAGAGGAAAGATATAGTGTAGTAATAAAGGTTAAAGATATTAAAAAAAAATTCAAGCCTCCTGTATGACCTACCTCTCCAAACTTCTTATTTTACAACTTTGCTCCTTAGCACACCAAGGTCCAGAAACATGGACTTGCTTCCTGTGCCTCAAAAACATCAAGCCTATTACTACCTTAGAGCCTTTGTGCTGTTCTTTTATGTAGAAATCTGATGCTTCCCATGCTTCAGATTTCTGTGCAAATATCACGTCTTCCTAAGTCTCCAACCAGCATTAATGCTACATAAAGCTGCTCTGTAATATTCCCTCACTGTATCATAAGTATTCAATACATATTTGATAAATAAAGCTTCGGGAAGAGAAGACATAGCCATTAAGCTGTGGCAGGCTAACTTTTTAGTTGGCAAATAGGGTAAAATCTTGGACTCCTCATGCTTCTTAATGTGAAGTTGGGAGAGAGAGAAAAAAGAGACGTTAAAGCTTGATGACATTTTTTTAGAATGAAGAGAGGTCTTCTGTTGAGTGAAGCAGGGAGAATAGTGGGAGGCCTAATGTCAGTGAGAAAAAGGCAAGAAAATACACTAGAAATGAACATCTCTTTACCTTGTCCCTTTCACCAGCTTATACTGTTCTTTTTGTGGTTCTTTTCTGATTTATGTTAATGTCCTTCTTTTCCATTCCTATCATTTGATTTGGTCCAGGCTTCCTACTCCTTCCTTGGGCTATTTCAATAATCTATCTAAAGAGCCTGGCTTTGGCCCTACCCAAACCAATGATAAATAAATCTTTTCAAACAACGAATATCATTATGTCATTCCTCCATTTACAAGACACTGAAGTTCAACTAAAGGCTGTGAACTGCCAAAACCGGTTTGGCTCAATGGATAGAGCGTCAGCCTGCGGACTGAAAGGTCCGGGGTTCGATTCCGGTCAAGGGCATGTACCTTGGTTGCGGGCACATCCCCAGTGGGGAGTGTGCAGGAGGCAACTGGTCAATGTTTCTCTCTCATCAATGTTTCTAGCTCTCTATCCCTCTCTTCTTTCCTCTCTGTAAAAAACAAACAAACAATAAAAAATATATATATTTTTTAAAAGCTGTGAACTATATCATACAAATTATAGTATAATACATTTAAGTACTATTTAAGGAATAATAAAATGAATATCCTATACCCACTATCCAGCTTAAGAAATAGGCCACCACGAAACCTTAAAATCGTATAATCCCCTCACTATTTGCATCCCTTCCAGTCCCTCCTCCAGAGATAATGAGCACCTTAAATGTCGGGTTACTCCTCCCTTTCCCATTTCAAAATAGATTATAACTTACGTATTCATCCCTAAAGTATATATTGCTGATAAATGGGTAAATACATGTGGTATACCCATACAATGAAATATGATTCAGCCTTAAAAGGAATGAAATAAATCCTCTTTAAAATCCTCGTACGGCACCCTATTGCCAAGAACACCGAGATTTAGCATGACAACCAAGACCTTGGTAATAATTTACTACCTTTCTAGTCCTACCTCTAACACAAACCCTAGGACTGCCACTAGATGACATATAACTTGTTACATCAATGGCCTGATGCTTTCCTACCTTTGACTCTGCTCTCCCCTCTACTGGAATACATTTCCCACCATTCAGTACCTTTTTTAGCTTTTCAGGTGCCACCTCCTCCATGAAGCATGCCTGTTCTCTAGTCAGATGAAATTGTTTCTTCATCACATTTTCCATACAGTGTGCACTTTCTACTGTAATTACGTTTCTACTCTAACTGGCTGATAGCTTTTCAATCACTTTCATCTTTGGTTTTAGTGACACTGCACTCTCTTCGCTTTCCTCCTCTCTCCAGCTGCTGCTTCTTAGTAGTTTTCTTCTTTAGAGTGGTTCTTTATCATCTGTCCATCTCTTAAAAGTCGGATCCCTCAGGGTCTTATTCCTAATCCTCCTCTCTTCTCTTTATATCCGCCTTCAAAACATTTCATCTACTCCAACTACTACCTACATGCTGATGACTCTTAGTCACTAATCTGCATTTATCTCCCAAGTATCTGCTTTATATATCTAACTTTTACTGGCCATCTCCACACAGTATTTCACATTAAGTTCACAGTTTCTAAAACTGGATTCATAGTCTTTCCTTCCAGACCCCTTTCATGTTTCCAATCACATTGAATAAAAGTCTCGTTCACGTAGTTACTACCTAAGTCAGAAGCTTGAGCGTCACCATCAATACTAATTCTTCCACAAATCTTGTCAGTCACCAACTGTTACTGTTAGTATTTGAATATTTCATAAATTCATCGACTTTTCTCCATCTCTATTGCTATCAAAATAGTTTACGACTCCAACACATCTCAACCAATCACTCTGAAAGTCCTCACTTTGTACCCCGGCCTCTCATCTGATTCCTTCCAATCCATTCTGTACGCTACTGGCAGCACAACCTTTCTCCACAACTTCCCACTGCGCACCAAGGGGGAAGATACGATACACAGGACAATGCGTAAGTGAGCAACAGTGCTCACAGCTCCAGCTTCATCTCTGACACTAAAGTCTTGGAGTCCCGAGAGTCATGCCATGTCCTCCAGCCCCTCTTTGCCTTTGTACATATATTACTGCGTGGCAGATTCACTTCGCTCTCCTCTCTCCCTTTCGACCCTATACTTGACTAACCCTTACACATACTAAGCCTCAGGAAAGTTATCCAAAACTTTCTCCAGAGAGCTTTCTCCAACACCAAGCATTGCTAATGGCAAAACCTAATTTAATTCCACCACAGCACTTTCAGAATAATGTTTGCTTTCCCAGTCATAGCACTTATCAACTTACATTTAGATTTTAATTACCTACTTACTTGTCTGTCTCACCTACAAGACTGTGAGCAACTTGAGCTACCATAGGCACCGTACTTACACTTATAGAACACACTAGATGTTTTATAAATATTCACTGTCAAATGAATGAATGAATGAATGGTGCTTATCTCTGCTAAACAAGAACATACGTCCCCCAATGGCAAAATCTGACTCTGCTAAATTGTAAAAGTACAGCTCAAAATGCTAGGAAAGAAACCTCAAGAGTCATACAGTCCAGACCTCTGCCTTTAAGCAAGTAAAATATAATCAATATCTTAATTGTATATAACAATTATAAGTTATTGTTGGCAATATTATTTAAAATAACATGTGAAATTATAAAATTAGATGTACAGAATCCAAAATAAGATATTAAAGTAAAAACTCACTATGCATGAATTGGCTCATTAATATGCCAGTATAGAAAAATAAAAAACACTGAGAAATATGACTACCCTGCAGAATTGGGATGTTGTAACCTACTTAAAGTTTTTATCATTTAAACCATTATATTTTAAACCATTCCTTCAAATAAAAAAAAAATTGCTTTCAACAAATTACTTTGGGTATTCAAAGGGAAAGAAATTCATACAAGCATGAAAATGATTTCCATACCCCAACAATTTTAGCATACATGACATAAGTCTGCTTTAAATATACCCTGTATACTTTCTTTATAGTTTAATATCAGCCATCAAAATCACTAGTGTCAACACCTCCTTTAAAAACATTCATTGATATATTATTCAAGGAAAATGTTGTTAAAGCATATATTATTTTGACATGTATTTTCAAACTGACAAGAACTCCGCAATTATAAGGGCTTACATTTTTTAAAGTAATAAAGATGGCAAAAAAGATGAACTAGCCTGATAGAATTTCACTAATGATTCTGAGAGTCAGATTCCTATCACTTCTAATGAAGTAATAACACTTAAGAAAAGTAAATTATTCATGGAAATCAGTCTCTCTTATTTTGTTCTGAAAAAAAAATCACATGAAGTGAAATGTAAAATAACTGTGGTTAGTGTCATATTTTCAAAACAGTGCTAATCACTGGAATCATGGGTTGGTGTATATTTCTCAGACTTTTCTCAATTTTGCCCTTTTTAATTATTGAACTCAAGTAGGCTAGAACTCTAATAAACTGTTAAAAAATATTGTGTCAACATCTGTTGCTAAAATATATAAAGGAAACCTATGTTAGCAACAATATATTTGATAAAAAGTGAAAATTTCCCAAAAAATATGCAGTTAATTTTTTTTAATTTATACTTTCTTCTAAGACATTAATCCACAATTTTACATATAGAAAATTGTATTAACTCATGGTAATCTGGATACTTTTTTGACACCTAAGGCCTCCCTTTTCATTTGAAGTCAAAATTGAGCATGTATTACAGGCAAAAGCAGATAGAATTCTTTCGCATTGCTAAAGCTTCTGTAACATGTTGAGTAAAATGAGTATGTTGAATAGTGTCTGCTCCACAAATGATGGTTAAAAAGAAAAAAATTCTGGTAAAACTTTGATTATTCCAACTATTATCAAATTAATTTTAACAGTATATTTCTAATAGTTGAACTATTATATATAAGCAATCAGAGAATTTGAACCAATAATTCTAATAAGTATCGTCATTTATTTAAAGACTTGATAAATCATTTCTTGAGTGATTCAGAGAATGCTTCATATATTTTTTATTTCTTAAATAGTCTAGCAATTTCATTGTTTTTACTGGTATTCTAAATAGAAGATATTCTATAAAAAGGTTCGTCCCAGAAGATTTGTAATGAGTATTATTTTGAAACACAAATTTTAAAAATTAGACTTTTAAAAACTATATGGAAACTGTTTTCTGTATCACTATTTAAAGGTAGCTTAACGATGGTCTGAACAATTCTACTCAAGACAAAAATAAGTTTTCTATGTTAAAAACAATATTTAACTTACTAAAATTATTTTTATAAACAACAGGCATAAACATTTACTTGGCCTCTGATAATAACATTCTTATAAAACATAAAAATATTTGTTTTTCTTTTATAATGAGGTAAATATTCTGATTTTATAAGAGTTTAACAACAAATGCAAACAAATTAATCTATGGTATTAAAAGGCAGTGAATTCAGAAAATTCATCACATAAATTTTAATTCATTAAAGTGAATAATGAATTCATTTTAAGAGCAGATTTTTATGTGGAGAGAGTATCTACTTGGTACAGATATCTCTTATGGCTGGCTAAGGAATGAGCTTGGTACTTGCAAGAGGCCTCCCAACCAACCATTCAGAAATAAAGAAATGCTAATGGTGGACCAGGAAATACATGAGAGTGTGTTTTACGTTGTACATGAAAATAATAATATCTTTATGTGATTGTTTATGTTAAATACAAACATGCAAAAAAAGCAGCAAGCTAGAACTATATTTATTACATATTTTCCTAATTAAAACAATTTAATTATATATTTCAGCTTTTAATTGGACCCATTTTTAAAATAATTTAAACACTAAGATTTTGTTTCAAAACTGCACATAAACCATTTTTACTATTAGGATTTATAATCCAATATAGTGTCTAGTTAAGTTTTAATCATACATAATATTTTATTTCATTATTTTTAATTGTATATGTTAAAAGCAACTTCAGATTTCTTTCATAAATTTATTAACATAATGTTCTTTCTTATTTTTTTATTTCAAAATCACTTAACATTATGAAAAACAGAGGAACACATTTTAAAATACATAGGAAATGTTTCACTTTTGCCTCAGTTGGTATTACAGCAGCAAATATTGGGTTTCTGCCCCTTTCTTCCCCCTTATTCTCTGACCAACAACTGTATTATTAAATGTTTAAAAGTAAGGGTAGAAGAATTGTGTAAAGCCAGATCAGTTAGTAACTGCTAACCAATGAAACCACAGGACAATTGGCCTTTTTTGGACATCACTTTTAAATCTCTTTGGGCTACATTTGTAGTCAGCATGTGAGAATCAGCCACAGCAATTCCTTCACCCTAATGAGTATTCTATGTGCAACTCTCCAGGCATCAAAAATAAGGCTTGCACAGTTTATCTTTCAAATATCTAAATAAATACGTACATATACGTATAGTACAAAATCCAAATTCTTCATAAAATCTTAAACAAATTTATATAATACCCCTATACATATTCAGGCATATTTATACATTAGTAATATATCTATACAACACACACATACTCACACACGTGCATGCATGTCTGTATCGCCAACACTCTAGCAGTCTTCTACACAGCTAAGAAGTTAAGTTATAGTCATTAAAAGGATTATCTAAAATAAGTGCCTGCATAGCAATATTTTGGTGGAGGCCTGAATAAGCTGTATGTTTAATAGAGCGTGTCCAATGTGAGGATTCCCATTCTTAAGACTCTATGTATTACCTAAATGAAACTGTTTGAAGCCTGAATATCGCATTCAAATGCTATAGGCCTGGGAAGGAAGCATTTTTTTCTTCCTGAAGGGAATTTGAGGCTTCTGAAAGTCTGACATATTTGGGAGAAAAAGTATAGCTCTGAACTAAATTAAGTATTCACAGAACAAGCACTGCAGCTGCTAGAGCAATTCAAATTTCCTGTCACCAATGTTTCAAATCTCTTTTAAAAGAATGATTTTCTGAGGTCAGAGGTTACTCCCATTTTCATGGCTATTCAGCCCCCTGGTTAACGTAGCTAAAATGGGTGCCATTAAATAATGACAATTCTGAAAATGGATATATCTGCAAGAGCAGCAAGTCATTTTATAAACGCTGCCAACTACTATAAAAATATTGATTTTTTAAATTCCATAAATTATTTATATAAAATTTTAACTAAAACTAGCTTGCATGACTCAAATACTAAATCTATATTTTTTCAATGGAATATTAATTACGCATTACATTCCAAAAGTTTCAAAGGGAAGTGAAAATAAATTTAAAAAGAAAATACTATATATCATCAAGTAAGCCACAAGCAACAGCCCAACTACTTGGACTCACAGTAATCCCAAACCATCTCTAATACGTGTATGTCCGTGAGTCTGTGCACACATATACCCCTATTTCACAAACAGAAGGAAAATGACTCTCCCCTTCAAACTTTCTCTGCTAATTACTGATATAACCTATGGTATTATATATTATAAAGAAGCTTAAATATATTTTAAAATAAATGTGTAAGATATAATGTATTCATAAGTAATAAAACAATATTACCTCCAAGTATAAATATCAAAGACGCAAAATAAAAATACTAAATGTGATAGTCTTGAAGTAATATAACATTAGGAAAGAATTTTATAAAACAAATTTCTAAATTTCTAAAAATATAATTTGTGTATAGTTATTTATAAATGGAAAATAAGTTTTAAAATCCCAAGTTGTTTACTACATTAGTAGAATGCAAAAATCAGTTTTGTTTAACTCTGTGTCTGATAGAGGATATATGATTCACAGTTAGAAAAACACACATAGTTTGTGTAATTCTGTCAGTTATGATAGCCTACTTAAGTACTTAAATTGATTCTGATTTTTCTGTAATTATCAGTGAATATTTTTAAATGATAAGATAGCTTCATTTTGTGCTTCTAAAATATTGAAAGACATTTAAGTACAAATGTAACTAAAATGATATAATTTATTAAATTGCTGGAAAACATGACTTTTTTTAATTTCCAAAAAGAACTGTATCTCAAATTGGAAAGGTAGAAGGAAGGTAGGGGGAGGGAGAGGACTTTCAAAATTAAGAATTAAGACTTCAAATAATTATCTGCATAGAAATTATTTTTTAATATATAAGTAAATCTATAAGAGTTATTTTTCATTTTAGAAACTAAATCTTCGATTTAATAATTTAATGACCTGAACTTACATAGGAATGTAAGGGTTGTGGGGTTTTTTTAATTTAATGGGTATAAGACAAAACATGCCAAGAGGAAAGCTACTTTTCAAGTTCGAACTGATCAACATCACTTGATAAGATGAACCATATAACATTACGGATAATTGCTCAAATCCTACGGCATTTAGAGTGATTTGACATAGTAGAGGGTAAGCCCATTTAACTGTAGTCACAGAGCGAGTCAATATTTAAATATTTACAGAGAACCAAATTGAATCAGTTTTCTGTTTTGTATTATTTTTTTCTTTCTGTAGTTAATCGTGCTTAAAATGCAAAATAAACAATATTCAAACTTTGAGACCTCTGTCTAAATAAAAAGAAAGGCCCCCACTTAAATCCTGGAACAGTTAATAAAACAGGAAGATTTATCCACTCATTTTAATATTTTAATAATTCTTACTTACAAAGAGTTTCCTCAACCAGTATTTTTATTTCATCCTCCTGCCTTCCAAAAAATAAAAAAATAAAGACAAATTGTCCACATACTTCATTATATGGTCCTTGCACAATTGCACCACCTAGTGTTTATTAGCTATAGTACTACAAATCCAGTAAAGTTTTCGCAGTATTTAAAACAAAATAAAAAACTCCCATCACCATCATGATATCACTACAACTATCATCCAAACTTTAACTTTTCTTTGTCCCACTTATAAAAGCTCAATAGTTTGAGATACATGAAAATTTCAGGCTTTAATTGTGATCTATTAAAATATGAATATACTTTAGGCAGAAGGAAAGTAATTATCAGATGGCAATCTGACAACAGTTGACATTTGGTCGTGTCCATAACATCCAGATTTCGAAAATGACCCTGGGTTCAAATAGCCCCTAATATTTATTTCTACTTTGGGTTTATAAGATTAATACATAAGATATACTATCATATTTATTCATCAAAAATTGTGTTGTGGCTATATTGCCAATAATAAACCTTTCTGCCTCAATAACCCAGCTGGTAATGGCACATAGGTTAGGTAGATGGGTTGGGTGTAGAATCTTTCAGAAGAACAGGCTTATATTAACTATTAGAGGCCCGATGCACGAAATTTGTGCAAGGGGCTCCGAGGGCCGAGGTAGCAGTTCCGGCTGCCACTCGGGCCCTCACAGCAGCAGCCCCGGAAGAATGTCCGGAAGGTGGACATCTGGTCTAATTAGCATATTACACTTTTATTATTATAGATGGACTAAATGTCTACGGACAGTTTGGACAAGACCAAATTTCAAGGACCTTTGTTTGGCACGGACCAAATGTCTCCATGGAGGTATTGGAGATACAAAAAAGAAAAAAGTGAGAAACACAAGTGTAAAAACCTGTATTAAACCCATAATAATAATACATTTTGAGGTCTCAAAAATAAGATAGAATTGAAATACAGACCAACAAAAACGCATAAGCCACGAAGTAGGCAAAAATAATTTAAAAATTCTGAGGTCATTTTAATGTCTGAGAAGAAACCAGTGGTATTCATCAACCTTAGACCTTAAAAGGCTATTTTTAATGGTTAGGGTAACCATGACAAGAACCGAAATGAGTAACTTCCAAACTAATGGAAGGAGAAAATTGAGAAGAAAATATCAACCCAACAATGAGATATCACTACACACCAATTAGGATGGTGAAGATCTAAAACACTGACAACACCAAATGTTACTGACGATGTGAAACAAGGACTTCCATTCATTGCTGGTGGAATGCCGCCACTTTGGAAGACAGGTTAGCAGTTTCTTACAAAACAAAATATACTCTTACAATATCCAGCAATCATGCTCTTTGGTACATACCCAAAAGAAATAAAAATGCTTGTCGACACAAAAATCTGTACATGGATATTTACAACAGCTTTAATCATAATTGCCAAAACTTGGAAGCAACCAAGATACCTTTTAGTAGGCAAGTGAATAAATAAGCCATAGCACACACAGACAATGGACTAGGTATTCAGTACGAAAAAGAAATGAGCTACCACGCCATGAAAAGACATGGAGGAACCTGAAGTGAAAGAAGCCAATCTGAAAAGATTACATACTAATGATTCCAACGATGGCATTCTGGAAAAGGAAGATAACATAAAAGATCAATGGTTGCTGTGGGTTGGGGGAGGAAGAGTTGAATAGGCAAAGCGCACAGGGTTTTTAGGGCAATGATACTATTCTGTACTATACTTTGATAGTAGATAAGGATCATAGTACATTTGTCAAAACGTATAGAGTGTACAACACCAAGAGTTAATCCTAATGTAAACTTTGGATGATGATGTGTCAATGTAGGTTCCTCAATTATAACCAACGGCCAAGATTCCGGTCAAGAACAGAAATGAACAAATTCTGGTCAAGAAGGTTGTGTGTTCCTGGAGACAGTGGATTTATGAGAACTCTGTACCTTTTGCTCAATTTGCTGTGAACCTAAAACTGCTTGAAAAAAAATAAAGTATTTTTTTAAGTTAATGCAAAAGAAGGGAAGAAAGAAGAAGAAAAATAAATATAAAGGTAAATAACAAAAATCACAAAATAAGATGGTAACTATAAACCTGAAATATAAGTAATTTCATTAAATGCAAATGGATTAAGTAATCTAGCTAAAAGATAGAGATTGTCAGACTGAATTAAAAAATAAATAAAAAGCAAACAAAACATGTCATATCTATATAAGGATACACAAAAATTCAAAGTAAGAAGAAGGAAAAAAGATATATCATGAGAATACTAACCAAAAGATGACTGACTGATGCAGTCATATGAATATTAGCCAAAAAACACTTTAAAAAGTATTTCTAGAAAGAGAGGGCCAATTCATAATGATCAACTTTCAGTAAACCATGAAAAAACAATTTATAATGAGTATGGAGGAAATAACACAACCTCAAAATATATTTTTTAAAAGAAACAGAACTAAAAGGACAAATAAATAAATCTATTTCCAATTGAATAACTAGGGAGAAAATCAGAGACTCCTATATAATAAAAGGCTAATTGCACATTGTCCCTACTGGTGGGAGATCAACTGACTGGGAGTTAGACATGCACTGACCACCATGGGGTGGCACAGAACATGGTGGGTGTGGGTGATGTGGCGCTGGCAGTAGGTAGCAGTGGAGGTGCTGCCGGCCCCAATGGCCCCCAACGAGAGCAGGACTGCAGCAGGATGGTGGAGCAGATGAGCGGATAGCACCAGGCCAAGGCGGGTGTAAGCGGGGACCCCGATCGCCCCACTGGTCACTCCACAGATTGGTCATGATCACCAGACAGGCTTAGGGACCCTACCTATGCACAAATTTCATGCACCAAGCCTCTAGTTTCTCAATAACCATGAGTGAAAGAAAAAAACTCAGAAAAAATGTTAAGTATTTTGAAATAAATAACAAAAATATAATTTATGCTAAATATCTACCTAAAGAAGTTAAAAACAAAAAGACTGAAAAGTAACATTATTCACAAAAACCATCACATGTCCATCCATTAATGGATGGATAAAGAAAAATCTGGAATATATACACAATGGAATGTTATTCAGCCTTAAAAAATAAAATTCTCCTATTTGCAATGACATGGGAGAACCTGGAGGATATTTTGCTGAAGTGAAATAAGCCACAAGCAGAAAGACAAATATCACATGATCTCACTTATATGTGGAAACTTTAAAAAGAAAAAAGACTCATAAACAGAAAGTAAATGGTAGTCCTGGAGACTGGGGGTGGGGGAAAAGGAGAGATATTAACCATCCCTTCTTTCAGGAATGATTCTTTTCCCCTATGCTCTCCAGACTAGTTTACTTCCTAGCCTTCTGACTACTCTTCCTTAAGTGGGTCCTTTTTTTTTTTTTTGCTTATACTTAGTATTCCTTAGAATTGTGTTCTAGGTCTTCTCACTACATTTACTATCTCCACCAAGCAAATTTGTCTATCTCCCTATAGTTTTAATTCTCTTGAATGATACTACCATTCACTTCATTGCTCAAGGAAAAAAATTACATATTGTCCTTGCTGCTTATTAAATCCAATAAATCACTATCCACTAAATTCTACTTTATAAACGTCTTTCAAATTGGCCTAAATCTCTTCACTCCCTTTAGGCAAAAAAGTACCAGCATTTATTCTAAGATTTCAAAAACCAAGACCCTAAAATTCATTATTTCTTATGTACAATATAAACTATACCCACTTTCATAAGAAAAATTAGGTTAGTTTTCATTTATTTCTATATACATCTGTATACACTTAACTGTATCTAAGTGTCTGCTCTAACAAAAAAAGGAAAACAAGGCTTCTGATCAAGATGAAAGAATAGATAAAACTCTGAGATCACCTCCTCCCATGATCACATTAGATTTACAACTAAATTATAGAAAGGCCATCACTGAAAAGAATAGCTGAACGTAAGTCCTATAATCCTACTAGAGGCCTCATGCGCGAAGATTCATGCAAGAATAGGCCTTCCTTCCCCTGGCTGCTGGCACAGCCTTCACTCTGGCCTGGAGCCGCCTTCCACCTCTCGCCTTGTGGCATCAATTTGCGTATTACCTCCTTATTGGCTGTGGGTGCCGCCATCTTTGTTATGAAGTTACAGTTAATTTGCATATTCCATCTTTATTGGATAGGATGTGGCATAATAAAAAGCTAGTATGAAAATTGTCCCTTTGACTGGGAGTTCGATCAGAGGGTAGCCCATGGCCCCTCCCCCTGGCTGGCCCCGCCCCCCCCATTGGCCCCTCTCATCCTAATAGGGGGCAGGGCTGGCCGGTCAACCTCTTGCGGGAGTAAATGAATAAACCATGGAACATCCAAACAATATGACACAGCAGTTAAAACAAATGTGCCACAGTGAAACAACAATATGGGTAAACCTTAGCAATATAATATTAAGATGTAGATTGTTGCCAAAATCACTGCTTTTTTCCCCTCAACAGTGAGTTCACAGATGCTTATTACTTTTCAAAAATAATTAATAGCTGAAAGAGAAAATATAAGTTTCTCATATGGAAAGCTTTGGCTATTTAGCCTGGCGATGTGGCTCAGAGGTTGAGTGCTGACCTATGAAACAGGAGGTCATGGTTTGATTCTCAGTCAGGACATGTGCCTGAGTTGCTGGCTTGATCCCCAGTAGGGGATGTGCAGAAAGCAGCCAATTGATGATTCTCTCTGATCACTGATGTTTCTAATCTCTCTTTCCCTCTCCCTTCCTCTATCTGAAATCAGTTGAGAAAAACCACACACAGTATTCTTTTTAATTTGGTTGATCAACCCAGCCGATGTGGCTCAGTAGTTGAGCACTGACCCATGAACCAAGAGGTCCCCAGCTGGATTCCCAGTCAGGGCACATGCCCGGGTTGCAGTCTTAATCCCCAGTAGAGATCATGAAAAAAGCAGCCGACCAATGTTTCTCTCTCATTAATGTTCCCATCTCTCTATCCTTCTCCCTCCTCTCTAAAAAAAAAAAAAAAAAAAAAAAAAAAAAAAAAAAAAAAAAAAAAAATTTAAAAGATGTTTTCTAAAAAAATCTGGCTGATCAAAAATTGCCGAAACCGGTTTGGCTCAGTGGTAGAGTGTCGGTCTGCGGACTGAAAGGTCCCAGGTTCGATTCCGGTCAAGGGCATGTACATTGGTTGCGGGCACATCCCCGGTGGGGGGTGTGCAAGAGGCAGCTGGTTGATGTTTCTCTCTCATCAATGTTTCTAGCTCTCTAGCTCTCTCCCTTCCTCTCTGTAAAATATCAATAAAAATATATATATTTAAAAATACATATAACTATGATAACGGCAAGGAATCTTGACCACAGTAATCTTAAATAACATTACATCAATTGACCCTAAATATAGTAAAAGCAAAATGCTGGCATAATATTTTGGCTCTCTGAAGCCAAATACACACATGTGAATTATTTGTTCAAATAAAAGGCACTCATTTTTATAGATTTCTAGTTGTTCTTTTTTAACCTATCTCCAACATATTCTTCCTTTATTAACTCCACTTATCCTAGTATACAGGTAAGCATGGTACTTTTTTAAAACAACATTTTATATTCTATATTCTATTTAAAAGGCAAGTGCTGAATTATATTGCCCAATGAAAACTATGAAAATTTGTTCCACTAGTATCATATTCAACCTGTATTTGGCATTCTTAAACAGAATGTTAAGAGATGGTGACTTCCATTATAAAAGATACATTTTCTCTACCCATTCTCTTTCATGCTGTTTTTTTCCAGTTATTCAGAGAAATTTACTTTAATTCATTTTTAAAAAATAATTTTAAGTGTATAGAGTTGCCAGGAAGCAAAAATAAATAAAATGCCAATTTTAAAACATTTATAACAAGTACTTAAATGAAAACTGCATACATTAAGTAATAATTCAATTTAAAAAATAGCTAGACACTGTCAGGAAGATTGTGAGGTATAAATATGGCATCTCCTCTTTTGGAATTTACAAATTAAATGAGAAGACACAGGGTACAGACACAAATAGTAAAACAAAAATGAAGATTTAATAGGAAACAAATGATCAAATCAAAGAAAAGGCATTAACAAACAAGCTATAAGATTCCTTAAAACAAACCAAAAAAAAAAAAAAAAAATCACTGTAGACCCAGAGTGATTAGAAACTGCTTCCAGGAAGAAATAGAACCCATGATGTGCTTTGTCAGATAAGTAGTAAAATTCAGAAAAGAACAGAGGTGTCAGATAAGTAATAAAATTCAGAAAAGAACAGAGGCAATTAAAACCAAAGAATTTTTTTTAGGGTAAAATAAACACAAGTGTGTCTGAAGATGATTTCTATAAGGCAGTAAAATTAAGAAAAGTTAGAAAAATAGATACTAATAAACTATAGAAGACCATCAATGCCAAACTAAGGGGTGTAAAATGAAATTTAACCTGTCTGGGCTTAATGGCACTGAAAGGGAAGCATCCAGTAGACTTTCACTGACACTAGGGAAAGTGATGACTATATTAAGAGCTTCCAATTCCCTTGCACACCACCCGAAGGAGGCGGGGTGAGGTTGGGGAGGTGGAGAATGGACACAAAAGTAAGCTTCAGCCACAGCCGGTGCGGCTCCATGGGTTGGAGGTTGTCCTGTGGCTGATTCCCAATGAGGGCGCATTCCCTGGTCAGTACACATACGGGATACCATCCCTCTCTCTCTCCATCTCCCTCTAAAAATCAATAAAAATATCTCAGATGAGATATTAAAAAGCTTGGTTTAATTTTACAAGCTTTCCCCAACAATAAAATAAAAAAAATTAATAATGTGAACTGTTCACTATTAAATTCTATTTTTCTATTTATGAAATACGACACTACTCTTTCTTTTATTCTCTTTAATGACTAAGTATTATTTCAAGGTTGTGGGAGGTATTAGTATTTCCTCCAATTTTAGTACATGTCTGAGCCAGTTATTTTTGCAGCTTTGAACTTGCTTCAAGGTTTGTCATTTGGTTAGGTCAGGGGATAAATGCCTAGAGTGTTTTGTCATTCAGAATACTATTTATCCCTCAAGGATCTCTGTTTAAAAATGCTTTATGCACTTTAGAATATATTTTTAAGATAAAAAAATCAAAAGTCTCATGTCAACCTTGATTTATTAAAAGCAAAAGCTTCCACTCACCTATGTTCTATAAAGGTGAGTTCATATCAATTTGATCATTTAAAAAAAAAATGTTTAGCAGCCTGCCGAAACCGGTTTGGCTCAGTGGATAGAGCATCGGTCTGCGGACTGAAAGGTCTCAGGTTCGATTCTGGTCAAGGGAATGTACCTTGGTTGTGGGCACATCCCCAGTAGGGGGTGTGCAGGAGGCAGCTGGTCAATGTTTCTCTCTCATCGATGTTTCTAGCTCTCTATCCCTCTCCCCTCATCTCTGTGGAAAATCAATAATATATATATATATATATATATATATATATATATATATTTAAAAATGTTTAGCAGCCTATGTGAATTGGGTCATAGAGATACTCAACTTCAGAAGAGGACATAAAAAAACTACTGTGGAATAAGTTAAAACTAAGAAAAAGCTGCAAGAATAGAATGAAGATCTCATATATACCCTTGCTCCAGCTTAACAGTTACCCTCAATAAACTTACATTCTCCCAGACACACACACAATTGTTTTCTGAACTATTAGAAATTAAGTCGCAGACGTGATGTCCATTACCCCCTAAAACTTCAGTGTATAAATCCTAAAACCAAGGACACTACATAGCCACAGAACAATCATCAAAGCCAATAAATTAATATCAACATGATCTTATTTAAAAGCAGAGACTTAATTCAAATTTCACCAAGACTTCCAATAATTAATGATTCGATCCAGAATCATGTTTGTTTTTTTTTCTTTTCGCTGCCATATCTCTTTGGTGCCCTTCAATGTGGAGTACTTCCTCTTTCATGACCTTAACATTTCTGAAGCATAAATGCTGGTTACTTTATAGAACATTGCTCAATTTAGATCTTTCTCGTGTTTCCTTGTGATTAGACGTGACTTATGTGTTTTTGGCAAGAATACTACAGCACTGACCCAGTGCTCTTGTAGGTTTATATCAGAAGGCACACAATGTTCACTTGTCCCATGTTCGGGGCTCCTAATTTCTATCACCTAGTTAAGATGGCATCTACCAAAATTTCCCTCAGTAAAGTTAATAAGTATTTTGTACTTATTAAAAAGTAGTAAGTATTTTATAGGAAGATATTTTGAAACTACGCAAATACCCTACTTCTCTTCAAACTTTCACTCGCTATAGCATCCATTGATGATTTTGCCTAAATCAATCATTACTATGAGGGTTACCCAAGGTGATCTTCAAATTCCAACATTTATCTAGATTTATTAGTTGGTGTTCTCCCATAACATAGAGCATTCCATTCAGCGCCACTCATTTATTCATTTATTTACATCAGTATGTACTCATTCATTTCAATTTATTCAATGAGTTCAATCTATCTTTTGTTTTGAGTTCAACATGTCAGTTTTGGCTGATAGAGCTCCTTCAAGCTCATGCCTGTGTACTTTTTAACGTGGCTTTTATGATTATTTCAACACTTCATTGATTTCTAGCACAACAAACCATTTCTCCAAGGAGTACTGACTCCTTCTAATGAAGAATGATATTTAGAAACCAAGATCTGAGCACTGGTGTATTCACTGTTACTAGATTGTCATTGCTTCCAGACCTAGGGGTCAGAACTAGGAAATATTTGTAGGTATATACACAAGTACACACATATACATACACAAATATAACCTACTGGAGGTTCAGTAACTGAAAAAAATTGCATTTGTAATTCTGGTCTTACAATAATCCAAACAAAAAGGTTTTGATACATATAAAATGGTTTTCCCATGACCTCACAAAATAAGTCTAATAAAGATAGAACAGGAAAGAAGGCAAGTAAGAAGACCTCCTCTATTGATCCACTAGGCCAGTGGTCGGCAAACTCCTTAGTCAACAGAGCCAAATATCAACAGAACAACGATTGAAATTTCTTTTGAGAGCCAAATTTTTTAAACTTAAACTTCTTCTAACGCCACTTCTTCAAAATAGACTCACCCAGGCCGTGGTATTTTGAGGAAGAGCCACACTCAAGAGGCCAAAGAGCCACATGTGGCTCTCGAGCCGCAGTTTGCCAACCACAGCACTAGGCCTGAGAAAGTGTCATGCTGAAACTCTCACACATGCATTTCATAATAACAGTTGTTCTGTCTTGTTGAAAAGGGGTATTATTTGAGTAATTACTGCAATGTGAAAATGAAAAAAATTCTAAAATACTGCTAAATGAGATCCATCACTGATTTGTAGATTCTTAAAAAAAAAATCAAAGATATAAAGGGCCACAGATTGTATAATTCCATTTATTTTTTTATTAAGGTATTATATGTGTACATACAAACTATGCAGACCCATGGAGACAAAAAGATTAGTTGCCAAGAGCTAGAATGAAGGGCAGATAGGGAGTGTCTGCTATGAAATTTCTTTTTGAGGTGATGAAAATATTCACACTTACTAGTAGATAGTGGTGATGGTCGCAAACGTTATGAGTATACTAAAACCCACTGAACTGTATACTTTAAGAGGGTGAATTTTATATGTGAATTATTCTTACTAATAAAAGGCTAAATAGTCGTCACGCTCTCATGCGTGATGCCCTCACGCTGTCTCAAGAGGGCTGCATGCACAGTGTTTCTATCTTTCCCTCTCTCTTCTGCTCTCCCTAAAAATCAATGGAAAAACATTCTCAGGTGAGGATTAACAAAACAAACAAACAAAAATAACAAGAAAAGGGATGGCCAATAAGACAGGACATAGCACACCAAATATGAACTTTGGAAGATTCTCGTGTTGCCAAACTTTTGAAGGCTTGTACACCAGACACGACAATAACATGTGATAGACAATAGTGCCATGTAGAGGGAAAGATGCTTCATCAGAAAAGGTCAACTTGTCAAGAATATAATTGGAATTTTTAATTTTTCACTTCATTAGTTGACAATAACCTAACTCAGCATGGTAATCTTACAGCATTTGAGCATGTAGGCATGCTCTGGGAGTTCCCTATTAGAATTCTGTAGTCGGTGGTTTCTGCAATATTGGATTCAGCAGATGTGCAGTGCATGTTTCTGGGACTCCTTGCCAGCACCGTTTCAGTTTGAGCCATAGTCTCTGCTTTGCTGGCATTTCCCAGATCCAGGCTTGTTGTAAACTAAGCCCTGAGTCCTTGACTTTTTCACCCAGTACTTAATTAACTGTCTGTGGGGAGCCTCCTTCTCATAACAGGAAGTGAATTTTCTTCTCACTGTCAGCATGAACTTGACTTCAGCTAACCAAGGGCACAGTGAACTTTTTCTTCAATGCTTGCCAGCATCAATCAAAAGGAGTAAAATGAAAATTTTGTTATTCAAAATTTATAAAAATTTAAGGATAGAAGAAAGTAATGAAGTTTTTTCTAAGTATATAGTATTTATACTTCTGAAGTTATTAAAGCTTACACCTGCACTCAGCTATTAACTTTGGAAAACTATTAACTTACATAAGATTTCAAATTTAGCCATAGTCATTTAAGAAGAAATAGTGGTTAATTCAGAAGACCATAAACTACACAAAAACTTTCACAACCTAAAGATAGAGATGATTTGCTTTTTCAAAACAAAAGTTAAAACACAAACAAGAAATATGATTGCTTGGCTAGAAAATCAAGTACAAACAAGCAAAGGCCTAATAAAGATGAGTTAACTGATCTTTTTTAAATCTAAAAGTTCAATGATAGGCATTGTGTGATGCTAAAAGAACTGAGTTAATATTTATCATTCAAAAGAATTTATAAAAATAAAAAATTTGCAAAAGTGCTTAAGAAAATTCCATTGGGAAACAGAATGCTGAAGGTAGCACATTAGATTCAATAATTCTAAACGTTACATACTCACTAAGAGTATGTAACTTTACTTTTACCTCTAGAAAAGTAAAGGGAAAAATATATATATATATTTCAAAAACATAGGATACTAAGCAACACAGTTTTTAAAAACAGGAACAAAAGAGACGTTTTAGGAAGTCTTTCTGTTTTCATTTAGCACATATCTAATAGGTGGTTACAAACTAGTTATAATTTTATTTCTAAGTGTTATCAATGAATAAGAATTACCCAAGGGGAAATAATAAATACTTAAGAACTGGTTCTAGGCCCAGTGCTAGCTAAGTATTTTTAGCCATGACACAGGCAACTGGCTGAAAGGACCATCAAATAAACCAAAAAGGAAATAACAGATCTGCTCAAAGCCCCTTTAGCAGCAACTAATGCAATCAAGAGGAGAGCATTTTTGTAAAAATATAGATAAAAAAGACAAGTCTACTTCTGTCTAAATGACAAAAGCAAAGTGGGATAGCATGTATCCTAAGACTTAAAGGCCACAAACAGGCTGAGCATGGAATAATTATTAAATCCTAAAATATTAGAATTAAAAACTGCAACCCTCAAAACTTATAGAAGATTGTCTTAAGACCCCTCCTAAAAAGTTAGTATTGTATTGTATTTTTTAATGAGCAGAAACCAATGAACTTGTCATTTATGAACACATGGCCAAAAGCACAATTAGGTTCAGTAAGAGTTTAAATGAATGTAGGGATGACTATGGGTCAGAACCGATAAAAAACAGGCTGGGAGATATAAACTCTGAAGATACGTAGTAAATATTTTAAATAAACTGAGGAGATTAAAGAAATACTCCAATCCCACAGGGTATGGATTGTAGTAAGACATCCAGGAACCATTTGAAACATCTAAGGAAAATAAGGTACCAGTGAGCCAGTATTGTGCCTATATTCAAGTAATTTCTGAATCGCTCACTGTCTAATCAGTGCCTTGTTCATTGTAAAATATCCAATATTTAATAAATTATTATATTGCTACATGATCTAGAAAGCAAACAGGAAACTTGTGTGTATGTGTATATATATATATACACACACACACACACACACACACACAGGAATCCCATATTAGTTAAGCATCTATCTTTGAAAAGTGCTAATTTCTATTATAAGTTATACAACTATAGCGAAAAATTGTAAACCTGGCTGGGCTTAATGAATAAAAAGAAAACCTACAAACACAATTTAAAAGTTCAGAAAGAAGGCTGATAAACCAAAAACACCTCCCTCTCTCCCACCACCCACAAGTGCAAACATGACCATCACCCACAGTCCGGTCCATTGCCGATGGTCTACTTCTCTCCATCTCCAGCGCCTCCGCCACCACCATCATCGGCCACCACCACAGCTTGTTACCGCCTCCCCAACTAATCTTTACCCAATACCTTCTCGGTGCTGCAGGCAGATGCTTTAAGATGAATCCTGCCGCTCCCCAGCTTCAAATCCATGGGAAATTCCCATCTGTAGTCCTTTCTTACTTGGCCTGCAAACCCCTGCATGTCCTTTTCCGAGTCCTCCAACTTCACTGACCCCACAACTGGCTACGGCTTAGCCTCTCCAGCTTCTTTTGGGTCCCCGACACACGAGGCTCTTCCCCTCAAAACAAGCTACCTGACTATACAACAGAGGAGGTAACCCTAGCGGACAATTCAAAAAGACCTTTCAGACTCTCTCCTATGCCTTAAACCCCAAGTGTCTATACCGTATGTAATTATAACCACTCAAGATAAACCCGAGAAAAGGGGAGGAGATGTGGTTGCATGACTGGCTCTCCACCCCTGTTAGCAGGGCCACTGTTCATCCACTTATCTCAATACTCAGCAACTAAAATCACTATAGAAATAACTGGGTGCAAAAGCCAAGACCAAAATTATCTACAATCCTCACTTCCAAACTTTGCTTTTAGCAAACATGATTAATCTCATTGATATAAACATTACAAATGTGAACTTACAAAAATATCCGTATAAATAAAATACCACTTTTGTTCTATATATTACAATAAAATGTTTTTAAATATTTTTTTATCATTGACGGTATTACAGGTGTCCCCCACCTCCCCCTCTTTGTCCCCCTCCACCCAGCCCCACCCCACCCTAGGCCTTCACCACATTGTTGTCTGTGTCCAGGGGCTAGGCATATATGAATATAAGTTCTCTGGTTAATCTCTTCCCATTCTCCCCATCCCTCTCCCCTCTAAGATCTGTCAGTCTGTTACCATGGCTCTGGACCTATTCATCAGTTTATTTCGTTCATTGGTTCCACATGTACATGAGATCATGTGATATTTGTGTTTCTCTGACTGGCTTATTTCACTTAGCATAAATACTCTGCAGGTCCAGACATGCTGTGGCAAAGGGTAAGAGATCCTTCTTTTTTATAGCTACACTTGAGGCTCAGTGCACAAAATTCATGCACGGGTAGGGTCCCTAAGCCTGGCCGGCAATCAGGGCCGATCAGGGCCTTCTGACTGCCAACCGGGGCCTCCCTTCCCGGCTGCCAGCTGCCATCCAGGGCCTTCCTTCATTCTGCACCACCCCCTGGTGGTCAGCACACATCATAGTGAGCGATCAGACTCTGGTCTTGCATACTAACCTTTTATATAGATATAGAGATAGAGATAGAGATAGAGAGAGAGAGAGAGAGAGAGAGAGAGAGAGATAGAGATAGAGATAGAGATAGAGATAGAGATAGAGATAGAGATGTAGATGTAGATAAGCTATAGCTATAGCTATAGCTATAGATATAGATATAGATAGAATTCCATGGTGTAAATGTAGCATAATTTTTATCCACTCATCTACTGATGCTAACTTAGAAAAAAAAGTTATTTGCTATTTAACAAAGCTACATAATGTATCGCAAAACAGAAATAGTAGAGGGCGAAAATATGGAATGTTTTTATGAACCTGATACACAGAAGAAATTCAAAACATGTTTATGTCCTTCCCTACCAAACAACCTGATTCTTCTCTCTTCCTCTTGGCCTTCATCTCACCAACACTTCCCTTAAATTTCCTACTCTACGCTATGGAAGCTCTTGTTTTCCAGGCAGGTATATTGCAAAAAGGAATCATAAGAGTAAAGGAAGGGCTAAAGGGCAAATAAAGCCAACAGATGAAGAATTTGGGATAGAAATTACCTGCCCAGGGATTGACCTGGGAAATACATATAGGTAGATGATCATTATCAAGTTTACATTAGAGAGAGTAAAGTGTGTAGATTATATATGGGGAAAATAGAATACCAAGAACATTAGAAATGGGAATTGAAGGTTTCTAATATTTCATATTTTAACAAATTCTTTACTTTTACCTTAGTGTTATTCATAATAGCACATTTTACTTGCAATATATTGATCATGAAGCTTAACTTAGGTTTCATTTTCTGAGGAAGTATAATATAGGAGTTAGGAGGACAAGTCTAAAGTCAGGCATCCTGGTTCACATCTTGGCTCTGACACTTATCTATATATATATATAAAAGGCTAATATGCAAAGTGTCCCCTCGGGAGTTCCACCAGGAGACCAGGAGTTCAATCGCTTGCTATGACATGCGCTGACAGCGGGCGGCATGGAATGAAGGCAGGCCTCGGCTGGCAGCTAGAAGGCTCCAAGCACCAATCACCAGCCAGGCCTAGGGACCCTAACCATGCATGAATTTCATGCACCAGGCCTCTAGTTAGTTATAAAATCTTGGATAAATTATTTAACACCACCATGCCTCACTTTCCTCAGGGTAAAATGGAATTAATAATAGCAACATATTTTCCATTTCTGGTGCTCTTCATTCCTCCAGATGATCAGCTTTCAATCCGGTATCCTTTCCCTTTAGCTCGAAGAACTACCTTTAGCATTTGTTGTAGTGCAGGTCTGCTGGCAACAAAGTCTCATTTTCATTTGCGCAATATTATTCTCTCTTTCCAAGAATTGACTTCCCTTCAATGTCTTCCTGCTTATGGTCACTCTCCAGTGCCTCTAGAGAGTTGTGGGTTTTTTGTGTTTTGTCCAGAATTTATAATGGTTTTCTGCAGGAGGATTAGTTCAATACGAGCTACTCTACTATTACTAGAAGCAGCTAACATTTTAAGATGCCAGAAATGTTTTAAATATTCAAAGGATATTCTTGGACACATAATCATAGGTAAAAGATGGATTACAATAATTCAAATTATATATTCATAGCTGCCACTATTATTCCATAAATTGACTCATGTAGTCTATCAGGTTATAATTTAGCAAGCTAAACTGTATCAGCATTATTTCTATTTTCCCCCACATACAGTAGATACACTTCACTCTGTCTTATGTAAATGTGATAATGATCATATACCTACAAAAATAATCATGTAATTGGCTGTTTCTTCTACTAGAGTTTTGTGGGTTTTTTCCCTTTTCATTTGTTTAATAAAGAGAAACTAACTCCCATTAACTTTAACAGGAAAGAAACTCATCGCATGAAAATTAGGTAGATCACAGAATCAATGGAAACTTAGAGAAACAAGTTCCATAAAAAGACAAAGTAGGCAAGGTCTGATGAAAATCCCAAGTCATATGCTCAGATCCCATAGCCTTGGGACCCACTGAATACCCATCCCCATTCTCCACCCTCCTACAGCCATACTCTCCACAGCTGCATCATCTAAGCAACTTAACATCATCATTCTCTTCAGAGTCGGTGTCCAGGGCAAGTCTGTCTGACTCGTTCACAGTCTACCTACCAGAAGTAGACAGGTGGAGCCTACCTCACCATATTTAATATTCCCCCCAAATAAGAAGGATATGCAACTGTTAGCTCTACTATACTGTTACTATAAAATGGAGAATGTAAATGATTGGCAAGGGAGCAAACAGCAGAACAAAATCATGCAATACAAAGGTTTCCAAAAAATAAAATTATTGCTTCTTTTATAGTTCAGTGCTTCTAATTATTTTGCAGTTAAAGTTATACCTAACTTAAAATCTGATATATAAAGCTCTTACTTACAAAATAAATAAGGCAAGGAGGAATTAATTGCATTAGAAGAGGATTCTTGCTTTTGAAAAATATATTCATTGTTGGATTCCTTCAAATAACAGGCTCCTCCACTGCAAATAAAATAAGATTAAATTGATAAAATTCCCTATTTTTCTACTTTCTGGAGCAGGAAACAGGCTTTATCCATCCAACTTTTGCATGTATACCTAGAACGTCATATTACTTGATTTATAGATTTATGCATTTTGGGGCGCCCACCCTCACAAATTTACATCATTAAACTGAAATAATTCTGTGGACATGAAACAGTTTCTTTCTTGCAACTACTAAAATCCAGCTAATATTAAGTACCAGAGGAATAAAATTGGTATGACAGTAAGGAAAATGGTGAAAGACTGAAATTTAATGGGTGACTTGGCTAGCCCGGCCATTTGTCTGTCATTGTAAAGGCTTTTTAAATAAGTCTATAAAGAGAGAAGTTAACTTGTAGAAAATTGGCAATAATACAAATGATTCCTGTCTACAGAAATGCAAATTGGTCCTGATTATTGTCCAGTTCATAGTATCCAATTTTGCCGATTCTACATTGACTTGTAAATTCATTTCAGCATTCCTTATTAGACTATAAATGTGATACTTCAAACTGGCAACAATATCATAATATAATTAATAATTTGAATAAAATATTTTACTCATGTTCATTTTCGATTTGTATAGAAGTCATAATCATATTCTTTAAAATGGAAAGACGAACATATCCCACTGCCACCAATAATTCTATAATACAATATTTAAAAATATGACAAAGGAGAGATACTTAGAACTGGTTTAAAGAGACAGTATTATTGATACAGTAATTAGTTCTTTATATTACATGATAAAAATAACCTAGAAATGCAGTGTTCTTTATATTACATGATAAAAATAACCTAGAAACGCAGTGTTCTTTATATTACATGATAAAAATAACCTAGAAACGCAGTTAAAAATAAACATTATGTCTATTTGTCTCTCTACATATGTGTATATACACACATATATACTATAAAGTATACAGTATACATATACTGTAGGCTATATGTCTTATAAAATATTTAGTATATATAAACTTACATTACTATACATATATATAGCACACAATATAATGTTCATATATGTATATGCATATACCCTGTATATATGCTGTAGGCAGTATAAAACTGAGAACTATCCTAATATTAAATGGATAAATTTTATTTTCATAGGCATGCAGTTAAGCAATTTTATCTTTTTTATTAGACATAGATTGAATATGTATAAGTTAATAGCTTTCTCACAACCAACTTATAATAAAAATCACAGGGGCAGGCTAGAAGAGGTCAATGTGTGTGGGGAGAAGGGACATTTGTAATACTTTCAACAATAAAGATTTTAAAATAATAATAATAACAATAATATTGGGTTTTCATAATCAGAAAAGACTATGATCTTTTAAAGCTTTCACTCTAAAGCATTTCAAAGTAGTTTCAAATAATAGTAACCAAAATGCTTTTTAAAAATTCCTTTGTAATCAGTTCTATTCAGTATGGTAACTTAATTCATTTTCGGTGCATATTTCAAACTTTCATACTTAATCCCACCTAGAGAACAACTTCCAAAGTGCTATTTCCTGAAGTCAGAAGCCAGACTTCATGTCTCTTGAATAATCTTGCCTTGTAGTAGTTTTAACTTCAGTGAGTCTCTGTGCCCTTCTAAAGTAGCTCTGGCTGGCCTGGGCTTGTTGTAAATAGCTGGTTCTGTCAGACAGCTTTTAAAATGCCAGCACAGTTAAGGATTCACACGATGTACAAGGAAAGTATTGTACTTCAAAATAAAGATGTGTTTCTTCTTGTGAAATAAAGTTAATCATTTGGGTGTCTGCTTAAAGGAAATAGGATAGATTTATGTTCTCTAGAAAAGAACTGAGAGGATGTCTCATCTCACTTTTCCCTCCCTTTATCTCATCTCCAGCATGACCTGGAGATCAAATGATTTATGCATGAGAGAAAAAGAAACATATCACTAAAGGATGCAAAACCTGCATAGACGAATGGCCATTGAAACCTGTGAGAGTACAAAAAACTGCTCTGTATTTTTAATATCTGAAAATAAATTTATGTCAAATACAAATTTCCCAAGCTCCCTAGTATATCCCCTCTAAAATTTTAAACAAATATACTTGATATGAAAAGTGGAATTTTATCCAAATATCAAATATTATACTGAGTATTTGAACAGCAAACACAAACAGTCCTAATCCCAATCACAGACTATGTTGTGAAATGTTAATGTATTTAAATTTTTTAATTATACATGGAATTAACTGAAATACTGTACTTTAAGCAATTAGTTATTAATATTTCAATCATATTAAATAGCAAGAATATATGAACAATTGATACTCAATGCAGGAAATTTTCAAAGGTAAATTGCATATTGTGGGAAGTCTAGTTCTGGCTTCGGGAAAACGCAAACTGCTAGTCCACACATATATTCACCAAGTGCTAAATAGCTCTTTCAAGAATAACACTAAATGATGATGCTGTGGTAACAGAAAACTGTAAGAAAATATTCTGAGTTACATTTATACCACTTAATCAAGCCAAATTCATACAACAGACTTAACAGTCATGGTTTTACAATATTTTTAGTGAATAATACAAGGTAATAAATTATTGAAATCCTTGTCCTAGCTTTATACCAATTTTCAGCATTATCATTATTTAAAATTAGAGGCCTGGTGGACAAAATTCGTGTGGGGGAGAGGGAGGGGAGAGGATGGGTGTATCCCTCAGCCCAGCCTGCATCCTCTCCAATTGCAATTGGACATCCTTCTCACAATCCAGGACTGCTGGCTCCCAACTGCACACCTGCCTGATAACCCCTAACAGCTTCTGCCTGCCAGCCTGATCAACCCCTAACCCAGGGGTGGGCAAACTTTTTGACTCGAGGGCCACAATGGGTTTTTAAACTGGACTTGGGGGCCAGAACAAAAGCAACCTGACCATGCTGGCACTCTCATCTTGGGCTGCTGGTGAAGGAGCCGAGGGGAGAGCAAGAGAACCCTCTGCTCTTTTGGCTCCGTGGACCGGATAGAACAGCCGAACAGGCAGGATCAAGCCTGCGGGCCGTAGTTTGCCCACGGCTACCCTAACCACTCTCCTGCCAGCCTGATTAATGCCTCTCTGTTCCCCTGCCAGCCCAATTGCCCCTAACTGTTCTCCCCTGCTGGTCTAGTCCCCCCTGCAACTGCTCTCCCCTGCTGGCCTGGGTCGTACCCTTCCCCCCCAACTGCCCTCTCTTGCATGGTTCATCCCTCCTAACTGCCCTCCCTGCTGGCCATCTTGTGGTAGCCATGTTGTATCCACATGGGGTCAGCCATCTTGTGTCCAGGAGTGACAGTCAATTTGCATATTACTCTTTTATTAGATAGGATAAATCAAATAGCACAATATTAATATTCTGAAAATAACTCAAAAGGAAATCACTTAGCTTACATTGTCTAAGACAAAGTAGAGCTCTGCTCTGGCAGAAGTTGGAGAGGAATCATGATTTTCAGAACACATTATTCCTTTTCATTGGAAGATCCTATGGCCAGCACCCCTTGTCAGTATGGTTGGGAAGAGGGCAGCTTCCCTAAGTGGTTACCCTAGAGCCGTGGTCAGCAAACTGCGGCTCGTGAGCCACATGCGGCTCTTAGACACCTTGAGGGTGGCTCTTCCACAAAATACCACAGCCTGGGCGAGTCTATTTTGAAGAAGTGGTGTTAGAAGAAGTTTAAAAAATTTGGCTCTCAAAATAAATTTCAATCATTGTACTGTTGATATTTGGCTCTGTTGACTAATGAGTTTGCCAACCATGGCCCTAGAGTATATCGTTGGCAATGTGTATCTGCATCCTGGTTTCTGGCACAAGAACTTTTAAAGCTCTGGAGTTTCCCGAGTGATAAGAATGCCTTCAGTACGAGATGACTCTTGGCAGAGGTGCCCCTAGATGCCAGCAGGAGAAAGACCATGGCACGATTAGAGAGCTGGAACTTTCAGCTGCACCTCAGGATCTCTGAAGAGGAGAGAGCAGCTGGAGACTGAGTCCATCAATGATGGCCAATGATTTAATCAAGCATGCCGACATAATGAGATAATTTCTAAACTATAGGGTTTGGAGAACTGATGGGTTTCTGAACACATCAAGGTGTTGGGAGGGTGATACACCCAGAGAAAGCATGTGAGTTTCTGTACCACTTCCACCATACACATCTTGCCCTACACATCTCTTCCACTTGGCTGTCCCTGAGGTATATGTTTTATAATAAAACAGCAATAGCAAATAAACGGTTTTATCAGTTGTGAGCCAATCTAGCAAATTACTGAACCTGAGGTGGGGTCATAGAAACTTCCCATTTATAGCCAGTTGGTCAAGAAGTACCGGGGGGGGGGGGGGGGGGGGGGGGGGCTGGACTTGTGACGGCTCTGAAGTGAGGGCAGTCTTGTGGGACTGAGCCCTTAGCCTGGGGGGTCTTACTAACTCCCATACAGTCAGACACCAACTGGATGTCTGAGGAAAACCAGATAATTGTTTGGTAGAGAAAACCCATATATTTGCTGTCAGAAGTGACTATTCTAACAATTCTTCAGTAAATTTAAAATAGGTGAGCGCCGAAACCGGTTTGGCTCAGTGGTAGAGTGTCGGTCTGCGGACTGAAAGGTCCCGGGTTCGATTCTGGTCAAGGGCATGTACATTGGTTGTGGGCACATCCCCAGTAGGGAGTGTGCAGGGGGCAGCTGGTCGATGTTTCTCTCTCATTGACGACGATTCTATCTCTCTCCCTTCCTCTCTGTGAAATATTAATAAAATATATTTTAAAAAAATAAAATAAAATAGGTGAGCTTGTAAGAAAGAGGGGCTTCTGTTTATCAAAAAGAAAGCAGGAACTAAAAAACACTGGTAGGCATATGAACCTGTTAGAAGAGAGAAGGTATCTAAATTTGTAATGTATTTGTTTTGATAGACTGTATACTTCTAAGAATTGTAACGATACAAAGTTACTTATAGCTGTGACAGATTTTTAAAAATTAATTTCAATTTATATTCATATTTTTGTGATTAAAAATGATGATAGTATGATCATAGGAGTTTTTTTTAGATGAAAATCTATTGAAGTAAAATTAAATTATGCAGGGAAATGTATTGGAAGTTTGAGATTAAGGATGAATAGAAACCTCAACTTCTAAATGTCAAAGAAAAGATAACTATTTTTTCAATGGATAGTCATAGTAAAATATTTGGATTCCATTGGATATTTTTTGAAGGACAGTTTTGTTTAAAAATTCAATAATTTATAGTAAGTTGAAAATTGCAACCTTTACAACTGTATAAACATGATACATTTTATTTATTTTAAAAAATATATTTTATTGATATTTTACAGAGAGAAAGGGAGAGAGATAGAGAGCTAGAAATGTCGATGAGAGAGAAACATCGACCAGCTGCCTCTTGCACACCCCCTACAGGGGATGTGCCCGCAACCAAGGTACATGCCCTTGACCGGAATCGAACCCGGGACCTTTCAGTCCGCAGACCGACGCTCTATCCACTGAGCAAAACTGGTTTCGGCAACATGATACATTTTAAATGTTAAATTTTAAAATATGAGAAAGGATATGTAGTTTTTAAAAATGAATAAGAAGGTCTTAGCTTTCTAAGCATGATTTGAAAAGATTATACCTTTAAAATGAGTTTCCTAAACTGTAAAATGAGCATAATATTCATTCTACTTCAAGAGTAAATTACATATATATTCAATATGTATTCACTATATACTGTAAATTCATACACACACACACACACACACACACACACACACACGTTTTTTGTAAAATGTAATACAATATAATTAAATTACCTCCCTTAATGTTGAATCCTTTTTATATGAACTAGACCAGTGGTCGCCAAACTGCGGCTCTTTGGCCCCTTGATTGTGGCTCTTTCACAAAATACCACATGCGGGCACGCACATACAGTGCAACTGAAACTTAAGGGGCCCATCCGCAGAAGTTGGTTTTCAGCGCTCAAAAGAAATTTCAGTCATTGTACTGTTGATATTTGGCTCTGTTGACTAATGAGGTTGCCAACCACTGAACTAGACAGACCAAGGAAAATGCCACATGACAAAACCCCGCTGTAAGTCATGAAAACCTGATTCATTTCCAGGATCTATATTTTAAATTGGACCTATAAATAAATAATGAAATTCCCTATGTGTCACAATTCTTTAAAACTAAGCAGGCAAATATGGGAGGGTATTACAAAAACAGATTTGGGAACTAAGGCACTGAAATGTTTACTATAAAAGGAGCAGGAAATTATGATTCCGAAGCAATCTTTGAAGGGCAATCCTTACCCACTCAATCCCATGTCTGGGGGACAGTTTACAACTTTTAAATGTAGAATAAGCATTTTGCACCATAAATTCTATGGCCTGTAGCAAGATTATGAAATATATGCCCATTTGGGGGGCCTCTACCTACAGTTCCCAGTAAGTCCACTTAGATGGCACCAATTATTGAATATTCTCCAGGCAAACCAAGCATACTAGGTAATACATCACACTGGAACAAAAGATAATTTCTCTAAGTATATATTTTATATCTAAACTGTACTTAATTCTGGCTAATTTAAGTGATTTGATAAACAATTTAATAATAAGCTATTTACAAAAAAAATTGATTATAAAAATTTATTAAAGTGCTCAGTATTTTGCAACTTTTTCCAATCATTTTCCAATATTTAGTTTAATTTATATTTGTAAAGTTTCTGCTAAGCTAGGAAAGTCTGAAATTGATTAGGTTCATTAAGCTGATATTATTTTTCCAACTTCCACAGTGGCAATTTTAAAGGCATTTTGCTTATACCCACTGTGGAGATATCATGTTGGGTTCTATGAAGCATAAACAAATCTATAGGACAGTCTGAACTCAATAAAATTATCAGTCTTATCACTGATACAGAAACGATGAAAGCACTGATACAGGGAACAGCACCTAGATTCTGCAACTAAGATTTTAAACTATTCAGTATTTCTTCATATTACTATATTTGCTTTATCTATATTTTATTTCTTATGTATATAACTATTCATAT
Organism: Vespertilio murinus; assembly: GCA_963924515.1. Classification (NCBI taxonomy): domain Eukaryota; kingdom Metazoa; phylum Chordata; class Mammalia; order Chiroptera; family Vespertilionidae; genus Vespertilio; species Vespertilio murinus. The sequence continues at coordinate 36,425,526 of OZ004713.1, read as the reverse complement.
GTCTATACATCCATCTTACATTTAAAAAAAAAAATATATATATATATATATATATATATATATATATATATTTTATTGATATTTTACAGAGAGGAAGGGAGAGAGCTAGAGAGCTAGAAACATCGATGAGAGAGAAACATCAACCAGCTGCCCACAACCAATGTACGTGCCCTTGACCGGAATTGAACCCGGGACCTTTCAGTCCGCAGACCGACGCTCTATCCACTGAGCCAAACCGGTTTTGGCAATACATCCATCTTACATTTTTAATGAATTTCAAAGGAAGTTGCAGGCATAAGTATATTTCACCCCTAAATACTTTAGCATATCTTCTATTAACTGGTATTTAAATTAAATTTTAAGGTTCTTAGCTAAAATTTACAATTTCCCTTATGCCCATTCCCAGTCAATCCTCATCCCAACTACTGTGATTTTTTTTTTGTTGTTGCCAATCAAAAATTAGTTTTGTAGATAATGTTTAAATCCAAAATTTAAAACAAAGAGTGACCAACAGGCTGAGGAATGGATGGATATATAGATATGTCATAAAGTAAATATGGTAAAATGCTTAAGGATTGTAGAAATTGGGTGTTGGGCATAGGGGTGTGCCAATCATCACCTGATTATCTCTCAGCTCTAAATCTGCCTTTCCTTGCCCCGCTTTGTGACTGTGGAATGAGACTCTAACCATTTCTCCTCCACCACCTTAAGAGAGGGCAGTGGAGCCGAAACCGGTTTGGCTCAGTGGTAGAGGGTCGTTGGTCTGCGGACAGAAAGGTCCCGGGTTCCATTCCGGTCAAGGGCATGTACCTTAGTTGCGGGCACATCCCCAGTAGGGGGTGTGCAAGAGGCAGCTGATCGATGATTCTCTCTCATCCATGTTTCTAACTCTCTATCCCTCTCTCTTCCTCTCTGTAAAAAATCAATAAAATATATTTTTTTAAAAGAAAAAAAGAGAGAGGGCAGTGGAGTAACCTGTAAGGTGGCAGCAGCAGACGCTTCCCTTCCAGGTCCTGGCCCTCCATTATTATTATTATTTATTATTATTATTATTATTCAACATGAAAACCCAAGGACTTTGGGAGGAGATAGGTCTCACCTGTGGCCTCAGGTCCCAGTCTTCCCTGACAGTGGTCATTTATTTCTACAGACCACGTAGCCATGGCAGACATGCCCTTTCCGAATTTTAGGAAAAAGAGCGTTTTCCTGTGGGATCCTGCTTCCACATCCTAAAAGGAGAAACTACTCTTTGCTACCTGCTGCTGCCTGGACCCTCCGAATGAGAGCTCTTTTACTCCACGGAATAGCTAACCACGCCTTCTCTTGTTCCGCTTAACCATCCACCACATTCAATTTCCAAACAACCGTATAGTTCTGTCTCTTAACTGAACTCAAGACTGCAGTAAAGGGTATCATTGTACCATGGATGTTACACGCATTCAAATATACAGACACCCCAACTGAACTTCTCTCTCTCCTAACCCCATTATTGATAAGAGTCTAAACCTGTCGGGCTGCCGAAACCGGTTTGGCTCAGTGGTAGAGTGTTGGTCTGTGGACTGAAAGGTCCCGGGTTCGATCCCGGTCAAGGGCATGTACCTTGGTTGCAGGCACATCCCCAGTAGGGAGTGTGCAAGAGGCATCTGGTCGATGTTTCTCTCTCAGCGATGTTTCTAGCTCTCTATCTCTCTCCCTTCCTCTCTGCAAAATATCAATATATTTCAAAAAATAAAATAAAATAAAGCTGCTGGGCTATTTCAAACCTCTACATACAGCACATGCTTTTCCAGGGACAAAGGTCTTGCACAAACAGTAGACAAGTGATGCTCAGTGTCACCCAGGGAATGGCTCCTCTTTCCCACCCCCTCCTGAAGACTTGGGCTTGCTCAAGCTCCAAGGTAATGTAAAGTTTGTAAGCATTCTTTCAAGCTGACACACCGAGCCTGCTCCTGTGTGTTCTTCCACGATAAAAAGGTAATGGTTCAGACAAGAACTGGGTCTCTCTCCTGCCTTTGGCAGGACCCTTCCTGTGTAGGCACTCAGTACCAGAATCAGCTATGCTCTCCACAGGGAACACAGCGCCCAAAGAAATGCCCCCCCAACACCAGTATGCTGCAGCTAGCTGCTCCTGCTCTGGCTGATGCCTCGTTGCCACTAACTTCTAGCAGCTGTGCAACAGAACTTTCTGGGATGGTGGAAATACTCCCCTTTCTGTCACGTGGGTCGCTGAGCACTTGAAATGTAGCTAGTGTGACTCATGAGTTGGATTTTTAATTTTATTCCGTTTCAGTTCATTTACATTTTAAAAACCGCTTCCACAGTCTTGGACAACACAGTTCTAGAGCCTTTAAAAAAAAAAAAAAGAAAGAAAAATCAGGAACTTAAAGAATATTCTCTGTTTGCATGTTGGGAGTTTTCTGACATAGAAGTGGTGTTGGAAACCACGACCATGCAACACATGCAACACATATCACTGACGTGTACACAAAAGAATACAGGCACTTCGGTGTTAAGAGGTCAGAAGTAAAAAGAACGTGCAAGGAACACCGGGAGGGAGCAAGCAGCAACCTAAGAGGCAAACCAGAAAAGCACGGCTGAACGCCATCCGAGGAGGAGAGAGTCATTCGGCCATAAATGCTATTGATAGATAAAGCAAGGTATTATTTTTCTTCCCCGCCATAGCAAACCCCTCCAAAACTGAGGAACAAAAACAACAAAAACAAAACAAAAACAAAAAAATCCCTGAAAGATACCACTTGGAGTGCACAGACCAATGCTAAAGGAAGACCAGAAGTTATACTACCGTTATCCAGTGTAGCTATTTCATCCTATTCATTACATAGATGCTATTCCAGAACAACACAGCTTCCTTGTGTAAGCCCCCGCGAAACGGGGTTACAGAGAGCACAGCAGTTCTCTCGGGCAGCGCTAATTATAAATGAAAAACCTCTTAAGTTGTTTTGCCAGCTGAGACCGCCTCAATCAATCAGTGTCTCCCATCCCACTGCCACGCTTTCCGCAGAAACGCAGGTGTGGCATCACTTTAAGGTAACGATGGTTTGAAGAACACACGGTTTCCCCCCCCCCCAAAAAAAAAAAGAAGAAGAAGAAGAAGAAGAAGAAGAAGAAGAAGAAGAAGAAGAAGAAGAAGAAGAAGAAGAAGAAGAAGAAGAATGGGCACAGTTGTCAACATTCACCTAGGACTTAGAGAAAGAGTGAGATCCGTGGACCGTGAGCTCCAGCACCAGGAGGGCTCACCTCCCACAAACCATGGAACTTGACAAGAGTTGCACCTCGCAGGGAGGAGGAGGAGGAGGAGGAGGAGGAGGAGGAGGAGGAGGAGGAGGAGGACCGGCGAGCCCGCGGCACCCGCCCAGGGAGGGCATCCACGCTCGGGTAGATAAGGCACCGCTGGACGGGCGCACCACTGCCAGACCGGACCCTAACGTGTAAAGGGAAAAAAAAAAAAAAACCCAGTCCTCCGGCCCGGGCTCACCTGCCTCCGAAGACTGGGGAAGACTGCGCGGCTCCGGCGCCTCAGACGGGGCGCCCCGCAGACCCTCACGGCGTCGCCGGACCCCCCGGGGTGCAGGGTCCCCTGAAGTAGCGGCGCGGAGGGCGCGGCGCGCGGGCTCGGGGCAGCGTCTCTGAGCAGCGGCAGCCACCGATTCCCCAGGTTCCCCCCTCCAGCGGCCCCAAAACGCGCTTACTCCCCCGCCGCGTCGCTTAGCAACACTAGAAGCCGTCCGGTCTTCCGGACACGTCAATTTCTCCCACCCCCTCCAGCGGGTGAATAGGTGTTTTTTTGAGAGAGATTTTGTTTCCGGGTCGAGGGGGGAAGCGGGGTTCCACACCGCGGAAGGTCTCTTTGCCTCCCACATGTACCCTTGGGGTTGGATAACGCCTCGGCGGCGGGCGCACGTGTGGACGAGGCAGCCCCGGCGGTCAGAGGCCGCTCCGTCCGCGGACACCCGCCGCCCCGCCCACCACCTGCGGCCGGAACCGTCCCCCTACGGCCGCCGTCCTCCAATCACAGCGGCTGGCCCCGGGGGGACTACTTTTCAACCTGCTCGGAGCGCGGGGAGTACAGCGTGAGAAGTCCCGGGGGCCTCTGGGAAGTGTAGTTCCGCACCTGAAGAAACGTCGTCGGAGATCGCAGCCTAAACTACAGTTCCCAGAGGGCGCCGCGGTCGGGAGCGGAGCCTTTTCTCGCTCCCCTTCTCGGCGCTCGCTCTTCCCCATTCGGCCGCCCGGTAGAGGTGACCTGACTCCCCCGCGTCTCCTCGTGCGGGTGCTGCAATTGTGCAGGTGCCGAAATTGTCCGCGCCGCCTCCAGCCATGGTGAGTGTGGGCCCCTGGGTTTTGCCTTCATTCCCTTTAGGCGGGGGGATTCTTGCGCTTGAAGGACTTTGGGGGGGGGCAGGGGGAAGGGAGATGGCTGTGCAAAGCACTGTCCTTCGCGCCCTTTGGGAAAGAAACCCCGACTCATCTTGTGGGTGCTGTCGCCGTGACCCAGGCGTTGGGAAGGGGTTGATTTCCAGCCGGGGCCGGGGAAGGACTCTAGGGAAATTGCTGCCCTTGGGAAGGGTGCGATCTCAGTCCTGCTGCATGGCGGGGGTGCAGAAATGTGAAGCTGTGGATGGATTGCCTCCAAGCAAGAAATGGGGTTTCGTGCCTGCAAGCAAGAAATGGGGTTTCATAACTGGGATGGGGTGGGGGGCTACCTAACCTTTTTTCTTTTTCTTTTTCTTTTTTCTACTCTTATGCCCACAGTGTTTTTTAAGGGCATTGGTCACAAAGCCCTTGGAAGCCAAAGGCCCTCGATTGTAAAGATAGCGTTTAACCTGGTGCTCCAGATTATGACCTATACTCTTTCGGGAGACGAGTTTCCGCCTTATCTAATTTAATGCCATTTAAACCCTGCTGGATGATCCTTTGTGATACTGGGACGGGCTGCAGTGACCGTATCAGTAGCCAAATCACTGGTTGCAGATATGCTTGAGTGATCTGTATGTTGTGAAATCCAGAGCTACTACTTTCAAATGTTACACAACTTCACCATCTTGTCAGGAAGATCTGGATACGTGGTGTATCCTGCCTCGGCTGGAAGGGGAAGGGGGAGGGGATGGTGAGAGAACTCTGACGTAGTACGTTTGAAGGTGACATTTGACATCACACTGAAAATTGCTTCAGTGCTTATATTTAGAGTTGAGACTGCTTTTCCTCCGTTATCTCAAAAGAATCGAAATGGGTGGGGAGTGTGGGGAAATATCTGAATGGATTGGAAATTTTCCAGAACCTGAAAATGCTATTGATAGACCAAGTTGAAAATCAGGGACAGCTACTAATTCTCAGTTAAACATAGGTTTCTTATTTCATCAAATAACATAATTAGTCCTTTAAATCATGGTTCAGTGGTTCTGACCTAATCTTGGCAAGAAAGCAGAGGTATTTATTATCAGAGAACTTCCATCTTTATAATTTTAAAATGGATGGAGCCTTTCAAAGATCATTTTGACAAATCTCCCCACTTTTGAGTTTATTGAGCCCCAAAGAGAATACGATTTGCTCAAGGTCACACAACAGTTTGCCTTCAAGGGCCTCACACTCTTTCCATTTTACCATGTTGTGTCATACAGATACTTACCAAGTCATTCTGAAACTTGTTTTTAGTAGCTGAGGATCTAGATGAAGGTGCAAGTTCATGCTGCAAATACAAACTGAAGTATGTTATCGGCATTTATATTATCTAAGAGCTTTATTCCTTGCAATTCAGAATATTGGACCTCTAGAATTGGAAGGGAATTTGGAGATTATTTCTCTAATCTTAAAATATAGGCTGGTGAGGTCAAATGACTTTCCCAAGGTCACAGGGAGATCCTGAGCCCCCATTCTTCTGTTGATTTGCTATGCAGTAGGTCCAGCCAGCCTCACCCCTGGAAGGTCACTGAGCCCCAGAAAACACAGAGACCTTGATGGCCAGTCCTCCATTTGCCGAAATTGACAGCAAATTCTCACATGACTGGGAATCACCGATCCTTCTCAGGAGAGTGAATGAACTAGAAAACAGCCATCTTCTGTAAGCTTTTCAAAGCAAAATAATTTTTTTTAAATATATCTTATTGATATTTTACAGAAAGGAAGGGAGAGAGATAGAGAGCTAGAAACGTCAATGAGAGAGAAACATCGACCAGCTGCCTCTTGCACACCCCCTACTGGAGATGTGCCCGCAACCAAGGTACATGCCCTTGACCGGAATCGAACCCGGGACCTTTCAGTCCGCAGACCGACGCTCTACCACTGAGCCAAACCGGTTTCGGCAAAGCAAAAAAATTTTTAAAGGAGAGAATTTTTTGCTTGCGTTCCTTCGTTGCGAAGGGAGTGACAGTAAGAATAAACTATATGAAGAAATCGGAATGATACTGTTTATCCTTTATGGTACAGAAATATATATAAATTAGAAAGCAAAAGAGGAATACGTGGGTCTGTCTGTAGAATAACAGAAGGAACACTTAAATTCAAGCTTTACAACTGAGACTGGAACACACGTGAAGACAGAGCCTGCATCTGTGGGAAGGTCATTAGTGCCCTGCCAAGAGCAAAGACATTTCTTCTTTGGATCTTGGCAGACTGCCCAGATATCTAAGCAAAGAATAGTAACCTGCCTTCACACTGCAACTTTGTGAAAAGTCAGCAGGAATCTCCCACCCTCCTGCTTTTCAACAGCCATGTTCCGAAGAGCAGAAAGAACCAAATGTGCAGTTTGTTCTTCCCCTTTTGATCATCAAACATTCAGACACTAACTAGGCTCCATGCTGCTCTTAACAAGATGGAATTACCTACCTGTGAAAATCATTTGCTCAGAGATGCAGAGGAAGGGAACTGCTGAGTTAGAATTACTAGCTGTTCATTTGTTGGCCACAGAGCCTTCGCTAAGGACTGATACTGTGCACACATCTCTTTAATAGCTAAGATTAATACCTAAAATTGATTGCATCATTCTGTTGTAGCCATCTGCCTGCCTGACTTTCTGGGAGATTAAGCTTTACGGATAGTGATATTCACTTCCCCCTCATTTCTCATCCCAACGTGCTTTGCAATGAAATAGCATCTGTTTATAGCTTTCTTAATCCTTATTTTCATTCAGTCAAAAAATATTTGTTGAGCACTCTATGGACTGCAAATTTGAGTCCCAGGTGGACTGCTTTGAGTTCACAGTCTGAAATGGACGGGTGTTGGGGGTGGAGTTGGTTCACAGTCTAGTCGAAAATAACAGTCATGTAAATGGGAAACCACGGCTGTAAGAATCCTTAAAGGAAAATTCTCTGGTGACAGAGACCTGTAACTACAGTTCTTGCTACACACTGTTATTAATGCTTTGCATGATAATTCTTAACCCTTACAACCACCTTGTTTGTTAAGCAGCAGCTAATACTATCTCCATTTCACTGTAGGGATACAGAGATGGTAAGTAACTTGCCAGGAACATAATCATACACCTAATGAGTTGTGGAGTCAGGATTTGCATCCAGAAGTCTGGTCTAAAGGCCGTCTCTTTACTACAATCTACGGCCTCTCTAATCCTCTGGTCTAAAATGGTACCAAGTACACAATAGAGATTCAGTGATATATTGCTTAATAAATGAAGTGAGAACAGTTCATCCATTGATTTATAAGACTATATATATCATTGGAACGAGTGACCTAAAATAATGTTGCTAACTATACCAGGGACTATGGTGGTCACTAAGTTTCCAACTCTCTCAATGCTGTATTCAAAGAAGATAGTAATAAAATATCTAATACTTTTTTGAAGCATGTTGGGTTTGCTTCCAAACAATTATTTTACAATTCCAAGTTTTGGGTAGTAATTTTACCAGATCCAGCTATTCCTTCAGTAATTGCATTCCAGCTGTGTTCAGGACATTGTTCTAGGTAGTTGGAATTCAGCAATAAATAAAACAGACAAGGCCCCTGTCATTTAGGAGTTTGCATTCTAGAAAGGGAAGAGGGATAATTTCTTCTATTCCCTTTTTCTCACCTACCCCAAATGGAGAAGGGGAATGACAAACTTAAAAACAGGTAAAGGCCATATTGTAGAAAGTAACCATAAGCAGTGTTCTTTATAAACCTAAAGTCTACTTGGCAGCATAGATGTGTATTTGTATTAAGGTTTGTTTATTTGGGGAATTATCGTATTCTATATTTAGAGATATGGATGGAGAAGAGACATGGGAAGTCAAGGAGGAAACTCCGTTGTTTTCTCCTTTTGTTCCATTCCCGTCCTGGTTTCACGTTTGAGGAAGAAATTGCACTCACAGTCTGTGCTATGATCAGATTCATATCTCTACAACTTGGCACATATTTCCTGACCTTCAGAGGTTAGGGCTGGAAAGTTAGAAAGATTCTTCAAGGTGGTAGTCTTGTTCCATCCCAGAGACATGTCTCCTCAGGGAGAGGGAATTCTAAATATTAAAAAAAAAAAAAAAAAAAAAATCGAATGCTTCTCTCCCAGTCAGTTCTGTAGGCCACTTCTCTCATACAAGCAGCAACAGAGGCGTCACAGTAGACGTCCATTTACCTAGCATTGGCAAAGGAATAGTCCGCTTCATTGAACTTTCCATCTACTTAAACTTACCTATTGTTCCCAAACATGTTTGTTTAGTTCATTTTAGTAGAACTATTTCTCCTTTTAATTCTCTGAGCTTACCTTATTTTCATGTCTGGGAATCATCATTTTGAATATTAGTTGTTTTTGTACACGTGTCCCTGTTTGTGTGGGGTCTGTTGAGATCTATAAAGAAACTTCTCTCTCTTATAACCGGTGTGCTCTTTGTACTTTTCTCCCTTCCTCCCTTTTTAACATTCATTTCCCTTCGGAATCAGGTTGGCAACTGTCACTACATGGTGCTGTTGTTATAATTCAGATGTTATTATTTTCTCATTTTTCTCCAAAAATAAAGGCTTATTTTTTTCCTCCAAGTAGTTAAGTTAATCATGATTAGCAATCTTATTAAGACTTTTAGGCTCATTGTGAATGGAAATTTGTAGCCACCGTCACTCCTTTTCCTGGTGTAAAAGATTCTGTTGAGCAGATGGGAGTGGGGAGTTCTTTACATGAGAGGATTTGTAAGGTTCTCATGGCTGACAGGGTTTGTGTCACCACATAATGCACGTCAACATTGGTAGGCCTATTTCAGTGGTAAATGTCCTTTAAAAAATGGATGAGATTACATAAGTAAATCCACTATCACAGTAAGAGTTAAATGATGCCACATGAGCATGCAGCCAAAGGACACAGGCTCGAGAAGTTGCTTAGCTAATTTGTGCACACTGTATTTCCTGGGACAGGTCTGGGATACGTTAGTTTTCTACTAACCCACACACAAAGAAACTTTAAAATTTTGCATTAACTTTTAAAGTATGTTGTTGTCTTACTATAGAGAAACTCCTGAATATCCTAAAGATATTTTTAATACGATGTTAACGGGTCTCTTTCATTACAGCCTGAACCCGTCAGAGTCCTTGTGACTGGAGCAGCTGGTCAAATCGCATATTCTCTGCTGTACAGCATCGGAAATGGATCTGTCTTTGGTAAAGACCAGGTAGGGGCAACTGCCTATAAATCTTAAACTAAAAAGATTGTCAATAAAGCCCTGCATTTAGTGCAGAGAAAGTTTTAAATGGTGAAGGAATGGGTAATCCCAATTAATGTACTAGGCACACTACTGTAAATGTGTATTTATACATTCTAAAGTTCATTTATCCATTTTCTTCGTCCACGGATAGTGAATTCTTCCTTCATGCCAAATACTGTACTTAGCTTTCCATGAACTCAAGTCAGATCTACAGATACAGGTGCCGTGTCACTTCAGTGTGATATTTCTTCCATGTATTTATGTATTCTATATATCTCTCCTTTAAAATTCAGTATTAGTGATTCCTCTTACAATGTCTTTTAGCAACCATTGCTGGTTTTATAGCTTTCTTTTTTCCAAAAGTGGCATCATGCTAGATACCTGACCTAAAATAATTATGACTATTTAGTGGAACTTATACACATACACCCAACAAATAAGCAAAAAATTTTTAAAGGGTCTTTTGTGTGTGTGTGACTAAGTGACAAAACCTACACTGACAGATACTGAACTTGCTGTTTATTTGACAGCCTATAATTCTTGTGCTGCTGGATATCACTCCCATGATGGGGGTCCTGGACGGTGTCCTAATGGAACTGCAAGACTGTGCCCTTCCCCTCCTGAAAGGTACGTCAGAAAGTGGAAGAGAGAGGGATTTTTTTTTTTAGCATTTTATGTCTTTCAAAAACTAGATTTCAGATTTGTGTTACCGGTCAGTTAGAAATTATTTCATAAACATAGTTTGGTTTTTGTTTCTAAAATTTCAACTACTTGGTAAGATGTATACCAAAAATAAGTAAGTATAATTATATACCAAGAATAAATAAATAAGGGTAAAAGCAAGAAATAACCAGTGTAAAGTAGAATACTTTTATCCACCATGCTTATATATAACTTACTAGAGGCCCGATGCACGAAATTCGTGCAAGAGTAGGCCTTCCTTTCCCCGTCGCTGGCTTCCCTCTGGCACCTGCGACCCAGGCTTCTCTTTCAGCCCCAGCTTCATCCAGAAGGACGTCCAATCTAATTAGCATATTGTACTTCTATTATTACAGATTTTACTAAGTATTGTATTGCACAAGGGTTGTACCCCTGAAATTGTCTACACTGTGTTGTTATTTAAAGTCTATTTGAATGGTAATAGTAGCATCCTGTAATGAAAAACTTTAACTCTGTCTTCCAGACCCATATGCTGCTATGTGGCTGGAAATGGGTTGCTCATTCATATATAGATAGTCCCATTCCACCTGCCAGTCATCTGATGAGATACAGTATAAATTGCTATAATCATCTACTGCATAATTTGAAACAGTCCACCAGGGATCTCATAAAAGCCTTTGAGAATTATTGAATTTTGTGGAGGACACAAACGTTCAGTCTATAACTCTAGGCATGACCTTTTTAATTACTTTTAATACTTAAAGTAATTTTAATTTACAGATTAGGTGGATTCATTTCTTTTTCTGTGTTATCTGTGGTTATTAACCTGAACAACAAATGTTGCCTTGAAAGTTATCATACTATACCTCTGTATCATAATTTTTGAAATTGAGATAATTATTGAAATAGGAAAATAAAATAAATATATTGACATTTCTGCTGGTGTTATTGTTGAATTCTAAATTGTCTTTCTGAGGCCCCTAAAACTTTTTTATCAATGTGGCATGTAAAAGAAACATTTGCTACAAAGTGAAGGAGTTACCAGATAGATTGTCTATGAAAAAGAAAACCTCAGACTTTGGTGTTTAAGTATTTGCCTATTTATTTCTACGTTGTTCACAGATGTCATCGCGACGGATAAAGAAGAGGTTGCCTTCAAAGACCTGGATGTGGCTATTCTTGTGGGCTCCATGCCAAGAAGGGATGGCATGGAGAGGAAAGATTTACTCAAAGCTAATGTGAAAATCTTCAAATCCCAGGGTGCCGCCTTGGACAAATACGCCAAGAAGTCAGTTAAGGTGACCAGCGCAGTAGTATTTGATAGGCCTTTTCATTATTAGCATGTGAAGCTTCTGCTCTCAGCATTTAAGGTCAACAAAATGATTTGCTTCCCACCCCCAGTCTGTGCAATAGCCAGTAAATACAGAAACAGTTTTGCTTGGTAAGCTCTCCCTTTCTGGGTTTTCTCTGATGGTGTAGAAATCTGTATTTAGAGGTGCTTGAAAATACTTTGCCTATTACTTGTAACTTTAAGATTGATTTGTAAATCCACAAGGCACAGAACTTTCTGGTGCCTTTTAAAACTGTGGGGATATTAGTTCAGACATTTTGATTGTGTGTGATTGTAGGGGGAGGCGGCTGTAAGCTGCATTCTTAGCAATAGGAGATGGTGGCTTCTGACTGCTCAGATTTTCTCAACTCCGTGATACGCTTGTCTCAAGGAGTTGAATCAATTTGACTTTCTGTTCTCTTTATGATCATACTATTTTAGTTCCTAAATTTGTCTTGTTATTATAAGAAAGCCTCCTTTTACCAAATAAATGTTAATGAACTAGAACTTAGTTGTCACAGCAGAATGCTTGTTGGTTAAAGGTTTTGTTGATTTTGATATACTTCTGTATTCTGACTTCAGAGAAAGGTAAAAGAAATTTATAAGATTTTTAAATTTGCAAGTTATAATATTCAGTTATAATACTTTATAGACATCTGAATGTTTGCTTTCTGTACACTTCCTTTTAAATAAGTAACTTTCATTTTCTGTAATCAGTAGCAGAAAATAAGAGATGAGTTGAGTAGAAATCCAAAGGTCTCTTAGTAAGAAATTACAAGGTTATTTGTTTTGTTTGTTTGTTTTTTAATTTAATTTAGTGGGGTGACATCGGTTCATAAAATTATAAGGTTGTTTGGATTGCTAAAATCCAGGCTGCTTGGAATTGTAATACTATTTGCACAGTAATTGCCCTTCAGCTAAGTGTTTTTGGAAATACACAATGATATGGAGTACTTAGGAGTGAGCATAAAGTATGTCTGCAGCTTACTCTCAAGCGGGCCAAAAATAAAACACTAAGGGATGGGGGTGGGGTAAAGAGAGGGAGAGAAATGGAGCAAATTAGAGAATCTGGGTAAAGGAGATGGGGAGTTAGTCTCTTTAATATGCTTTCATCGTTTCTGTAAGTTTGATATTATTTCACAGTTTTGTTTTTTAATATATATTTTTTAATTTCAGAGAGGAAGGGAGGGGGGAGAGAGAAAGAAACATCGATGATAAGAATCATTGATCAACTGCCTCCTGCACACCCCCTACTGGGGATCAAGCCTGGATTAAGCCTATAATCAAGGCATGTGCCCTGACCAGGAATCCAACCATGACCTCCTGGTTCATAGTTCGATGCTCAACCACTGAGCAACACCATCCAGGCCACCGTTTTTTAAAATGATCATTTCATTAGAGATTTTTAAAACTTACAAGTCCATGTATACATTTTCCTATACTGTATTGTAATTGATTGTATCCCATGTCTCCCTTATTGAAAAAAGAGCCTAAAATGCTTTCTCCTAAAGATTGATTCAATAGGTATAGAATGGATGGGACTTGGAAATCTGTATTTTGGCAAATATCTCCATTAATTTATAGGATTAGCAAGATTCAAAAACACTTTTCATTCATAAAAATAAATCATTGTCCCTAAGTAAACTGCTTGAGTAGAGTTTCTTTCTTGTACTGCTCTTATAAGAAGAAAATTTTTATCAATAAATCAAACTCGGAGATAGATACTTAAGATTACTTTTTCTTTGTGGCCAGTAGATAAGTGCTGTCTATTTTGGCACAAACAAGACCGAAAGACACGTCCCTTAGATCTTGGACAGCATGCTGCCTGGAATGTGACTTATAGATATAATGGTAGTTTTATTAAAGAAATGTTTTCAGTAGTCACAGTGTATCCTAACCAAAGGCGGGGGGGGGGGGGTGGTGGAAGGGAGGATAGAAACCTACAAGAAGCTAAACTGTTAACTACATATTTAGCTGGCACAAACTTGGTACAAAGGCAACATGTTACATGTTTGTTAGCCATAGCTGAGACGGTTTAATTAAGTGGTATGTGGTCTGTAACTGCTGTGACGGGTCTTATCCTAGGTCATCGTGGTGGGAAACCCAGCCAATACCAACTGCCTGACTGCCTCTAAGTCGGCACCATCCATCCCTAAGGAGAACTTCAGTTGCTTGACTCGTTTGGATCATAACCGAGCTAAAGCTCAGGTAAGAAGTAACGTCTCAATGTCAGAGAGGAAGGGAGAGGGAAAGAAAGACGGACACATTAGTGCTGAGAGAGAATCATTAATCTGCTGCCCCTGTTCACCCTCAGTGGAGAGCGAGCCTGCCATCCAGGCATGCACGCTGACCGGGACTGGAACCGTGATCTCCTGGTTCAGAGGTCGATGCTCACCCGCTGAGCCACATCTGACCAGGCTTTTCTCTCACTTTTAAAGGCGATGACGCTTAGTTTGTGCTTTTTTGTTGTTTTTTATGAGTAAGAAGCTATTCTAATTTGTTAGGGAGTCTTTAGTCTTCTAAGGACCTTAGCTGAATTTTCTATTCAATTTTCTCAAGTATATCTCATTTGCTACCTATAATTAAATATGGTTGCTAATGTCCTCTTAAGACGGTGGTTAAAAAGTATTCACTAGTCTAGATAATTCACATGATGGTACATAATTTAGGGGTTTGAGTTTTTTTGTCAGATATAAAGGAGATTAGAAAATGAAAGACTTTAGCTTTATGTATTTGGGGGGTTCTGCCTCCTTTTTCCCTACAACCAACCAATAAAATTGAGATTTTTAATTGTTAATTTTGTATTCTCATTTTTAATTTTATGTCTTTTTAATATTTTATATGTTTCCATAAAATGTCCTACTTTTCCCTACTTAGCTACGTTTTAATTATCATCATTTTTTCTTACCCCTTGGAGCCTTACATCATGCCAAGGGGTCAGTAACCTGGGCATTAACCACAGCTTTTTAAAAAATTGGAGGACATGCCACTCATCTGGGCGGGTTTCCTAGGCTTTCCCAGATCTAGACGCTCCTGGTGCCTGGCAGTCAGGGCACTAAGTTCTAGCTCTGGGACATAAGCTCCTTCTCCCCAGGCATTTCCTGACCGCCCCTCCCTACCCACATGTGTGTGAGTGTAGTCCGTTTTCTCCTAGAGAAGACAACTTTGTTTAGCTTCAAGAAAACTATTTCTGCCAAAAGATGATGTGAGGTCTGACGTATGCTGAGAATTGATCTTTCGGACCACTGAGAGAGAAGATAATTTGTTAAACTTCTATTCTAGGCTGAATCCTTTACATGTAATTTGCCATTTTACTCTTTTTAAAAATTTATCTTTATTGTTGAAAGTATTATAGATGTTCCCTCTTTATCCCCCATGACTCACCCTCCCAACCATTTAATTCTTATAGTAACCGTATGAAATATCCGTTATTATTATTTTACAGGTCAGAAAGCTGAAGCCCAGGAAGGTCAGGCAACCTGCTTAAAGTTATAGAGCTAATAAATGATGCCACCTAGATTTGCCTGAGTTCAAACCCTTATGTGTATTCTTACATAATGGGTTCAAGTGACCTACATCAACTTACTAACTCTCTCATCTTGAGAAAGTATAGTCAGGCCGTAAAATGGAATAATAATTGTGTCTATCTCAAAGTAGTTATATGGGTAAAATGAGATAAGAGCTATGGTAAGCCCTTATAGTGGTGCCTGTCACATTGTAAAACTCAATGAAAGTTGGCTGCTGTTATTATTATTAATTTTTAGTATTATTGAGAGGGATATATGCAGGGGTTGAGAAGAGCCATGCCTCAGAAATATCTCCCTGAACATTCCAGTTAATTTAGAAGATTCTGAGGAGAACATCCAAGATGGCGGCCTAGGCAGTCTCCTAAGCTGCCGCCTCATCAACAATTTAATTAAAAAAACAACTAAAATAAAAAAGGACTTCACCAAAACGTCAGAAAAGCTGGCGGAGTGGAATAGCTACAACTAGAAAGAAAGAGAGAGGCTCACGGATCGGACTGGGAGCCGAAAAGCACTGAGGTAGGGAGACGCTCGCGCACGCGGCCGCCGAATACCTGCCTGGCGGTGGGAGGGGAGGAATCCCCGATTGCACGGAACCCTTTCCGACTGTACTGAACCCAACCCCGGCTGAAATTCCGTGGTCCCAGGCTCATACGGGTGGAGTTTGGACTGCAGAGAAAGGCACCCAGAGACTCAGAGACTCGGAGACTGGGAGACCGGGGACCGGAGCCGCAGTCGCAGTCTGCAGGGTCTACAGATGCGCGCGCGAGCAAGTACGCGCTGAGGTCTGACCGCCGCCTCTCCGGAGCGGAAGGAGCCAGAAGCTCCAGGTCTGACCACGGAGGCTGCCGCCGCCTCTCTGTACAAGGTGGCGGCCTCTCTGTAGCGGAAGGAGTCAGAAGCTCCAGGTCTGACCGCGGAGGCTGCCGCCGCCTCTCTGTACAAGGTGGCGGCCTCTCCGTAGCGGAAGGAGCCAGAAGCTCCAGGTCTGACCGAGAAGGCTGCCGCTGCCTCGCTGTACAAGGTGGCGGCCTCTCTGTAGCGGAAGGAGTCAGAAGCTCCAGACTACAGAGACCAGCCCAAGTCCGGGTGAGCCCCTGGGGCACCCATGCTCTTGCTCTGAGACTCCGCCCCATCCAAGCTGAGCAGAGGCTTCTGCAGTTTTTCAAGTCTGATCCTATAAGACTGTGTCCAATACAGAAGTTATCCCAGAGTAGACACAGCTGATACCCACATCCAATTGGCCTGAAGGTCAATTCACAACAATAGAGACTTAGCTACAACAAGGCTGTGCACGCAGTCCACAAAGGGGAGCACCAAGAGTGTCTACCTCAGGTAACTGAGGAGGCTGACCCACTGTGCTATATAGGACACCAAACACACAAAGCCATCCTACCAACTCTGAAAAATAGTGATAATGCCGAGACAAGGAAATAGATCTCAAACAAAAGAGATGGAGGATATAGAGTTCAGAACTACGGTTCTAAGGTTATGCAACAATATCCTAGAAAAGCTCGATAAAATTCATGAGACCCAACTAAAAAGTATAGATAAACTGACTAAATTGGAAAATATTATGCAGAGATCCAACAGCAGAATGGAAGAACACAAGAATCAGGTCAAAGAGCCAAAAGACACTCCTTTGGAGAAGGAAGAAGAAAAGAGGATCCAGAAAGTTGAAGATAATGTAAGGAGCCTCTGGGACAACTGCAAGCGCACCAACATCAGAATTATGGGGGTGCCAGAAGAAGAGGGAGTGCAAAATACTGAAAACATATTTGAAGAAATAATATCAGAAAACTTCCCTCACCTGGTGAAAGAAATAGACTTACAAGTACAGGAAGCCTACAGAACCCCAAACAAGAGGAATCCAAAGAAAAATTCTTCTCGACACATCATCATCAATATGCCAAGGGTAAAAGACAAAAAGAGGATCTTACAAGCAGCAAGAGAAAAGCAGTTGGTTACCTATAAGGGAGCACCCATACGACTATCAGCTGATTTCTCAACAGAAACCATGCAGGCCAGAAGGGAGTGGCAAGAAATATTCAAAGTGATGAATAGGGAGAACCTACAACCAAGATTACTGTATCCATCAAAGTTATCATTCAGAATTGAAGGGCAGATAAAGAGCTTCACAGATAAGAAAAAGCTAAAGGAGTTCATCACCACCAAACCAGTATTATATGAAATGCTGAAAGGTATTACTTAAGAAGAGGAAGAAGGTCAAGTGAATTAAAAAATCTCAGGAATAGAATAAACTGGTGAATATAATAGAATTAGGGGCAAAGAAAGGGAGTGGATAGATAATTATCAGGGTGAAAGGGGTGTGGGGTGCAGAGACTGGATTAAAATTGTATAACCTATGGATGAGGACAATAGTGGGGGGAGGGGGAGAGGGCAGAGGGTGGGGTGGGAATCAGGTGGAAGGGAGCTATGGGGGAGAAAAAGGAGAAACAATTGTAATAATCTGAGCAATAAAGATTTATTTAAAAAAAAATGTTTACTTTAAAATCAAAAGAACTGTTTGGTCAGTGGTTATATAATTTATTCACCATATTGTTTTAAAAAAGGTCTTTGATCAAAGATTAAAAAATGCATTCTTATAATAAAAAAAAAAAAAAATTTAGAAGATTCTTAGGTAACAAACTTAAATTGCAAACAATTCCTGAGAAGAGTTAGGCTGTGGGCTGGGTCTTTTTCCTTATTATTTAGCCAGGGTCTGGTGGCTGGGAAGGAACAGGAATTAGAATGCCCGGAGGCAGAGGGTTTGGGTTCTGCAGAAACTAGCAGAGAGTGGCATGGCCTTAACTTGGCTCCTATAGAACATGTGCTATTTCACAGCTCAGGAAGAGATATGGGTGTTGCCCTTGTAGACTCTGGATGGTTACTTAATTTTGCTGGAGGAAGGAGAAAGAGGTAACATGACACCACCAACAAATTTCCCATCTCTGCTGTTTCTCCTGAGGCCTTGATGGAGGCAGGCATTGGAAAATCCTGCTTCCAGAGGCACTGCTAAGTGATACTTTGTCCCAGTGCCTGAGGCCATTTTCCTTGCAGGGGTGAAAGTCTGAATGGGGAAAGAGGGAAGAAGAAACCGTCTCATCAAACTTTAACTTTTGGCACATGTTCAGCATGCCAGTCTGGCACGGAGACAACTTTAAGGAAGTTTTTGAAGAAGCAGTTTCTTCTTTAATCCAGTGACAGATAACAAACCCAAAGAGGAATTTTCCTTACGTGAATGGTCTTTAGTCCTACAGGGTTTGTTTTGGAATGCAGAGGACTTAGCTACCAGCAGTGTTTATCACCTGCAGATCTCCCCTGTGTATTTGCAGCCCAGAACTGCTTCTGCGTCTGCTGACAAGGTACTCCAGCAGTGAAACCAGTTAGCTGGCATCGGGGGAAGAAAATGGTTAGGGCTGGAGAATCAGTCAAAAACTATTTAATGGATCTGTGTGGCAGGCACAAAAGTGTCTAAGGGAGCAGGAAACTGCTGTCCTGCATACGTGTTAATTTAATCCAGCTCTGACATGAATGATATTCAGAAGTTACATCTGCTAGGTGCCAAGTACTGAACTTTGCTGTCCTGACAGAGTGGATTAGCTCAAGAGATCAAAAGAACGAGAGGAGGCAGGCAGGCCACAGGACAAAGTAAGAGGAGCCCCCGTGGGAGGAGCACTGTTTCACACACAGCGCCACACACTCTGCCCAGCCACTGAGCAGGTCAGAGGCTGGACACACTGGAAACCAGCTACCCATCCAGTTAGTGAGGACTGAGATGATAGTTCATACTTGCAGAACTCTAGATGAAGCAGGGTTTAGGTCAGAAGTAATTTAAAAAGAAAAAAAAAAATCTATAAGTATTTTAAGTTAATTCTTAAAATTATCTAACTATTTTAGGATTTAAGAAAACAGGCTCCTCGATCTAGGGGGGTAGCTTAGTGTTAGAGCTTTGTCCTCATATGACAAGGTGTGAGTTCGATCCCCAGTCAGGTCACACATAGAAATCAATCAATGAGCCCAGCTAGAGTGGCTCAGTGGTAGAGTGGTCCTATGCACCCAAAGGTTGCCAGTCAGGGCACATACCTGGGTTGTGGGTTCATTCCGTGGTTGGGGTTTGTACGGAAGGTAACCAATTGGTGTCTCTCTCTGCCCCTCTCCCCCTTCCTCCTTCCGCTCTGTCTCTAAAATCAATCAACTAAAAAATATTTTTAAAGCCCTAGCTGGTTTGACTCAGTGGATAGAGCACTGGCCTTCGAACTGAAGGCTTCCAGGTTCAATTCCAGTCAAGGTCACATGCCTGATTGGGGCTCAATCCCTAGTAGGGGGCATGAGGAGGCAGTCGATCAGTGATTCTCTCATTGATGTTTTTATCTCTCTCTCCTATCCTCTCTGAAGTCAATAAAAATAGATTTAAAAAAAAAAACACATTTTTTTTAAGCAGTCTCAACTTACTTTAAGGGTCATAATGAAAGTAAAGACAATTTCTTAACAGTAAATTAGTGTGAGATGAGTAAAGTCATTGCAAACATTTTAGGTAATGCCTTTTTCGTCCTTATTTTTTTGTTTGGTTAATTGTGTTGTTTTTATTGTTTGTTTTTTACTTTTTAATTTTGGAATAAGGATAGACTCAGAAGTTGTAAAAATAGTACAGAGAATCCCATGGGCTTTACTCAGCGGTGCCATCTTACATAACTCTAGAGTGTTATTAAAGCAGGAAATGGACTCCACACATCACCGCTAACTAGAGTTACTCAGGTTTCTGCAGTGCTTACCGTTTCGTATGTCTTTATGAATGATTCTATGACATTTAATCATATATATAGATTACTATAAATAACCACCATAGTCAAAACAGAACTGTCCCATCACCCACAGAAGAACTCCTAAAAACACAGAAAACCTCTTTATGCTGCTCCCTCTCCTTTGCTAAGCCTGACAATTATCTGTTCTCCGTCTCTGTAACTGTCGGTTTGAGAATGTTACAAAAATGGAATCAAGGGGCATGTAATCTTTTGAGATTAGCTTTTATCCACTCAGTTTAATGTCTTTAATATCCATCCAAGTTGTTTGTTCCACTTACATTTATTTTTCCATTTACTCTGTGTCTGTCATTGTGTGGAGGTTCCACAGTTTGTTTATTCTTCAAAGACTTTGGGGTTGTTTCCAGCCTGGGGCTATTATCATCCTTGTTTTTAAAATTTCTTTAAAATACGAGAGTGTTTTCCCTTTCTTATGTGGTTAATGCTCAAAAGGAACTTTGATGCAGTGCTGCTTTTATTTAATATTCAAAAGCTATGGACTCTGACACAACTTTTTCTCTCTCCATGATTATAATAAGGAAAGACAAATCACCCCAGCAACACCCTAACACATCAGCTTTTAAAAATTGTTTTTTGAACATTTCTTTCTGGTTCATCATAAATTCTTCTGTTTAATTAGGAACAAATTATACATATAACTAACTGTAATGTCTTTTCTGCATAGTACCTTATCAGGCAAATAAAAAAGAATCAATTGATTTTATTTTATTTAAATCTTTCAAAACATAACTTTTAAATCCTTTCGGTGGCCACTGTACTATATAATATAATTGATGTTTGTGTAACCACAAGGCCAACAGGATTCTAAAGTGCTTTCTGAACTTACAGCTAGCGATTGTTACATCTGCTATAATTTTAGCATTTTGTTATTTTAAACTCTTTCCTTCGGTTTCTTAGTCTGTAAAACCAAGACAGTCAGACTTTGTTCATCTAAGTCCCTTCCAACTCTAAAATTTTCATATTTAGGAATATTTGAAAATTAGTTCATTTACATATGGTGCATAATAAAAATTTCACTCAAATGGGAACTTTCTAAATACCTGATTGCTCAGAAATGCTCAGACAAGTCTCTAGGTAAGTAATAACAACAAAACCAGGGTCCCGTTCACATATTCAAGCAAGATTAACCTTTTGCTTTGTGTTTTATATTTGATAAACCCGCTATACTAATAAGTTTACCACAAACTGTATGATGCTCTCTACTCCCAAACAAACAGGTCACAGTTTGAAATGGAAAGCTTTGTCTAAGTAATGTGTTTGTTCTCTGTTTAACTAGATTGCTCTAAAACTTGGTGTGACTTCTGAGGACGTAAAGAATGTCATTATTTGGGGAAACCATTCCTCAACTCAGTATCCAGATGTCAACCATGCCAAGGTGAAACTGCAAGGAAAAGAAGTTGGCGTTTACGAAGCTCTGAAAAATGACAGCTGGCTCAAGGGAGAATTCATCTCAGTAAGAAAATCTGGGAGCTTGCATAACAGCCAAGCTGTTATAAAGAACTCAAGAGACGCCACATTACTGGCCTGAGTGTTCTCCAGGGCTCAGGGATGGAGGGAGGGACATCCAGGGCTCGGGGATGGAGGGAGGGACATCCAGGGCTTGGGGATGGAGGGAGGGACACAAGGAGAGCAGGTCTTTTGCAGCTGTCCACTGAGGCACGCTTTGTTTTGGGGTCCTCCTACGCCAGTCACCATCCATTCTGATCTAATCTGCTGCGTAGTAGCCAGCATTGATAGTCATCTGGTTACCTTTATACAGAGATAAAATTTTTTGTATGAAATATGGTAAACTCTCTGTGGAGATTTGTAGTTTTCTCTTTTCTAAAAAGACTGGTTCTTAGAACTGCAATGGGGGAGTAAGGCCAACATTGGGTAGTTGCCTGAGTTTGGAGGGGACACATTAAGCTCTGGTTGCAGTCTCTCACCCCAGGGTCAGTTTGGAATTGAGGACAGTGCTGCTGTCATGATCAAGTAACGCTGCCGTCTTTGCCCGCCCCACCCAGACTGTGCAGCAGCGTGGCGCTGCTGTCATCAAGGCTCGGAAACTCTCCAGTGCGATGTCTGCTGCGAAAGCCATCTGTGACCACATCAGGGACATCTGGTTTGGAACCCCCGAGGTGAGGTCTCCGTGGTTTGCACAGGCCTTCCTTTCACTTTTGTCCTCTGTGCTGTCATGGGAAAAGCACATAACCTTAGCAGTCAGGCAGGTATGTTCACCTCCTGGCTTAGCCGTCCACTAGCTGAGTCACCCTGGGAAAGTTATCTACCTTCCTGAGCTGCCTCGTCATCTTTTACATGGGTTGTGAGGGTTGAGATGATAGATATATATATATATATATATATAGCACCTAGCACACATGGTAGAGGAGACATTTTTTCATCTTAAAGCCGATATTGGTCATAGTTTCATCATTTATATGAGGATTTTGTTTCTTGGACTTACTTCACACAATGATTGGAAGAGTGGAATGAGATAATATCTAAGAAAGTTACCCTGTCATATAAGTGCCCGGTGATGGTTTCTTATACAGTAGTGAAGTTAGGCATATAGTAAGAATGTGTCACCTGTTTTACTTTCATCAGTCCATGTGTCAGTTGGTTATGTAAACTAGTTCCTAAGCACCATGAGAATATAAAAATTGTTGTTTTTTCAGGGAGAGTTTGTGTCCATGGGCATTATCTCTGACGGCAACTCCTATGGTGTTCCCGACGACCTGCTGTACTCGTTCCCAGTTACAATCAAGGTAAGGTATTTCCCCCTGTCCCCTACTGGGAAAGCAGTGGTATGTTTTTATTAATAATTAGAGACCCAGTGCACAAAATTCGTGCATGGGTAGGGTCCCTAGGCCTGGCCAGCGGTCAGGGCTGATCTGCCCCACAGCGGGAGGTGACTGGCAGCGGGGAGGGAGTTAGAAGCAAGTGGGCAGTGCCAGGCCAGCCACTCACTGGCCCCGCCCTTCCCCACCTATTGCCTCCCTCAAAGGTGACTGGTGGAGCAATTAGGGAGCCCCCACTGGCACCCACCTTGGCTGGCCTGGGTCTTGCGGGCTGGGGGAAGCTCCTACATGGAGAGTCTGTCCCCTGGTGGTCAGTGAGCATCACAGCAACTGGTCATTCCACCAGTCTTTCTGCTGTTTGGTTGATTTGCATATTGGGCTTTTATTATATAGGATGACATAATGTAGTCTAGAAAATTGTTCCTTTACTAAATTAGAAAATTTTCTCAGCTTTAATGTCTTATGGAGAAGCACAATTTCAGATCAACAAAAGACTGAAATTAATCTGGAAAGCAAGATTCAGCTCCTCCCACTAGACATACTTTGTTATGCCTCTACTATTGGATACCTCCAAGTACTGTCTCCTAAATGAAGCAAAAGTTCTCAGTATTGTTGCTGTTTATTATGATTATAAAATCATTAGTTTGTTTGCTAATCCTCATTTAAACAATTTTTTTCTACAGTCAATAAGTTTTAAAATCAAGTGTTGAATTTGTATCAAAATTATCTGTTAATTAAGATCTGGGTTTTGATTTGCTTCTTTAGAATCAGACTTGAAAACAGACACTCTCTAGATTGAAGTTCAAACTAAGTTGTTACTTGCTGAAGGATCAGTTCTAGTGTAATTGTAACTCTCTTATTTGCAATTATTTTCAAACAGAATAAGACCTGGAAGATTGTTGAAGGTCTCCCTATTAATGATTTCTCACGTGAGAAGATGGATCTTACCGCAAAGGAACTAACAGAAGAAAAAGAAACTGCCTTTGAATTTCTTTCCTCTGCCTGACTAAGCAATCACGTCAATGTTACTAGATACCCCAAAGCTGAAGAAGCTAAAAGTCGTCTTTGACTCTAGTACCAAGTAATAATAATGCTATCCTTAAATCGCTTGTGAAAAACAGCACATGTTAAAGATCGTGTGCTTCTCGGTACAAATTTGTGACGGTTTATTATCGTGGTCTTAGTGTTGCAGCATTCTAAATAAAATATATATACAAATGAAGATGATTCAGACTCTAATTTTTATCTAATATTTTGTTTCTATTCATTCAGAAAACAAATTTGCACGTTTCCTAGCTTGCCTAAGGGGTTGTGATTTTTTTTTTTTTTAAGCCAGAGGAAGGCAATAAAGATGGAAAATGTCACAAGGCAAGGCATAATTTTCTTACATTTAAATAGAATAGGAAAGTGAATCTCATAATGAATCAATCTACTCCAGAATATATTTCTAAACTTTACCTTTTTTAGCTAATTAAACACCAATTATATTTTTTTTAAAGTTAGTCATGCTTTGTGTATAATTTGATTTTAACATTAGTTGTTAAATAGGTTTCAGATAATACTCTGTTAACAGTTTAATACCTTGGCATGAAATTAGAAGAAGCATTTTCATGACAGAAGAAAACGGTACCCTGGAGGTATTCCTCTAAAGCAGATAAGGAATCTTTTCAACTCTTAACCAGTAGCTGCCACAGGAATTTATGCTCATGGGATTGTTCTCACTCTAAGCTCATTACTCGAAACACAGTGAGTGCTACTGTTAAAAAAAAAAAAAAAAAAAAAGTACTTTTCCCCCCAAAATCCATGAGGACAAGAATTGTCCATCCTTTTGTCCTTGTATTGAACTTGTACATAATAGACAATACAGATCTCCCAGGGCTTAATATGTAGTGCTGCGTGAATGCTCAAAATGTTGGCGGGATGTTATTTGAAATTGCCTATATCTCATATTCCATATGTAGGGGGGGGGGAGTGGAAAGTGCTTTTATGACTCCTATTAATTAGATGCATTAAAAATAAAATTTCAGCTGAAACCGGTTTGGCTCAGTGGTAGAGTGTCAGTCTGCGGACTGAAAGGTCTCAGGTTCTATTGCAGTCAAGGGCATGTACATTTGTTGCGGGCACATCCCCGGTGGGGGGTGTGCAAGAGGCAGCTGGTCGATGTTTCTCTCTCGTCGACGTTTCTAGCGCTCTATCCCTCTCCCTTTCCTCTCTGTGAAATATCAATAAAATATATATATTTTTAAAAATAATAAAGTAAAATTTCATACAGATTTACTTTAAAATTTTATATTGTTCTCTCTCGGTTCCAAATACGTTCTTCCACACTCCGCTTATGACACTGGGACTGGGACTCCGCAAGCATTTATTTGCCAGCCCCTTGCTGCTCCCCGTTAAAAGTCTGCCAGAGGAGGAAGGATGCCAGAGGGGGCTGAGGGAGAACATGTACTTACTCCTCTCCGCTGGCTTCCTCTGTCATTACCTTCCCTTCGCTTTTTATGTAAGCCAAAGTAGAAGGAGTTGCATATCTTCAGAAAGCAAGTTAATTGGAGGCATAAAGATAAGGTAATTTCATGTGAAATTAAGAAGAAAATGTTACATGAAGATACAATATAAGCTAAATTAAATTAACTCCAAAAGGTGTTCATCTCCATTTTATTATCCGATTGGGTAAAATAGCCTATTATTTCATCCTGTAAATTATTCTCACCAATCCTTCAAAATCAGGGATCACATACACAAATGAAATAAATGGTCATACACTTTGGAGAGACCTGGTAGATTACTTACAGAAATGTGATTTCTCACCAACTGTGCTGTGTGTTTGAATCCTCATGTGAAATTTATTAACTATGCTATTTACTTCTGTCACCGTATCTAAGAGAACAAAGCATCTGATTGCCTCCTCCCTAAAGAACAGAGTCCAGGCCCAGGGAATCCTGCCCTTAAGCGGCATGAAAGAAATGATTGTGAAAAGCCCAGGGCTTTCATAAGCATTTTACTAGAACTTGAAGAAATGACAAATGGGTGAATTATAGGGCAAAGGATATATCTTAAAGCAAAGTGTTCCAGAAAAGGCACAATCTGAATAAAATAAACAGTAGGCTAATAAACCTTGGCCTGCAGATCATGATCCCAGTAATAATGGCTCCTTAAACAGAAAAAGATGGCCAGCGATTGCTTAAAAAAAAAAAAAGTGGATGTGTTTTCTTAATGATAAGCATAAAGAGAAAAACCCTACAGCCATATTGCCAGTCAAATAGTTTCATGTAAAAATAACACATATGTGTCAGAAAATGAATGAAATTGTGTTAAATGAAAACTAAAAACCATCCTCCCAAGGATGAACACTTTTGAAACATTTTTTTTAATCCTTCCAGGAAGAAATACACAGTGAAGAGAGATACAGTGAAATTTCTTTTACCTGAACCCCACCCACTCACACCCCATTTTTGTCTCCTTGTTTACAGTACAGAAACATTCAGTGTACAACCCGAGTATGTATGTATTGGGGTATTTGTAACCTTTTTGTACATAAATTATATTTCATACACTATTCTGCACTTTTTTAATGCCCCCTTCGATATGTCTTTTTTTTTCTTTTAAATTTCCTAGCATCACTTCAGTGCCTATCGTAATCTGGCCCCAAATGACACTTGCTAGCCCATCTTCCACTGCCATTCCCTGTCCCCAATGTGCCTTCACTCTTGCTGCATTAGACTACTTGGACAGCTATTAACTTTCATGGTTACAGGACTTTATTTTGCTATTTTTAGCCCATGTAGTGATCTCTATTTCTCTACAGCGCATGACCAATAGTCAACCTGTGCTTATTGACTAAGAGGGGGAAATTCCAAAAATGTCTGTCCCACTATCTTAAGATTAGTTCTCCAGCAGTAGACCTTAGGTTGAGGTTTCCAGAATGTGAGTGCATGTAACTCAATAGGGCAATGCTCCCAGGAGAAACCCCTAAGGAAGAGGGGAGACAGGGGGCAGAGAAGAGGAGGTAGCCGAGCAATGGTGCATCCAGCCAGCGTGACTGCAACCCGATCAAGTCAGGGACGCCTGTCCTGAGGGGAGGGGCCCAGTGCCTTCAAACTCCCCAACCTCTCAGTCATGGGCTAAGGGAAGGGGTGGTGGTTATTTCCAGCCGTCTCCCTCTCTGTGCTGCCAGCAAAACAGCATCCAGTATCCCAGGTTCAATCCTCCATCGAAGGGCCCCAGGTGCTGACTTCGGGAAGCAAAGGAAAGCTGACAGGGGTGTGGGAGTGTGGGTGCTAAAGGGATCTGGGCAGAGCGTCATTGTTGTTCACTCCACTCATCCACTTGACCTGACCCAGTTCTAATGAAGCCCAGGGCAGCACTGTCATTTTGTGCTCAGGGGAGAGGGCATTAAACCTGGTTCTGCACACGGTTTATGTCTGCACGTTTTTCCACTCCTGTTTCTTCTCTTGTTTTATGGCCCCGAGAATAAGCTTCCTTATTTGTTTCAGTACAGAGCTGAATTCATGACATTACCTTTTTTCAGGCTTGGAACTGCCTTGATAATAATATTCTCAGACTTGAGCTGGGAAATTTCCAGAATAAAACCTCTCAGAGTCAATATTTTCCTGTTCAACAGAGAAATTAGTGCAAAGCACTGTGTGAGTCCCAGGTACACTGTTCAACTCTATCTTTGCTTAACGTACTAGAAACAGCACACTTAAAATTTCAATACATTCTTTGGAGGAAAGAGTGCAATGTTAAGAAAGTAAGGGTGAGGATCCACTAAAATAGGAAGGGTTCTTTAAGACCTTCTGTGGAGTTGATATTTCAGGCCTAGACCTAAAGAATAAGAGGAGAGGGGAAATTCCTTCTTCACCCCGACAAAGGAAATAAATGAAAAAGCACTTTGCTTGAAAAGAGCTCTTCCTCTTCCAGGAAAGAAAAGGACAACAGGTCTGGAGCGAACTGTGGGGTGGGTTAAAGGGGCTCAGAACGGAGTTGGGGAGGGAAGCGGAAACCACTTTGTGCTAAACCCTCACCTTATCCTGAGACAAGATGCAAGTTCATTGGGATACAGCTTGCCTGCATTTTGGTCCATCCAGAAACACACATGGTCCACACCTTGAAAAATAGTCTACAAAAAAAATGGCTGATATTTTTGTGTGGGGGGGTGGGGGGGCTGTATTAACACTATTATAGCATCTTGAGTTTTCATAAGGTTAATAATACCTACATAGGATTGTGGTACAATTAAATTAGATAATACCTACTTAGGTGCTTGACAGTAGGTGAAAAACAAATGTTAATCCTCTTTTGTGCCAGCAAAATGGCACCAGATTTTAGACCTCAGTCCTTCAGTTCAGCTAAGAAGGAGAGGGGAAAGGTGCAGGCAGGAGAGAGAGAGAGAGAGAGAGAGAGAGAGAGAGAGAGAGAGAGAGAGAACTGGGTCCTTCTCTTAAGGGCTTTAATCCAGGCAGGAGAGAGAGAGAGAGAGAGAACTGGGTCCTTCTCTTAAGGGCTTTAATCTGAGGTCTCAGGAGAGGATCTCAATAGAATATTCATCAGCTTTCCCGGTGTGTCTCCTAAGGGTGGGGGTCTCCACTGATTGGTCTGCACTAGGGCAAAGGATCATTAGTCATGCAGCTGGTCCTGATGTCAGCCATGGTGTGTCACCGCGCCCACCCCCCTCACCCCTCCACACCCACCCCCTGCCTCTTTCTGGGCCTGCAACTGAAACACAACTGAGGCCTAGATGTTATCTCTAGTTTGACCAAAACTTTGTCTCTGTGGTAAACAGATCTGAGGTCTTATTTCTAAGAACCTCATTTTCTTGAGGGCTTAATGCTTAAGGGAGTGGTCTTACAAGGGTTTGGATGGGAGTCCTATGGGGCTTTTCTCTGGCCTCCTTGTTCCTCCTCTAAGGGGGTCTACACCACATGACTAGCAACATGCTAGGGGAGAAAAGGCCACCCTGGGGGTGAGGTCCCATCCTGCAATACTTGTCCTCCCAGTTTTGCCTGTTGCTAGGCATGGGCGCTCTCTGCCCTGGTGACCTTCCACCCCTGGCCTCTCATTCCTACTCTGCTCATGCCCATCTGACTGCCTACTGTGTCATTTTCACTGCTTACATTGTGCTTAGTGAGAGAAGGGAATCATTTGATCCATTGCTAAGGTACCAAACTTGTCTAGTGAAAATGTATAGATGTTTTTAACATGGAAAAGAAAGTGGTCTTAGACAAATTTTTGAGGATGTGCCCAGACCGAGCAAGTTCTCATCAGATGGAGAAAATGCTCTGGAACAGCGGTCGCCAACCTTTCAGACCTCACAGGTCACCCGTGGTCCGTGGACCACCGGTTGGCAACCGCTGCTCTGGAAAATGGCAATTTCGAAGTCCCTTTTATGCACTTAGAATCAAAGAAGGAAACGTAAGGAAGATACAGGAAATTCACCGGTGGTAGATTAAGAAGGCAGGAGACAGCAAAGGGTGTGGGTGGGAGAGATGGGGAATTTCTAGGACTGGATAAAAAGCAAAATGAAGAGGCACAAACTTCTTTTACATTGCTGGGTACAGAATAGTAGGTAATAAACGTTTACAGTATGTAGAGATGATAAGCAGGGGAAAAACGATAATAATGAGGGGTTCTGTGATCTCCATCTCTGGAAGTCTTGTGCTTGGTGCCTGCCAATGTGCCTTCCAGGCATCTAGAAAAGAAAATCACTCTAATGTCTCAGAGGTATGTTGTCCTACTGCATAAAAACAATGGACAGGGCCCCGTTAAGGTAAAACTGACCTTTGCTAAGGCAGCTAGAGGCCTAAAATATAATTACCTACTGACCTATCCAGCTAGGAATTTGTGATCAGACCATCCTTTATGGTTACTTTAGGTCACTGAGCTTGTCAGGCCTGCCATGCAGCCTCCCCACTCCTGCTCCCTTAGATGGTCAGGTTTCTTACACAGCCCTTTTGGGTTCACAGTACTTAAACACAGCACCCTATGCATAAAAGAAAAATATAAACAAATAAGGACGTTAGTGATACTGTGCAAGGAACTAAATGAAATTACAATCCATACATTCTCCAACACGCCCAAAGAAAAGTGGGCTTAATTAAATGGGAAAACAAGTAAGGTTAGAAATGGATGCAACCCAGGAGCTTCTGCCATGTCTCTGCTCTGCTGGTGGGTCCTCTCTCTTATGCAGAACTGAGGGGCCACTAGTGGGACAACGAGTACTACACTAGGGAAGACATTTTTAAGAACTTTCAACTAAGCCATTCAACATACAGAATAAATTCTTGCACATTAGGAAGAAAAGAAATATCTACACAGGTTGATGTCTTTGTTGGAGGAATAACGTAGACCAGTTAGTTGCCTTTCAACTCAGCTAGCAAACTCAAAAATGTTTCGGAATGATCTTGAACTTAGAGATGGAAAAGTAAGATTAAAATGATGACATTGTTCTTTCAGATGAAATTATTTCATGCGTATATTGGGAAAACACAGATATCCTGAAACTACACCACTTTTGGGTGAGACAACATGAAAATAAAGAGGTGATTTGTTAAAAAAAATTCTTCCTCTGAACTATTTGTTGTCTCCTATGCTTTTTTTTTCATTTATTAAAAAAATGCATTTGCATTTTAGCTACTAAATCCTTGAGGATTAAGATAGGTTTAAATGAAAGAGCAGCTTATGTAAATACAACCACCTTTGAGTTGGAAATGGAACAATTTTCTTCTCTGCCCAGACACCAACATCCCGTTGAGAAGAAGATTCTCCAAAATGCTCCAGCAAGTGCTTAGAATAAAAACTTAGACTAAAAAGCCAGCATGGAGTGGAGAAGTGGGGAAGCGGGGAAGATGCTTGATTCCCTGAGGGGAAACTGCATCTTTGAATCTAATAGCTGAAGGAAGGTGCAATCTGCAACTTAGGTAGAAATGGACTTCATTGTGCTCCTTCAACCCACTCAGTACAGTCAGGAGTAATCACTCATTTATTATTCAGAATGTAATTACCCAAGTGTCAGGCCTATTTTGTTTTCTTCCGAAATTTATTTGCCACACATGTAAATGATGAGTTATTATCCCCTATCTTCATCACTTAGTCTCTGATCACCAGGCATGCTAGAGCAATCTCTCTCCCAATACAGCCTTGGGCTCTAGTGATCCACAATTCTGCGTGTCCTTCATTCACTTTCCCAAGCACTGGCACCACAGCCCTTTTTAAAACGTGTTACTCTTGATAAAAGAGGGATAATCATTAGGTTTTAAATTGGCTTTAAATTGTATGTTGTGAGAGGGTCTGTTTCAACACTGATCCGTGTTGAGAGGTAAAATTAAACAGACCACCGTCAGCTATCCCAGGAGG